>JAHHUM010002610.1:0-418463 GCA_036173005.1 Crenichthys baileyi | reverse complement strand
TGGAACGAAAATAATACAGGTTTAAACTTTTTTTTTCAGGTGTAGTTTTTGGAACAATTTTGTTTTACCAAAAAACTGTCAGCATTAACTGAATTTGATGGCACTGTATTTTAAAGTGGATTGAATTTGTTATTGAATCTGAATCTGTGCACATGAATCTAAATATTAAATTGTTTATTGTGTATGTATTTGCAGTTTTATATGACCTACATGTTGTCTAAAGGACAAACATATGTAAACATATTCTAGTCAGATGAGATCAAAGCAGAACTTTTTGGCCCACTTGCTGTATCTATGTACGGAAAAAACTAACACTGCACATCACCTCTGTGACACAGGGTGGTGGCAGCATTATGCTGTGGGAATGCTCAGCAGGGACAAGGAAGCTGGTCAGAGTTGACTGAAAGTTGGATGGAGCTAAATACTGGAAGAAAACCTGTTTGTGGCTGCAAACGACTTGAGACTAAGAAGGAGATTCTTTCAGTATTATAATGACCTTAAACATATTGCCAAAGCTACAATGAAATGTTTTAGATCAAAGTATGCTCATGTTAGAATGGCTCAGTCAAGGACCGGACTCAAGTCCAATTGAGAATCTGTGGCATGAATTAAAAATTGTTTATAGTTGTTTTCCACTCAATTTAGTCTCTAGCAAGTCGAGACATGCTGTAAAAGCCTTGCATCTGTAACTTAGCTAAAACGTCATCCTACAATGTATTCGGGGGGGTGGGGGGTGGTTGGTGTTTTGGGGATGGGGGTAGCAGCTATGTAGTAAACGAGTTACCCTATTTATAGTAAAAGTCATCATTCTCTTTCTGACCTACAACATGGTGAGATATAAAACTGGTTAAACTCATTGAATTCTGTAAATCTCTACGATCAGCCAAAGATTCCAAGTGCAGGGCCTATTTGTAGCTGGAAATCAAACTAATTCCCTTATATAAACAGTTTCAGGTTCAATATGAGGAGGACTGAGTTGTAAAATGTTTAGATTTTTCTTTACTTTTTCTACAAAATGAAACAACTGAATGAATATCCTTTAGAAGCTGTGTGTTTTCTTGTCCTGAGTTTGTTTATTTATAACGGTTTTTCAAGTACTCATAAAATTAATACATTTATTTGTCCTTCATGAGATACAGTAAAGCTGATATTAAGGTGAAAATTGTTCTGATTTGAATGAATAGCAGCGCTACCTTAAGCTCCATTTACAGCCTCTGGCATCACATCTCTAACATCATGAACCCTGCAATGTGGCAAAAGTTCTGGCGGAATAGGATGCATCCTGATCAGAAAGCTGATTTTCATGTGCTTGGTTTTCCTAGTTACTTTATGCTGCATTCCCTGCTGTGCACACCGGAATGTCAGCCTCCATATGATTCAAGTGCTTAATCAGCTCCAGCTCTCTATGACATTCACCATGATTAGTTCCCCTCTCCACCCATAATGAGCACATCTGTCTTCTCACATGGAAAGCATCCATTCTGTGTAATGTGACAATGCAATATGATGGCAGTTACGAGCTGGAGCGCTCTAAAAGTCCCAAGCTTTCTGCTGTTGTGGCACAAATGGAAACCATTGGCTCTTCATACTGAATGAAGCTTTTTTTGACAGGTGACGGAGTATTGAGGCTTCAGAGGCATATTTTAAACATGTTCACCTTAATCTGTTTTGTAACTTTTAGCAGTAAAACAGTAACTGCTTAAGGAGGTGAAGGTGACTGAAGCTCCAGTTTGTGTTCCTGACCAGCAGGAGAGCTGTCTGACCTCGCTATTCACAGCTTAAGTGCTTACAGGTTTAAGTTCGGTATAGGTGACAGAAAAACGGCTTGGCTAAATAAAGGATTATCTCTTCTGCCTTCTAGTACAGCGATAGCGTACTAGAAGAGATAGTGTTGTTTCATCCTTTTTATGTGTAATGTATAGCTTCCAGGTACATCTAAAAAATTTGAATATTGCGTAAACATGAAATATTTCTTGCCAGTCGTCTCATAAAGTGAAACTAATATAGAATCATTACACATAGAATGATATATTCCAAGCTTTTGTTTCTTGTAATTTTGATGATTAGGCTTACAGGTATAGAAAAACCAAAATTCAGTGTCTCACAAAATTTGAATACTGTCAAAAAGTTCATTATTGGAAACTCAAGGTGTCACACCCTAATCAGCTAATTAATTGAAAACGCCTGCAAAGGTTTCCTGAGCCCTTAAACGGTCGCTCACTCTGGGTCAAAGGCAACACATTCACGAGGAAGACTGCTGACTTGACAGATGTCAGTAAGACCGTCATCGACACCCTTCACAAGGGGGGGAAGCCACAAAAGGTCATTGCTGAAGAAGCTGGCTGTTCAGAGTTCTGTATCCAAGCATACTAACAGAAAATTGAGTGGAAGGAAGAAGTGTGGTGGGAAAAGGTGCAACAGGGAGAACCGCAGCCTTGACAGGATTGTCAAGCAAAATCCATTCAAAAATTTAGGGGAGCTTCACAAGGAGTGGACTGAGGCTAGAGTCGGTGCATCAAGAGCCACCACACAGACAAATACGAGACATGGGCTACAAATTCCTCATGTCAAGCCACTTCTGAACCAGAGATAAATCAGAGACGTTTTACTTGGGGTAAGCAGAAAAGGAACGAGACTAGTGCTCAATGGCCCAAAGTCCTGTTTTCAGATGAAAGTAAAGTTTGCATTTCATTTGGAAATTAAGGTCCCAGGGTCTGGAGGAAGAGTAGAGAGGCACATAATCCACGTTGCTTGAAGTCCAGTGTGAAGTTTCCACAGTCAGTGATGATTTATGGTGCCATGTCTTCTGCTGGAGTTGGTCCACTGGATTTTCTAAAGTCCAAAGGCAGTGCAGCCATATACCAGGAAATTCTAGAGCACTTCATGCTTCCCTCTGCTGACAAGCTTTATGAAGATGCTTATTTTATTTTCCAGCAGGACTTTGTCCCTCCCCACACGGCCAAAGGTACCAAAAGTTGGTTAAATGACCATGGTGTTACTGTTCTTAATTGGCCAGCAAACTCCCCTGACCTGAACCCCATAGAAAATCTATGGGATGTTGTCAAGAGGAAGATGAGAGACACCAGACCCAACAAGGCAGATGACCTTAAGGCAGCTATGAAAGCAATCTTGGCTTCCATTACACCAACGCAGAACCACAGGCTGATCGCCTCTATACCACGATGCATTGATGCAGTAATTTATGCATGAGGAGGCCCGACCAAGTATTAAGTGCATAGAAATGGACAAACTTCTCCGGAGCCTGACATTTGTGCTTACAACATCCTTTTTTGATTGGTCTAATGTGATATTCTAATTTTCTTAGACACAGAATTTTGGGTTTTCTTTACCTGTCAACCATAATCATCAAAATGACAAAAAATTAAAGCTTGAAATATTTTACTCTATGTTGAATGAATCTCTGCAAAATAACCGTTTCACTTTTTGAAACGACTCTCAAAAAATATTGCACTTATACAAAATATTCTAATTTTTAGATTTGCCTGCATGTAGTTTTAATAACACAACCAATAGACACTGATGATATTATATTGTATTCTCCCAACTGTGCACAACTAGGCTGACCAGATATCAAAACACCAAATGCGGGACAAGGATGCTTATGAGGGACATTATGGGACACATTACCAACATAAATGTGAATTTAACAAAGATCTCACAATACATTCATCAATCTCTGCTTTGCCTGATAGTGCACAGCAATGAATTAGAACAAGTTCGAAAAAAATTTTACAAGCTTTTATAACACTGCTAATCTCGGCTGCTGTTGTCTGTCTGGCAATCATCTCTGGGTCTGAGTAAAAATGAGTCCATAGATCAGCAGGCGGCTTTTCAGCTGTGCATTTCTTCTGCGACTCACAGTGTCGCTTCACATCGTGCTCCCCTTCGTGTGAAATTGAAAAATAACTTTGTGGAAAACTTCACAAAAATCCATCAGAGATCACCTTTCACTGGCCTCACCCAGCTATAAAACGTTTCCCAGTCTTTGTTGTACCTATATTCTGTGTAGTCTACTGATTAAAGCTATACAAGAAATCCTTTTCTTGTTCTGTTTTATTTTACTAGCATCGTGGCGTGCAGGTTGGTCATGACGTGGGACGCTGATGCGTATTCTGATTGACAGCTGCTGTGGCTCTGTGACAATGACTGCAGCTCTGCTTTCTTTACATTTCAGAAAAGCTCCAGTCGAATAGTTTTTTGTCTTATCAGAATTTGACCCAGTCAAATGAGGGACATTGTTTCTGTTTGAGGGACACCGGGAAAAGAGTGAAAAATGCGGCACAGTACCGCACAACTTGGGACATCTGGTCACCCTATGCACAACAGGTGTTTAGTGTGTGTGCTGGTAAGAATAGCCCTCATTGTGTCGTTTATTTTCTGTGGTAAGCTAGATGTTTGTCATGGGTAAGCACATTTTTAATATGATAACCCTCCCATCCATTCTAAGAGGCGTTTAGAAGTTATTACTTGAGATAGACCAATCAGCTTTCTGGCCCATTTCCAATCTTTGGTTTATGTAAAGGTTTGATCTGCTGACATGGAGTAAGCCAATCCCAGTACTTTTAAAAAACTCAGATTATAAAATTAAAAATATTCTTTTCTAACTATCCTGCTCTGAGCGGTCATTATTTGTATTGGGAGTAGAGGAGTATGAAGGGTCAAAGTAACAAAAATTTACTTGTAATGAATTGAAGGTGTGAAATACTGAACATGGTAAAATTGTGTCCTGTAAAAACCAACATGTGATTCATATCACCTCTGTGAAAATTAGAATCTGTAAATTTGGAGGTCATTAAAATGATAACATGGTAAATATTGATGTTATATATATTAAGGTTATCAAATTTAACGTTGCCAGTTTCCATTCACTGTCTTGATTTTAGCGGCTCCATTTTTACCACTTCAGTTTTATCATTCATCGTGTTAACAGTGTAATTTTTGTTACTTCCGTTAGATCGGAATACAGCAGCAGCCCCGGCGTGACAGCAGAGTGCTTGTAGTCCATAGCCATTCGCATGTATTTTCAATAGAATGGGAGTGATATTGTCGGCCACGTGGGTGGAGCCGCGGGGAGTCACAAGCGAAGGGTGCCCTGGTTGAGTCTCCAGACTCTTTACTTCAGTCTCTCTTTAACACGATGAGCCGAGAATCAGGTGCCCTTTCCGGAAGACGGAACACTGGCGAGCTGGCACCGAGCAACACCGAAACTTTTTTTTTAAATTAAGCAGAATCTTGATAAACCTAGAAGATATTTGAGTTAAACAAACCTAAATTCTTGTCTAAAAATATCGTAAAAGTTTATTTGGGGTCACAGAAAGCGTATTATTTTGATTTTTAGTCACACTATTTGACACCATCGTCTGCCATTGCTGCCAAAGCTCAACCAATCCGATTCGACTCGCAATGAATTATGGGAAATTCTGGGACACGGACTACAAAACTCCTCTGTGGCGCCGGGGCTGCTGCCGTATTCTGATCTACCGGAAGTAACAAAAATTACACTGTGAACGCGATGAATGATAAAACTGAAGTGGTAAAAATGGAGGCACTAAAATCAAGGCAGTGAATGAAAACAGGCAATAACCTTAAAATTTATAACATTTAAATTTACTATATTTTCATTTTAATGACATCCAAATTTACCGATTCTAATTGTTACAGAGTTTAAATTAATCACATGTTGGTTTTTACAGGACTCAAATTTACCATGTTTAGTATTTCACACCATTTCAAGTTTATTTTTGTTACTTTGACCCTTCCTAGAGGAGTTGTCCCACCCCTGTATAGAGAGAGCAGTTGCTGCATTTGGTTGTGAGGGTAGCAGGTCCAGGAGGGGACATCGAGATATCCCTATTCCCAGCAACACTCTAACACTGTTGCCTTGCAGCAAGAAGGTCCTGGGCCCGACTCCCGGCCGGGGCTCTTTCTGCATGTTTCCCTGTGCATGCGTGGGTTCTCACCGGGTACTCTGGCTTCCTCCCACAGTCCAAAGACATGCCTGTTAGGTTAATTGGTCACTATAAATTGGCCTTAGGTGTGTGAATGAATAGAACCACCTCAACTGACTCCTTTCAATGTGGAGAAGCAGCAGCTCTACGTTGAGCCTCCCCCTGGATAGTGAAGCTCCTCAGCCAATCTCTAAGGCTTAGCCCAGGCACCCTATAGAGAAAATGTATTTCGGCTTTCCTTTATATTGTTCTTTTGGTAATTTGTTTATATCTCATAATCATAGGTGAGGGCTCGTACATACACAAACAGTCTAGTAAACTGAGAGCTTTGCTTTTTGATTCAACTTTTTCTTTGCCACATATTGTTTTTTCCTCATGATGGCATTTATTTTGTGAAGTGCACCAGTCCCTCCTGTGGCATATCACCCACACAACATGACGCTGCCACCCCTGTGCTACACGAACTAAACTTTTGTCTTTTTGATATCTTTCCTGATTTCTTTTGATTTATTTCATTTTGGCACACAAGGAAGTTCTGTTTGAGGAATTGCCATAAAATACATCCAAAGGTGTGCTTTTGTGTTGCAGATTAGAAGCTTAACAAACCATGACATCATCATCTAGGCTTTTCCAAAAATGTTTGAAGGCTTGATAATCTTAATAATGTATGTAAACTTTTAAATTTGAAGAAAGTAATAGCAAAATGTCTCTCTCATTATACAGCCGTATAGCAAATAGAAATCATTTTCTTAACTGACCTATAACAGGAAACGTATGGTCTGATTAAAAATGACAGTGAGAAAATGTGTCTTTATATATAGTGTATGTAAATTTTCTGATTTTAAGTGTTCATCAGGATTAACTGATATTGTAGCTTGGGCATGTGATGCTGCGGTGACGGATCATCTGAGCGACCTGAAGACTTAAAGCTAGAAACAATCTGGGGTCATTGCAGTGCTGTACGATGTGTTGACGCACATCATTTCTGCCATTAACAGACTTTATGGGCTGCAGTGAGGTATGCAGAGATTAAACAGATCTCTGGAGTTCAGCCATTGATAATTACTTTACTACCAGTGAGTCTTGAGAAAGGCATAAGACAAATAAAGCTTCATACACCACTGGTATGTTTAACCCTTTAAAATGAAAGCTGTTTGATGTTCATTTTGGGTGTAACACTATATCAACCCAGCTGAGCGCTGGCTCACGTCTCCTTTGATTCTGTGACGCCGTTAAGTCTTAAGAGTTCAAATGTGCCAGATATTTACAGCTGTATGAAGGAAGTGTTTTATGAATGATTTGTGTTTCGACACTAATATGACTCAATGTGCAGTTTAGCCTCCATTGGTAAAGTTTTCAGGCAGTTCTTCAAGCTATTAAACTGTAATTTAACTCCCAAATTTCCTGCATTCTGGCTTTTTTGTCACGAATGAAAAAGCAACAATTAATAAATGTGATTAAAAAAACAGAGGAAAGAGGAGGAACAGACAGAGAGGAGGTGTTGTATGTTACAAGATGAATAGAGGAACACTATGAGAGTGTGGAGGAAGAGGTATAAAGACTAGGTGTGAATCATGAGGTGATAATGTTTGAATATAGCATAATAGAGAGTATGGCTGAAAGATATTAAAGGCCGGAGGATAAGCTGTTTATATCGCCTGTGAAAACAGGGAATGTTCATTAAAAACTGATTAATATAAGAGGATACGTGTCTCAAAACACAATAATAATTATTTTATTGTAGTTTTGTTACTCATCCTGTGTATGTCCTGATCTGTTATAATGAAGTCTTGCAGCAAAACTAACCTGATTAAATTCTGTATATCCCAAAGATCAGCACATTAGGTGAAGGTGTAGCACATCTGCAGTCTGGACTGCTGGCCTCTGCTTTCCCTTCAATCACATCTTCCCTGTTTATTCTCATACTCTCTGCTCCTAAAACCCTTATTTCCACTCTGACTCATCCTACTCATAATTGCATTTTGCTAAGCCGTGTCCTGAACCAACCAGTTCCAACATACATCCATTATAACGTTCAGCTCCATTTCAGCAATGGCAGTCTTAGTCATAGCAGAAACAACATCTTTTTCTCTGGAAAGCTTTCACGATTCTCCTACTTTCGGAGCCAAGGTTGCAACACAGCGAGGTGCAGAACAGCGAGGCTAAATCTGTTCTGTTATGAAGGAAGCTCTGCACAAAGACACTGCTGTAGCAGTCCATATCCAATGGCAACAAAAAGCAGATGCAGAGAGTGGTCGCCATGCCAACCCACCTGACCCCATGGCCATCTCTCCTCGCTCCCTTCATCCAACCACTCCTCCTGTGGGATGGAAGGGCATCAGAAGAATTTAGCTCCCTCCCATCCCACACAGGAGAGCAGAATGGGGTACAAGAATAAAAACCGGTCGAGACTGAGGTAATTTACACTGTATTTTCTCAAGGCTATTAAGAAACCCATCATCCTGTTGTCAGGTTTTATCGCCCCATCCACGCCAGTGGGAGGCAGAAACCCAAGAGCAGTCCTAGTCCTTTACTATATACACATTTGATATCTGTTCTTTTCTGCTGTCATTGATCTTCAGATGGCAAATATCAGATATTTTAAACCACCCAGGCTTTCCTAGCTTCATGTGCATTTCCATTTATTTCTTGGCTTCATATACAGGAAATCAATGACACACCAACTTCCCACCTTCTCTACTCTCATCTAACTTGATAAATAGCAGATGATGCCTCCTGGAAGCTGCTACTAATAATTATCACAGAGACAGATTTTATGACTCAGGTAAGACTGCCTCTTAGATTACAGCTGCACAAGGTGTTAATAAGCCGAGTTACAAACAGGTACCTGTCATAGCACAGATTAGCCTAATTTTAAATAATCTCCATTTGCAGTAAGATCTTTCAGATCTACTGGCAGTGTTAGAGGGATAATAGAAGAAATTTATCTTGAGTTTTTTCATGAAAGTAGCCTGGAGCAGCTCTTATTATAACTCAGTCCATTTCATTAATAGCTGCTATAAATTGACTCTTTGGCCTCCTCTAGATGGAAGAGGTTTTAAATATGTAGCTTCTCCAGAGTTAACATGGATGTCTTCACTGCTTCTCAGATTAATGCTGTCCTTTCCCAGCTTCTGACTTTAGGTGGAATGCAATATCTCAGTATGGTTTTAGTTGTGCTATGCTTATATCATTTTCAGACAATAAATTAAACAGACTTCTGTAAGATCTTCAAAGCTGGGATATTGATTTCTAACCTAACAGTGATTCAAACTTCTCTACAACCAGTGCTGTGCATAAAAGCTCTCAAATAAATTCATTCATCAGTGGTGTTAACCTTATGGAAAGGTTTGACATTTTATCTTGACCTGAGAGCAGCTCTCCCTGACTTCACTAAACATCTATCTCTCTCTCTCTCTCTCTCTCTCCGTACATACGTACGTGGCTCTGTGCAGCGAGCATTTTCCTCTTGGAGGATAGAATAGAGATATAGGATTGTCAATGGTTACAGAATCTCATATTGATATATATCTGCATTGGGATTGTCACTAATATTGATAAGTCATGTTATTCCAATGAGGAAGATGCTGCCCCACATCATCCGACTGATTTACTTTGGGCACGGTAGGCAGGTAGTAGAATTAATAAGTGGTTGTTTTAACGAATGCAGACTCAGCTGTTATCTTAGCATATTTCTGCACCATCATGTTACATTTTGCTTTGTAATAACTTCCATCTCTCTCGGGACAGTGTTCAGTGTTTGGCCATTGCCTCAGAATTTCTCTGTTTCTCTTTCCTGCTGCACCTGCCTCAGAATCAGCATTATGATTCATAAAGGCAGACAGGTATAAAGCTTCTTATGGATAAAAATAGCTCACAGAAAGAATCTATTCCAAGCATTTCCAAGCAATCTATTTCTAGCCTTAAAAGTAGACAGGGTGTACGCCTCACGGACCAAAACTGGGAGCTGGTTCCACAGGAGAGGAGCTGCTCTAAGTCTAAATCAACTAGTTACACAAGTTGAAGAGATTTTACCCTTCAGTGGGGAAACTCTGAGCCATTACTACTTCCAGACACTTCTTTTAAGAATACCTCCTGTGACCAAGGCACATATGTCCATTTCTTTATAGATTTACATATTTTACTGGTGTACTAGAATATGTGGTCTGTAATAAAATTGTAGAGCTCAAGCTAAAGATAAAGCTGTGAGTTGTATTTTAGCCATGTTGATGGATGTGAGGAGTTTTTCACCTTGAGGGCATCGAGCAGCAGCAGCTACACATTCACCATTAGATTATCCACCACCAGATATTGCTGCCTTCAGCACAGTAATAAATGGTTGTACATGTAAATACTTACATACCGACACAACTCAACAAATACAGATTCTGTAGAGACCCAGACATTCCCCTGCCTGTCAGCTGTCAAGGCCTACGGTTGCAACATTATTACAGTCATCAATCACAGCTCAAACATTCATTCACATGGATAATATTATGATGTTGAATTACAGTAGATTGTTTTTCCCTCTTACTGTACAAACACAGATTCCTTTCTAATCTGTTTAGGAACAGCAGCCCAAAGTAACTATAAAGGCTTTGAATAATTTGTTGTAACCAGAAACACAACATGTTACAGAGGCAAGACTCAACAGACAGATACATGATTTAGGAATTGTTTAAGAAAGTTTTGATTGGAAAATAATAACTGCTTTGTTAAAGATGTTAAATATAGTAAATTATTAAATAATACCATATAATATATGCATTTTATAGAAAGTGTAGTGAGTGAAAACGATTTTTTATAGTCACTTTTTTAACCATTTATATATAATATATATTTTATATTATATAATTAATATGGTTTTTATATATATGTATATATATAATAATATAGTAATGTTTTAAATTTTTTTTATATTAATATATATTATATGTAATGTATATAAATTATATATATAGGAAAGTATGTATTTATATTTTATTATATTAAAATTGTGACAATATTTTTTGTAAGGATTTAAAATTAATATATTATTAAATATATTAAAATAAAATATATATATGAATTATATATGTAAATAATATACATATATAAATATATATAATATAATAATATATATTAATAGGGTTTATATAATGTGTTATATATTAATAAATAATATACATGTAATAATAAATTATATATGTATAGTTTTCATAATAATTTTGTTTTATATATACAATACAAAAATAATACAACATGAAACACTGTAAACCTTTTTTTCACTGTCTGACATAAAATCCAACGTTTCCTGTTTTAGGTCAATTGGAATTGCCAAAAAGTTTTAGATATGCCAAATGGCAGAAAAATTATTTTGATTATTATTATTTTTTTTACTTTCTTTAAAAGTAGAGAGAACATGCAAACTCCATGCAGAACGATCCCAGGCCGGGACTGAACCCAGCACCTTCTCGCTTCAAGGCGAGCAGTGTTCACTTCCTAATTTGAAGAACGTAATACAAATCTTTCGTATCAAATTCTCTCTCTCATTATTTTGGCATTTAGCAAATAGAAATAATGTTGGTAATCCTTATTGACCTGAAACAGGAAACCTTTAGTATGATTTATTCTCAAACAGTGGAAAAAAAGTTATGTGTCTTTTTATACAGTGTATGTAAATATTTTATTTCAACTGTACATTAGATAGTTTCATACATACTACAACTGAAATTATAAACAACTGAAATTACCAAACAAAAATGTGTTAAAGGTGATCTTGATTATCACACAGCTAATATCTTGCCACATTTGTTGGCAAACAAGACAACAGATGCATTAAGGCTGGGCTTCACATTATCAGGCTATTCTCAGATATACAATATAGTACCACTTTACATATTTGTAAAATATGCATTTCTTAAATAGATTTTAGAAGAAAACCTTTTCTTCTAATTTTGTTTTCTTTATTTAATCAGATGACTTCTTAAGAGTTTAATGATGGTTTAGGACATATATGTGACAAAAATGCAATGTAATATCCTGCACAAATGTTTGGGTATCTGGGAAAGTAGATCCACAGAAAACGTGGTCCAAACAGAAAGGAAAACAGAAGACACAGACCGGGAATCCACATTGAGCTTTCCTGACATTTATCAACAGAACGGGAGACAAGCTTTGCTGCCTAATTAGCTCAGTCTTCATTAGATCAGTTAATGATCTCAGTGGAGAGCTACAGAACAAACTGCCACTAGCTCATGGATGTGTAGCCCCAGTGCTTCAAAACACAATTATGGATGATTCACAAAAAGAGACTTTTATGGCTCTGTGTCTGTTTTTTACTGTAATATATTTACTGAAATAATAGAGAGAGCATGTTTTTGGTTGATTCTAGCTTTTTTGTTTAAGTCTATATCTCCGCACACATATTTATAACACATATATATATCTCAGCATTATTCCGCAAGAAAGGGAAGTGATTGCAAAGAACTCGAGAAATCTGCAGGAATTCTTGCCGGGAAATGTATCAATGCTGCGATAAGCCATCCCTCCACTCTGCTGGTCCCAGTTATGTCAACGTTAAGGCATCTAGTTGTTCATGTTTTCTCCGTCTTTCTTAGAATGAAGCCAATCATGTGCATATTAGATAGGATCTGATGATTCATCAGAGCCACAAGCACCCAAAACATGAATTAGTGAGACAGTCAAGAGAGAGGAAAAAATAGAGCAGAAGAATTAGAGGAGTGGGTGGAGCTTCTGCCTTGGGAGAGCTGCTTACATTCTGCTTCATTCTTGTGACCTAATATTTGATCTAACCCTCCTCTTCAACTTACATTTTACAGTGCTAATCACTGATTCCTTTCTGATAGTTAAAGTAAGACTTTACACACACACACACACACACACATGCAAACAAGGGGCACATTTAGATGGAAAAACAGAACATAGAAGCAGAAGTGATGAGGAAAAAAGATTGTCTTCAGAGCTTAAACTTGTACGAGTCTGTTTATATTCCATTTTAGAATTTTTCATTTTATTTCATTTCATTTGCACCAAAGTTTATTTATTATAAATATTCCATTCTTGTGCTGTTGCCTTATTTATGTGCCATGCACACCAGTTTGGAATTTAACATTTGATCACCAGCACATTTAATCACCGTTAGAAAAGCTATCCTTTTGATAGAAAAATTTTTTATCCAATTTGAATAAATAACTGAATCTGACTGCACTGTTCAATGATTAGGATTAATTGGAATGTATGTACCTGAGTTTTGTGAAGTGCCTTGAGAGGACATGTGTTGTGAATTGGCGCTATATAAATAAACTGAATTGAATTGAATTGAAAATTAAAACCTTTTGGTAGTCTGCTGGTCTGGAGCTTATATGTGTATGTCAACACAATGTCAGGAAGAAAAGGCATCAGCATTGACATTGTTAAATATTCTTCTATATGTTTATGCATATGTGTATAGATATATGTGCATTTATTTTATGTACAGTACTGTCAAAAGTTTCAGGCAGGTGTGAAAAAATGCTGTAAACAAAGAATGCTTTCAAAAATGGAAGTGTTAATCACGTATTTTCATCAATCAACAAAATGCAGTGAATGAACAAAAGAGAAATCTAAATCAAATTAATATTTGTTGTAACCACCCTTTGCCTTCAAAACAGCATCAGTTCTTCTAGCTACACATGCACACAGTTTTGAAGGAACTCAGCTGGTAGGTTGTCCAAACATCTTGGAGAACTAACCACAGATCTTCTGTGAGATGTTTCTCACATCCTTCTGTCTCTTCATGTAATCCCAGACACACTCCATGATGTTGAGCTCAGGGCTCTGTGGGGCCATACCATCACTTCCAGTAAGTCTTGTTCTTCTTTACGCTGAAGATAGTTCTTAATGACTTTGGCTGTATGTTTGGGTTCACTCACTTAGCATTTTGTAAATTGATAAAAATAAACTCGTACTCGTCATCTTCCGCTTATCAGGGACCGGGTCGCAGGGGCAGCTGACTCAGCAGAGACATCCAGACGTCCCTCTCCCCAGACACCTCCTCCAGCTCCTCCGTGGGAAGCCCAAGACGTTCCCAGGCCAGCCGAGAGACATAGTCCCTCCAGCGCATCCTGGGCCGTCCCCTGGGCCTCCTCCCGGTGGGACGTGCCTGGAACTTCTCCCGAGGAAGCCGTCCAGGAGGCATCCAGTATAGATGCCCGAGCCACCTCAACTGGCTCCTCTCGATGTGGAGGAGCAGCGACTCTACTCTGAGCTCTTCCAGGATGGCCAAGCTCCTCACCCCACCTCTAAGGGAGTGCCCGGCCACCCTACGGAGGATGCTCATTTCGGCCTCTTGTATCCGGGATCTCGTTCTTTCGGTCATGACCCAAAGTTCGTGGCCATAGGTGATGGTTGGAGCGTAGACCGACCGCTAGATCAAGAGCTTTGCTTTTTAGCTCAGCTCTCTTTTCACCACAGCAGACCGGCACAGTGCCCCCATTACTGCGGCAGCTGCACCGATCCATCTGTCAATCTCTTGCTCCATTCTTCCCTTACTCGTGAGCAAGACCCCGAGATACTTGAACTCCTCCACTTGAGGCAGGAACTCCCCTCCAACCTGAAGAGGACAAGCCACCCTTTTCCCGGGTGAGAATCGGGCCCCTGGACTGGAGGGCTGATCTTCTCCAGCCGTTTCACCTCTGTTCGCCCCGCCCCAGTGCATCGGGGGTCTTGGCTGTGGGGAGCCGCGGGACCACGTCATCGCAAGAAGAATAGAAGAAATCCACGGGCCCCAAAACCAGACCCCCTCCGGCCCTTGGCTGCGCTAGAAATCCTGTCCAAGAAGTTTAAAGGCCGGGTACAAAGGCCCTGGCGGAGCCCCAACAACCCGGGAACAGGTCCACTTGGTGCCGGCAATGCGGACCAAACCCCTGCTCTGCTTGTACAGAGACCGATGGCCCCTAAAAAAGGGCCCCCCGTTTCCATACTCCTGGAGCACCCCCCACGGGCACCACAAGGGACACAGCAAATCCTTCTCTGGGTCCACAAAACACATGTGGCCCGGGTTTTGGGGAAAACCCCAAAACCCTCGAGTCCCCTGTAGGGGTATAGGCTGGCCCCAGTGTTCCACAGCCAGGACAAAAACCACACTGCTCCCCCTGAAGCGAGGTTCGACTAGGGCCGGACTCTCCTCTCCATATTTTAAATATTGGAAAGGGAAAAATTAAAATTTTAAAACCCCAAAAAAAGAAAAAAAAAAAAATTAAAAAAAAAAAAAGGGGTAAATTATTTAATTTTTTTAATTTTAAAAAAAAGGGGGTTTTAAATTTTTAAATTTTTGGAAATTTTTTTTTTTTATTAAAAAAATAAAAAAAAAAAAAAAAAATAAGGGGTTGGCACCCTGGACAAATCTGCTCTGTGATTTCCAAACAGCTTGTTCTGTTATTGACTGTTATTCATTCATTTAACAAACAGGAACCTTAGCAGTGTATGGGATAACCATACACCACCACAACAGCCTTGGCCCCTCTCCCTGATGCCGGGCACTGGACTGATCACAAACCCGCTGTGGGGGGCACCCTTCCCAACCAAAAATCTGTCGCAAAACGCCAAAGTGGGTTTTGGGGTTTTACTTCGGTTGAACAGTGATCAAAAAACTGACAACAAGTGCTCTTGGATTGGGTCTCGTTTCAGGCAGTCTATTCCATCCGCTGCAATCCGAAATTCTGCAGGTTGTCAGTGATAAAGCCTGCTCTGTGTGGGCGAGCATTGACATATTGGAGGACAGAGTTCTGTCATATACCGTGGAGATCTAGGATAACATGAGTAGATACCCTCTCAAAATCTCTCTGCTTTAGATTCCTCCACAAGACAAAAGCGTCGTTTTCTTGATAAAAACCTTTTAACCAATTTGAATAATAAACTGAACTTGACTGCATTGTTTGATAATTAGGATCACTTGGAATGGATGTAACTGACTTTTATTCTCTCTGTATGATTGGTTTGACTTTTTTGTAAAGCACCTTGAGATAATATTTGTTTTGATGTGATCAAAAGCTTTTTATCATTAGCAAAGAGGATTTCGCAGTTTTTCATGGTCGCATCCCATATGCTCATACCATCAGATTTTCGTTACGAATGTAGCAATATTTGCAGCACGATAGAGCAATATGTAATAACAGTGAGCTATTACATCAAAAAAGCACTCTTTATTTCAGTATCATACAAAGGCTTGCCATGGAGTATTGTATTTTACTGTGGTATCGCCTGATAACCTCCCAGAAGCAAAACAAGCAGACAGGTGAAAAGCTTCAATCTGATATGTGTGTCCATGCAAATACACTTCACTTCTGTGTTCCATCAAAACATGCTGTTGCTGAAAGCTTTTAATTATATTGAGTTAATCAGTATTTCAAAACATTATTGAAGCTTGTTCATTAAAATGAATCTGAAAACCTGTGCTGAAATGAGCATGCACCCACTCCTTTTTGTGTTTGCTTGATAAACCACAAAGTTGCTTTCACATTCAACCCCCCAAAGATTCATTATGCCTGAGCATTACTGCAGCAATTACCGAACAAGGGAGACACAAATTTGGGGGGTCCCCAAAAACGTTTTCTAAAATAGGGTAAGAAAATTCTCAAGCCTTTCGTCCCACACATAATACTCTAAAATCTTGTTGATCTGTTGAAATGCCTTGTAATGCCAGTAACGTCAGTCAATACTTGGACTTGAACTGTGCAACAGCAGATCTCCCCTGGTTGTAATGGGGCCTCGGTTTCCTAATCATCCAGGCTGCATCACAGACATATCTGTAAAATCACAATTACTGAGTAGGAGTTATTGCACAATTTCTCATTATTATCAACATGTTTTAGGAAGCTGTTATGTAACAGATGCCTTTTGAAAGAAGTGAAATCAACATGAAATTAAAGCTGCATTGAAGGCCACCGCGGGAGCCTGGCATCGCCACCCACACGCCACCGACATGGCCGTTGTTCGATTGCACATGTCGCGACTACCTGACAATGAGCGAACTGTCATACGATGTTCAGCAATGGCGAGTTCTGCTGTGGCGAGAAGTTTTCAAAATTTGGGCGAAGTGTGACGTTTCTGATGAAAGCTGCACTCACTTGTTTATTAGTGGGCGGGGCCAAAAAAAAAGTCAAAAAATTTACTGGGCAACAGTTTAGCATTTTCCTTTAGATGTATGCTCATTGAAGGGGCCCATGATTATGAGGGAAAATTTGCCCCTTGAATGTCCTAGGGGGGCTTTTTGCCAATTTCCAATGTAATCCAATACAGGTGTTTGGGGGTTGTCAAAGATCAACCATATTGAGTTTGGAGTGAATCAGACTATGCATGTGTAGTTTAGAGCCAAATATATGGCCCTGGCGTGACATCAGAATTCGCCATGCTGGCACAACCACACCCTCCAGCGAAGCAAGTCAGTACTGGAGACTGTCTTAGACCATCATGTTATATGTAACTTGGGACAGTTTCACATAGATTAGGTGAAGAACATAAAAAATTAACTCTCTAAAGGAAAACATGACACTTCCTGTTCTCAGGGGGCGGGGCTTCGATGATGTCAGCATCTGATCAGTGAATATTGTTCAGGGCCAGAGGCAGATCAATTCCAGAAGGTTTCATGTGTCTGTGACTTTCCTTGTAGGAGCTATCTCAATTTCGTCTTTTATGGCGAGAAGTCATATTTTGAGGCGTGGCCACGCCCACACGCTTTCATGTATCAAAAAGCTTTTGATAACTTTTGATCCCCAATGCCTTAAGAGTATACTGAGTGATTTTCAAATCTCTAAGTCAAAAGCTGTAGGAGGAGTTCACTCAGATATGCGGGCTAGAAACGCCCAAAACAAGGTTAAAATGGCAACTTCAATCCAAAATGGCTGACTTCCTGTTGGGTTTGGACCAACGCTCCAAGAGACTTTTTTGTAGGTCTTGAGAAGGTAGATATGTGTACCAAATTTCACAATCCTCGGTCAAAGCATGGCTTGGGGCTGATTTTTGTAAATTTTCTAGGGGGCGCTGTGGACGAATTGGGCCACGCCCACCAAATATGTCATCAGATCTCTGTTGGGGACTGGGGTAGGATCAATCACATTAAATTTGTTGCAGATCAGATGATGTAGGTGGAAATTAAAGCCAAATGTATGGCCATGGCGTGACGTCCAACTTCGCCGCGCTACCACGGCCACGCCCTTTTATGAAAAGTTACTCTGCTTCAAATAAAGTTAGACCCACTAGTTATCAGTCACCTGACACAGTTTCAAGTTGATTGAGTGTAGACAGCCAGATAGCGACCTTTCTCAGTAAAAAAAAGTGACTTCCTGTTCTCAGGGGGCGTGGCTTTGATGATGTCATCATTTGACCAGATAGGATTGTTGGTTACCTGAGAGGGATCAATAATGCCAGGTTTGGTGTATTTCAGCCAATTTATGTGAAAGTTATTGCTGTTCGAAATTTGTGGCAAAAAGGCTAACTTTGAGGCCTGGTCCCGCCCCTTCAACATGCTCAAAAACTCACAATTTTGATAACTTTTAATCCCGAATGCCTTAACTACATACTGACCAAATATGAAGCCCGTAGCTCAAATTCCCTTGGAGGAGTTCGTTAAAGTTCGACATGTATGAAAAGTGAAAAACATCCAAAAATGACAATTGACCCAAAATGGCCGACTTCCTGTTGGTTTTAGGGCATACCCCCAAGAGACTTTTTTTCATGATTTGGAGAGATCTAGCTATGTATCAAATTTCAACTCTCTAGAACTTACCAGTTGGCCTATCTCACTTTAGGGGGCGCTGTAGAGCCGTTTGGCCACGCCCATTTTCAATTCCATTAAAAACCTTAAATTTCACTAGGGGGACAATTTTGGGTAAAGTTTGGTGAGTTTTTGAATATGTTTAGGCCCCCAAAAAGGCAATTAATTTGCCCGGAGAAAAATAATAAACACTTGCATTACAATAGGCCTTCGCAGCGCTTAGCTGCTCGGGCCTAATAAGCTGATTTGAGTAGTATCAGCACACATCTTATGTCTAAAACAACACAAACTGAAGCTTTTGCACTTGCACATGTAGCAAACCCCTTTGACGGCACGCAAATCGACTGTCTCCTTTCTTCAAAGCTATGCATTTAGTTGTGTTACATTACAGTTTAGAAGGCAGAGAGACCAGACAGAAAAAATGTCCAGCCTCCTTAATTTGCAGGTCCAGCATCTTTGTTGACTGTCACAGTAAGTAGATCTTTTTCTTTGAATAATAACTTATGTGAGTTTGGATACTGCGTCTCAGGGTCAAACTGAAGAAAAAGAAACAGGAGTGTCCTCCCAGTTTTAGTGTACAGCCCACACCTGCCAAACTCATTCAAAATACACCATTCTCTTTGGTTATTCTGTGATTCATATTAAACTTGATGATGACGAGGATGGAAGTTGTTCGTTGAGCTAACCCATTAATAATTATTCAATTATTCGTGTTTATTATTATCTGTAATAATTTGAATTTGATTGGAAATACATTGCTCAAAAATTGTAAGCCATACTTTTTAATCAGAGTATAAAATCAAGTTCAATTCATTTCAGTTTTTATTTATATAGCACCAATTCACAACACATGTTGTCTCAAGGCACTTCACAACAGTCAGGTATATACATTCCAATTAGTCCTAACCATTGAACTGTGCAGTCAGATTCAGTTATTTATTCAAATCGGATAAAACGTTTTTCTGTCTAATGAAACCCAGCAGATTGCATCCAGTCAGTGACTTGCAGCTTTCACTCCTCCCAAAGTCATTTAGGCATCTGTAATATTGATCTGGTCAGTTCAGTAGTACAGGGGGTTGGTAATCAGTGTCAGCTGTTATAGTGTTGATGAAATTGACAACAGGCGCACCCCAAAAACAGGAATGGTTTTGCAAGTGGAGGCCAAAGACATTTTTCCGTCCTCATTCTTTTTATTGCTTTTCAGTAGTTTTGCATTTGACCAGGGTCAGTGTCACTACTGGTAGCATGAGGTCATATCTGGACCCAACACAGGTTCTACAGGCAGTCCAACCCCACCAGGATGGTACATCAATTCATACCATTGCCTGAAGGTTTCTGTGTCCTGTAGCATGGTCTCAAAAGCATGGAAGTCGTTCCAGGAGACATGCAGTTACTCTAGGATAGCTGGACAGGGCCATCTGAGGTCCTTGACCCATCTGGGGCCTCATATATAAACGTGTGTACACACAAAAAATTTTGCAACACAATGTTTTACACACAACTCTGGAAGTATAAAAATGAGCGCTGTGTGAAAGTGTGCAACAATCCAAGCAAACTTAAATAAAAAAAAAAATTATATGTTTATTGTTGGGGTCATCCATTTTGGTTGGATAGACCGACTGGGCTGCGCAGTTCGACATGCGCAGCTCAGCATCCGTCGCAGCGATGGACATCGAAGCTGACGTCATTGGAGCTATAAAAAGTTGAGGAAACAAAGTTTTCGCCACCATTTCCAACCTGTCTCACGGGACCATGCAGCGGAGGTGCATATCCGGAGAGACCGAAGCTCGCTGGTGAGTTAACTTTTCCTCCACACGGCCATTCCTGGAAGAGCTTGAAAGCTGGAATTCTGTCTGATACAAGAAGATCAGAAGATTCATATACCGATCACTCAGGCGCATGTGAAAACCCACAGAGGTTTATTTCCAATGGGACCCCGTGTTTTTCAGTTGATTGCAATGGTTCCTCATATTTTCCCCATTTTGAACGGTTTACAGAAGTTTACAGCTTTTGAGTTGATCACGGACGCATGACACTGTGGTCCCCCCTGTTTTTCTATAGACCTACGACCTATCCTCAAGCCGGTGAAGAGACGAAATTTACATCAATTAACATTAACATAAACAAGTAATTTCGTACTTTTTTATATTAAATCGGATAGGTGCATTTAGAGGTCTGGGCAGGGTGAGGCATATATAGGTGAGTTAGAATCACCAGTAGTTAATCTAAGGTATTAACTTGTTGCATGCAGTATTGATTGAAATGTTTTATGATGAGCTGCTTTGATTTGCTGTGTGAGTGCTGTAAACCGTGATTTGCGGCTACGTGTATGTTTTTGTTGGGCTGATCCCTAATCAGCCAAGAGTTAAAGTGGGACTTTTTAGAAGTTTTTCATTCAAAGTAGACTGCAGCTGTGGTCTGGGCCTTGTCTGACCACTCCTTTGTCCTTTATTACTGGAATTTTTCCACTGAGTTCCCGCCTGAGAGTTTTATGACTCTTGGTTCGAGATTTGGGGCTATCAGCTGTTTGTGGCTAAGGGTGCAGCCCACCGTCTACAAGCTGATCGGCGCAATCGAGATATCAGCACACCAGGAGGGCTTCACTTTCGAAGTAAACCCACATTTTGTCCATAAAACTGCTGGTTTGATCTTCTTAGAGACTCAATGTGCAAGTTTCTTTTATTATTAGTTTACGTAGTCATTTTACTCTTTGTAGAATAGTGCATGTTTAGTGAGGTGAAGGTTTTTGGACCAGAATAGTAACTGTATTGTTATATGGTTTCAATAAATGTTCACATATATATAAAGAGAAGAGCTTGTGTTTATTTTGTGCAAGAGGGTTTCCCCCACCATTCGGTGGAGCAACTGATTAAACAGGGACATTTAGCGTGTTTTTGGTTAATAATTATCAATTAATAATGATAATTAACTAATTGTAATTATTAAGAGCTTTGAGCCCATAATCAAAACACCAGAGTGCATCTCTGATTTCTTTTCGTAAGCAATGATTTTTGGTTAAGAAATTATTTTTCGGAATTATGATTTTTAACTACCTTTTTGATAAATATTAATTAATCAATAATCATAATTCTTACATTATTTATTTAATTACATTTATCTGATACATACATCTCAAATTTATATTCATATTTCAGGCTACTGCTTATACTCCGTGGCTACTGCTGAGGCCACTGCTTGTGTGACACCTCCAGCTAGGATCTTGTGTGCAGCGGTTAGGATGGGCCTGGTAGTAACATCAATCTAAAGCAAGTTATGAAACAGCACAGCCATTCATGTTTACTAGCCTCCAAATGTTACCTTTTGGACCTGTTCTAATTATAACTTCCTTAAGTAAAAATACACAACAAGTCCTTGACAGAAACTGCTGAGTTTGTTAGCGCCTTTAAAGCAGAGAACACAGAGATGAAAGAAGTGTCTATAGTCTCTATGTGACAGTGGAGCAGGAGGGAGAACCTAAAACATGCTTTACCTTTGATTTGAGGTGTGTTCCTTAGGTGAAAGTCACAGTACCGTTTCTCCACATCAAAGTGATGGAGAAGCTGGATGACCCAGAACAAAGGGACAGCTTGAAGCTGCACATTCTCCTATTGTATACTATACTGGAAAGCAGTGACCTCAAAGTAAAACGTTGTGTCAGCGGACAAACCATTTTTTGTGATTAGGAATGGGGTGGGGGGTTCCGGAACACTGTTGGAAGGACAATTAGGAAGAAAAAGTAAATTTTTTTTTTGTATTTTTATATTATATATTATATTATTATATTAGGCCTACTTTTCTTCACAAACAGGCCTATTTTGTTATAAAAAAAAACCATTTTCTTCCACTATCTGAAAATAATTCAGACTAAAGACCTCCTCTTTCAGGTAATTTAGGATTACCAAAATTATGTGTATTTGCTAAATGCCAGAATAACGAAGGAGAAAACTTTCTCAGTGTATCTTTTTCTTGTCAGAGATTTCCATACATTAAGATAATTATCATTCCCAAACAAATTGGGAAAGACCAAGTTTTGATGCCTTAGCTTTGTAAAGTTCTGTTAGGTTAATTGGCATTGTTTTCCTGAATTAGAGGCACACCTATGAATGTGTTTAAAGGCAAAACCTCCAACACACTGCTTCCTTGCAAGAAATCATAGAAAAATCTTATCAGCCAAGATATCAGAATAACGAATGTGGACCACAACACGTTTTGTTCATCCTTGAGTACAGTTTTCAGATGCCTGAACGTGCCACATTAAGCTGTTCAAACAATCATATGAAAGGATACAAGCATGGGAATGTCCAGCCATCATACTGTTCAAAACAAAGACAGGTTCTCTGTCCAAGAGAAGAATGTGTTTTGGTGTGAAATGTTTGTATCAAACCCAGAGCAAAAACAGGAAGAAGCCATCCATCCATCCATCCATCCATCCATCCATCCATCCATCCATCCATCCATCCAGTGTACAACCTCCTGTTCATAACTCAGGAAGTAAGATCATGAGCCACTGCTCTTACAGTAGCCAATAAGAGTAGTGGATTTCGCTTCGAACCTCTTTCATGGCTGCAATTTTTGCCTAGTCTCTTGGTTATTGTTGACTTTACTTCACCGAGGCAAGTGAGGTCTGCCGAGCTCTAGATGTTCTGGGTCCTTTTGTGATTTGAAACATCAATGTGCTATTTCAGTAAATTAGTCATGGCAATCATGGGAAGGTTCCATGTTAATTTATTAGGGGATAATGATTCTCACTGTGGTTCCTCTCGAGTCTGAAAGTCCTTTAAATGGCTTTATAACGTTGACTTTCAATGTCTTTGACTCTGTTCCTGATCTTTATTTAGATCAAGGCATGCTGTGTTGCTTTTTCAGATCTTTTAGCCTCACAAGTTTCAAGCTTTCAGACTGGTTCTGGTTTTAATGGAATGTTCTACACGCATAAGGTTGATACTCTATTTTTAAAAAGCAACATAATTCGAAACATTGTTTGAAAATGTATTAGAATAATTACATTATTTTAAAAAATACGAGGCATACCTCACTAGAGTGAATAAATTCTACCTTTTGTGACATCCCTTGACAATTTTTTGTAATGCCATGAGCACAAAATGTGACATTTTCTCCTTTTCTTCTCCGCCAACATAACAACTAGCTTTCAAAAGACATCATTTTTTCATGCAGTCTACATTACACAAACCATTTTGGTTATTTGGTGTGGCTACATTTTACACAAATATACAAAAAGTATGGGCTTTTCCGTAAATGCATATATAATGCCTCATTTAAATATGGGAAGACTACATTAGAAGAACCCTGTGATAAATACCTAACAAGCTACCTAAACAGCAACAATAAATGACAAGTTGATATTATTGACACCATTCTGTTGAACGTTTTATATCTTTTTCCCTTTTGTTGCTATAAATAACACACGTCCTATGTCTGCAGCTGCCATTGAGGCCTGTCTGAGTCACCTCCTAAAGAGACGTGCAGCCGGCTTTCTCCGCAGTGACAAGATAGCCGCCCTCTTCGCTAAGGTTGGCAAAGTGTACGACACCGCTGGTGAGGTTTGTCGGAAAGTACAGGAGCAGCTCCAGCAGCAGGCTGATCTCACCAGGTTGGTCGCACAGATGCCTTTCCCCTAACCCCTTCTTTTCTCATGCTTGTGTCTGTTCCAGTGGTGACAGATTGATCACAAAACTATATTTAGGATCCACTTTTGATTTTACATCATCATGCTTTATTTAAATGGTAAACAGACTGTATTTCACCAAGCTGTAATCACACATTCGCACAGATTGGCTTAGCCAATGGATATGTGGTAGTGGAGGAAGCTGAAATCAAACCTAAAACTTTTCAATTGCAAGACAACTATTTTTCCCACTGAGCCACAGTTGGTAGGTAGACTACACCTGACATAACAGCCAGTAGTTTATGTAGTAAATCTACTGTACAGCTGACAGTAGGCATGTTTACATGGACATAAGCATTCAGAACAAAGGGCCGATCGGAATAAAAATGTGTCATGTAAACGCGCCACTTGAAATATTCTGATTGGATTGATCTCAATCGGAAAGACATTGTATTTCAAATAAGATGGGTGGTTTATTCCAATCCAGTAAAATCCAGTTATTTTTGGGAAATTTGACAACTCTGCTCTTGTTAAAGTGATTCTAATCTGAATAAAGCTAGATGCATGTAAACACATGTCATTATTGGATTATTTGATGTTGCGCCCATTTGTATTTTTATTATTATGTTCATGTCCCTTATTTACATATCAAAACACTGCTCAGTTCTATAGCATTTTCACAGTTATTTGACGCCATTGTGGAGAGCCTAAACTGTCAGGGAGCAATAATAAGAAAACTCTGAACACAAATGCATGCCACACTTTGGAGATTTCTATGTGTCTAAATTAAGTTTAGCAAGGCATTGTATAACTGTGATTTATGACTATATGTTCTAATCTTTCTGCCAGTTTTATTAAAAATTTTCTGGGTACACCTTATGCACCATGGGATTTTCCCCATGCAACCTACACTCACCTGACAACTGAGCAGACTGTATTTTAAGCTGAGCAATTTGTGTACACACTGAGATAAGCCTGGTTACTGATGTCCATGAGAGGCGTCTATAATTTTAACTTGCTGTGTGTGTGCTCACAAAGAATATGATAAACTGCTTGATCTGCTGGCACTTAGCTACCAGCTGAGCTGTGTAGGTCCCCATTAATTGTCCATTAGCTTGTGCCACATGGCTCCCACAACTCTCCAGGGATGTAATAAGATAGAGGACAGACTACTTTGGGTGTCAAGCTCACAAACAGCCCCACACCTCTGTGGCTGCAGCCCTGGACCTCCAGCAAATATTTCAAACAGTAAAATACAAGAAGAATATGGATGGAGATTTTAGTGTGAGATGCTTCTGATGTAAATCAGTGGAGTTAAGTCACGGCAGGTGCCCTATCACAGCTGTCACATCTCGTTGGCCTTTGTTTCCTCAGGTGGATTGCACACAACATGAAAGCCTGTTAATGTCTGCAGCTCTGCTTTGCACAAATCACACCCTTCCTCCAGAAACACACGCACACACGTGTAAATGTCCACACAATGTTGGTCTTACATCAGGGGTTGTTCCACACAAGGTTAGCTAAACATGAAGAAAAACACACGCGCAAACACACACACATACGTGCAGACACACACTCAGTCATGTTGACTCCCATTTCCCTGTCATTCTACCTCAGGGCCCTCTTTCCCATTTGCCTTGGTTTCCATGGTAACATGGTGTGCTCCATTAGCAGCACAGCAAGAGGAGTACAAAAAAGCAAACAACAAAGGGTTTGATGGCATAAAGAGCAAAGATCAGCAGAAGAAAAGAAGGGAATGGTAGTCATAGCAGAGCAGGTGATTTTGTTTATGTGTGTCTGGGACAGGGACTTGTTGCTATGAGCCGTTTGGGTGAAGAGGCTCAAATTAAATTTTTGTCGGGGGACACCCTGCAGCTAGACAGCCTCTTTTCTCATTTCTCTACAATTCTCTGTTCACATGTACAGCAAAGAAGGCTTGATTAACATCTACATTGCAACTTTATTTAAATCAGAGGTTTGGTCAGTCTGCTATGGAGCATAAAGGTGCATAATGTGAAGGGGGAAAGACATCAGCAATGACCTTAAAGAACAACTGCCCATTATTCTGCTGTGACAACAATTATTCAGAAGTGGAAAACATTTAAAACAGTTGCCATTCTTTCCAGTAATGGATGTTCCAGCAAAGTCCCCCAAATGTTGGTTTGTGCAATCCCTAGAAAAATAATTAAAAAAGAAGAGTTGCATCTCGAAATTCAGCAAATTCAAAATTAAAATTTATATCAGGATAATTAGAAAAAACAGAGATGTCTGACTATAATACACTATGCATAAAACCCCATACCAACTGCAAAGCATGGTGGGGAAAGGTGATCATTTGGGCTTATTTTGCAGCCACGGGTACTCAGGCAATCATGACCTCATCTGTATACCAAAGTATTAAATACACTTATATTCACAGTCTTAATGGATCATAACCAGGCAGTAAGCTGGGCAGTCAAAGCAGATGTTACAGGCCTGCTTTGACTGGACTGTGTTTTTGAAGCTTCAGCCACTGACCTAAAAGAGCTTGCTGAAACTATGACATCATTTGTAAGTTTTTGTAAGGACATGTGTTTGTAGACCAAGATCTTTCACACATACAACAATAAACCAAGGTTCACTTCACATCTGAGGAAGCTGTGTCGGGCCAAGGAAAAGGCTGACTGTAGTGGGGACCGGGTCCTGTATAAGCAGGCAAAAAAAGCACTTACCAAGGAGCTCAGGGCAGCTAAGAGAAGCTACAGCTAAGAAATAGATTCTTAGCTTATGACCCAGCAGCAGTTTAGAGGACCCTGAACAACATCACTAACTACAAGATCCCCCCAAAGTGTGATGAACCCCCGACTGGGGGATACAGTGTCTTCCACAGCACTTGTTGCAGCTTCTTATACAAGTTTCAACAACAGCCATTCACAACCATTCACCCACATCCTCTACCCTCTGACCCCCTCCCTTTACTAAAGATCACTGAGGAAGATCTAAATAGAGTCGTTCAGCGGCAGAAGATCAGGAAATACCCAGGACCTGATGGTATTTCACCCTCTGCCTGAAAGCCTGCGCTGACCAATTTGACCAATTTGTTCACTCAGGTCTTCAGCATGTATCTGGAGCTGTTTCGGGTTCCCTCCTGCTTCAAGTATTTCACTGTGATCGCTGGTCTCCAAGATATTCACCTTCACACGGACGTACGCCAGGATCCTGTTTGTGGACTTCAGCCTGGCCTTCAACACCACCACCCCAGGTATCTCCCACCAGAAGCTCACCCAGCTCACAGTGTCGGCCTCCACCTGTCAGTAGATCACGAGCTTCCAGTCATTGGTCTAATCAGGACAATGACTACTCTGCATACAGCCAAGAGGTGGATTGGCTGGTCTACTAGTGTGGTCAGAACCACCTGGAGCTTAACCTGCACTGTGGAGGTGACCTAGGACCTCCAGAGAACACCACTGGCTGACTGACTGACCCACGCTGAGGCACAACTGGTTCCCCTCACCATCCTCAACAACAATGTGTTTTCTCTGGATCACTTTCAGTTCCTAGAAACCACCCTTTCTTGGGACCAGAGCTGGTCCTCACACATAGACACTGTTTGGAAAAAGGCACAGCAGTTTACTTCCTGCAGCAACTGAAGAAATACAACCATCTTCTACACTGCCATTATTCAGCCTGTTTTGTGTACATCCATCACTGTGTGGTTTGGCAGGTCCAGATTTCAATGAGCAATTAGGTCTGCAAAGAAGGGTCATCAGGGTTGACATTCCCTCTTTTCAGAAATTGTACAGGTTTAGGGTCAGGTAATAGACAGCTAAAGTTTCTGCAGACCCCTCACATACTGGACACAAACTGTTTAGACTTTTACCTTGAGGTCGGCAGTAGAGAGCGCTATTAGCAAAAAACAGCCATTACAGAGACCGTTTCTTTTCCCAGGCTGTCTTGAGCTACTGCTGTTGTTGAGATCCCAGCCATGGGTTACAACATTAAAGGCCAGTAAGAACTTTTCTGGAACTTTCAAAATAAATCGCATTAACCTACTTCCAGCACAGCCAGGAACAGGAGTAACAGTGGACTTCCTGTGACGTCACTATTAAATAAAAACCCCGCTTTGCAACAAACAGACCTCTTCCACGCAGGTCTGCAGCGGAACTGGACGGAGGGGCACAGCGCGCTAATGTCTCTTTGCTGGCAAACAGGCATACCTCTTCAAACTGGATCCAAGAGTGTCATATGATCACGCGATCATATGCACTAAGTTAAGTAGGAATGAATTGCTGAACAGGATAATTAAGGTACAAGTGTGGCTTGACTTTTCTCTCTGAGGTCTACAGAAGGAAACTGTGTGCCAGAGAGTTCCCAGCAGAGACCCTGTCTCTACAATGCCGAGTGGAGCAATTTTTCCCGTTCTGAAGGAAGGACAACGGGACCGCATCACCGTGTTTACAGCTGTAACGTGCAGTTCAGCGGCCCGGCAGAACAAGTTGTCCCCGCTCCACAGCTACGGAGGTTAGCTGCCAGTTAACCCTTTGTTCACTGTGGATGCTTTCCTCAACTTTGTCGCCCCGGACAACTTTTCCTCAGCACGGTTCACCTAAGAGGTAGTGTTTTGGGCGGAGAGTTTAGCTTAGAATGAAATAATCTAAACAATTTTCGTTTTTTGACGTTTGGTTTTGTTTGTGTGGAAAACTCAGCTATCTTAGTGTTAGCAGATTAGCTGTTAAGCACATGTGCTCAGTTTATGTGTTCTGTGTATGTGTTTTGAAAGTTAAGACAAATTTTATTTAAAGGGTGATTTTAAACACAGAAGATTGACCATAATGCGCCGTCCACGCTTATGCATTTCAACCCTTTTATTAGTGGTATTTTAAAGGTATGTGTTTGATTCTGATGATAAGCTATTAGTTTCTTTTGTTAGCTCTAACCGCTAACTGCTAAGAACACAGGCTTGCCTTCTATGAGTTAGCTGAAGATCATTTACCCAAAAAGGTTGTTAGTTTTCAATCTAGGAAATAATAATTCCCTAAATATTATTTTACTAAACTTGATAACTAGGTAAACACCATTAAGACCCATTTATCCAGAAAGAGTTGGTTCTTATTCAAAATAATATTTCCTTAAATATTATTTTGCTGTTTCCTTAATAAGGTTTCCATAAATATTATTTTAATAAATAAAGGCAGGTAATTAAACACAGTTGAGAATTGGTCATCCAGAAGGTTGGTTTTATTCAGCAAATCATTCTTTAAAATATTATTTAATTGAAATAATGTTTTATCTGATCTTGTGAATGGTTGTCTAAAGGTATACCAATTATTGCCTTAGTTAGTTCCAAGACTAACGTAACTTCATTTCCAGATTCTTCAAGATAATCCTTGGTTCTCAAACATAAATATTGCCTGGTAATATTGCATCACTCTTTTGGTCATGGTCATCTTTGATCAACTTGTTTATATTGTATATAGCCCAATAGTCTTCCTTATTCTTTCATTCTGCTTTTTAGTTTAGTTGGGTAGTTTTAGCATAGTAAAGAGCTTGTTGATTGAAATATGATTGACTTTGAGTTGACTTATTTTTGTTAATAAATTCTTGTATTTTAAGAAATTGTGTGAATTCATTCTGAGTGTATACAGAATTTTGCTGTTTACTAATGCCAGATCTTGGCTCATCCCTTTTAATTTTGGCCTAATACTACCACCTTATTGGGCTGGTATTCACAGGGCAACCCTTAACACACTGAAATATTATTTAATAAAATATTAAAGTATTAATATTAAATATTAAATAATATATTCATAATTATAATCACAACACTGTACAAAACAAATAAGGATATTTGCCACATCTACCATGCGAGTCAAGAACATGATTTCCATACCAGATTGGTGATCTCCTTACTGGATTGGTTGAGGCCCTGGTTAACATCGACCGCCATTGGTGCTATTGACCGACAGGGTACCAGTGGAAATTGGTATACTGTTGGTCAGCAAAAAAGAAGAGGAAGAAGAGGAGGAGGAAGATGTGTCCATAGGCAGAGAAAGAAGAGGAAAGGCAAGAGTCTTTGAATGTTGGAACTATGACAGGAAAAACTAAAGAGTTGGCTGACATGATGTAGAGGAGGAAGGTGGACATACTTTCTTGGTCAGGAGACCAGATGGAAAGGTAGCAAGGCTAGAAGCTTAGGAGCAGGGTTCAAGCTGTTCTGCCAGGGTGTGGATGGAATGAGAAATTGTGAAGGAGGAGCCTATCAGAAGGAGAAAAGAGTTTCAGATAGTGTGATGAGTCTGAAGCTAGAAATTAAAGGTGTGATGTTCAGTGTTGTTAGTGGTTATGCCCCACATGTAGGATGTGAGTTAGAGAAAAAGAAGAAACTCTGAAGCAAGTTAGAGGAAGTGATGCAGAATACCCCCAGAGGTGAGAGAGTGATGATTGACGCAGATCTTAATGGACATGTTGGAGCAGGTAACAAAGGTGATAAGGAAGTGTTGGACAGGTTTAGTACCCAGAATAGGAATGCAGAAGGACAGATGGTGGTAAACTTTGCAAAGAGGATGGGAATGGTTGTAGTGAATACTTTCTTTCAGAAGAAGTGCGAACACAGGGTAACTTACAAGAGCGCTGGTGCACAAAGGAGCACAAATGGAGCACAAAGGTGGATTACATTTTGTGTAGACGATGTAATCTGAAGGAACTCAGTGACTGAAAGGTAGTGATAGGTGAGAGTGTTGCCAGAAAACACAGGATGGTGGTGTGTAGAATGACAGATGGTAAGGAAGATGAAAAGGACAAAGGCTGAGCAGAGGATAAAGTGGTGGAAGCTAAGAAAAAAGAAAGTTAAGAAAAAAGAAAGTTGTGTGTCTTTCAGGGAAAAGCAGTGTATTTATGTAGCATAGAACAGGTGAAGCAAGGAGACTGATTGCATGGTGCAGGTGGACTGAATGAAGCTGATTGCTGGCTGACAGAGGCAGGGAGTGGAAACAAAACAGAAATTCAAGAACATAATCAAACATAACCGTATTAGAACATAAACCAAAAAGCACTATGAACTGAAAACCACCTCTAAAACAAACCTAAACAACTACAGCACCACCTCTAAAACAATAAACAGAAAGAGATTCCAAAACTCAACTGTGAGAACAAAAATGAGAAAAACCCAAAACCAAAAAACCAAACACCCCTAAATCATAACAAGTACTTTGTATGTCTGGGAGGACAGTTGATTAAGAGACTTGGTGGTGGAATGAGGAAGTACAGATTTGTGTACGGAGAAAAATATCAGTTAAGAAGAAGTGGAACACAGTAAGGACTGAAGAGAGTCATCAGGAGTACAGGGAGACTCAGCGTAAAGTAAAGATATGGGGAGCTAAAGCCATACAAAGGCCATATAGTGACTTGTAGGATAGGTTGGACGATAAGGAGGAAGATAAGGATTTATACAGGTTGGTGTGGCCGAAGGACAGAGATGGGAAGGATATTCAGCAGGTTAGGGTGATTAAGGATCAAGATGGAAATGTCCTGACAGGTGTGTTAGGAAGATGGAAGGGGTAATTTAAAGAGTTGATGAATGAGGAACATGGGCGAGAACAAAGAGCAGAAGAACTGGATCAGGGAGTAGAAAAGATCAGTAAGGATGAAGTAAGGAAAGCACTGAAAAGGATGTAGAGTAAAACGGCAGTTGGTCCTGATGATATACCGGTGGAGGTTTGGAAGTGTTTAGGGGAGACAGCAGTAGAGTTTTTGACTAGGCTGTTCAATGAGATCTTAGAGAGCGAGAAGATGCATGAGGAATGGAGGAGAGGTGGGCTGGTACAAATTTTTAAGAACAAGGGAGATGTACAGAGTTGTTAATAACTACATAAGAATGAAGTAGATGAATCATACAATGAAGTTATGGGAAAGAGGAGTGGAAGCTAGACTGAAATAAAAAGTGAGCATTTGTGAGCAGCAGTATGGTTTCGTGCCCAGAAAAAGTATTACTCAAGTCAGACTGTCATCAGCTGGTTAAAGTTTAATACTTCAACCCCCCAAAACTACAAATCAGGACCAAAGGTGTAAAAAAAAAACATACTCAGTAGGTGGATTAGCAGTGTTTGTCAAACACAGAGGGTGTTTTTCAGGACATGCTACTGTGGAATATCGTCTCCACAGCCAGGTTATTGAACTGTTAGCAGTAAGTTTTCATCCATATTATTTGCGAAGGAAGTTCACAAGTGTTATTTACCCAACGATATACATTCCACTATCAGCTGTCACCAACATTGTATTCAATATCATCAGCAAAGTTGTTACTAAGTGACAGACATAGAAGCCCAATGCACTTATGGCAGCACCTAGAGAATTTAACCATGCCTCACTCTCTTCTACACTTGCAATATTTCAACAGTTTTTCAGCTGCTCTACCAAAGAAAACAAGGCATTGGATTCGTTTTATGGAAATGCCTGGGATGCATGCACATTCTTAACAGACCTCTTGGCAAAGCAGATCATAATCTTGTTTTTCTTTGCTTGGGGTATAAACTACTTGTTCAATAGGAATCTGTTGGTCAGAGATAGCTGAAGAAGCTGGGGTTGTTTAGAGGCTACAGAATGGGATGCACTCTGCCAGCCACATGGAGATGGCTTCACTGCCATGTCTGTATCTGACTACACAATCTAAACTTCTGTGTGGACAAGACATTCCCTACCAGAAGAGCCAGATGCTTCCCAGGCAACTAATCCTGGATCATCAGTGTCCTGGAGGGACAATATTTATAGTTGGACTTTTACAACAAGGAGTACTGGCAGGATAACAGGCAGGAAATACAGAGGCATGGAATCAGGAATCTAACAGTTGGATCCCGTGGAGAACAATGAAAAACAGACGGTATAAATACTAGAGTAGGGAGGAGAATCGACCAATCAACAAAGCAGGTAATCAGAAAGAACCAAGAGCAGTTTGTAGAAGATAGATGACAACTGAAGGAGGAAGGTTAATTACCTCAGATGATCTAGCACAGGAATCCCAAAGAGTAAACTCAAGGATGATTCGAATCGACATGAATGTACTAAAATAAGAGCAACAGAAGACATGGCATTGCAGAGAAAACAGATAGAACTCAAACTCAAAAAACCTAACACATGCAGATCATGACACTGGGTCATGGATCTTGCTGCTCCTCCACCATTGTCTTCAACCAAATCAAATGCTGATGCTCCCATTACCTCCCTGGCTTTCTGTTTGTAGAAGTCAGGTAATGAGGCAGCAGGAGAGACCGAACTGGAACAAGTCTCCTGGTGTCCAGCTCGAGAGACACGAAGGCCTATGCAGACCAGCTACGTGGGATCATGCAGCTCCCCTTCAGCCTTGGCTTGACCAATGATAAGCTTCAAGTGCTGTGGAAGACATTGTACCTAAGAAACCCACCAATCAGTTTCTAACAACTATAGACTTTTGTCAGATCTTCCTACATCATAATGAGAACAAAACATTGATGTGGACAAATACTGATGTGAACAAAAGAAAGAAGGCGATTTACTATATCCGGAGGAACAGGATGAGGTCGAACTCTATTTCTATCATGGGAGAAAAAGTGGAGGTGGTGGATGAGAATATATTCTGTGTTCACCAAGACAACAAACTGGACTGGAGACTCAAAGGTGAGGCTGTCTACAAGAAGGGATAGAGCAGACTGTACTTCTTAAGTAGGCTAGGCCCTTCTGTGTTTGCAACAACATGCTGCATATCTTCTATAAGTCTATTGTGGAGAGTGCAATCTGTTCTGCCATCATCTGTTGGGGTAGGAGCACCAGAGCCAGTGACTTATAAAAGCTGAACAAGCTGATGAAAAAAGGGTATCTCTGTTCTCGGGACAGTTCTGGAACCTCTGGAGATGATTGTTCAAAGAAACAGGCTTCATATAGTGAAGAACATATTGGACAACCCAGAGTATTATCTTCGTGTGACTGTCATTCAACAACAAAGTGTTTATAGTCAGAGACTTCTTCAGATCCACTGTAACAAAGACCCCTACAGGAGATCTTTCGTGCCCACAGTCATCAGCATCTGCAACAACTAATTGAAGATATTTTTATGATATAAATGACAACGTTTGTTACAATTTACAATTTATTACAATAAATGTAAAAAAAAGACTTTGACATCATGATGATGTGAATGTTTGAGGGAGGATAACATGAAACTCACCTAAGGGCAATTTAGAGAGACCAATTAACCTAACAGGGATGTCTTTGGACTGTGGGAGGTAGCCGGAGTACCCGGTGAGAACCCACGCATGCACGGGGAAAACATGCAAACTCCATGCAGAAAGACCCCCGGCCGGGAGTTGAACCCTGGTTATGATCCACCAGCACAACGTGCAAATACTTTTAATTTCTTCAGAAATTAAAATTTCTTTAAAAATTGTGTACCTTTTTGGGGTAATCTGGGCTATATTTTACTACTTTCTGATTTTTTTTAAAACAAAACAAAAATGTATCTTAGGGGAATAAACTTTGAAAGTGAAACAGTTAGCAATAATTGTGGTTATGCTTTTGTTTTACAGCTTTTAAATCTTATTCTGTCTGATTGCTCTTGAGTTATAATCTAGAAACTGTTAAGATACAGTGAATCCTCTGGTGGAAGTCACATCTGCAGTGTAACTCGCCACAGAGAGTGGGAAGAAAGTTTTTGGTTGTTTTATCGCCTTTAATGTAGTTTCTTAGTTGGACTTTGTTATGCTATTACAGTTTACAACAGAACTCTTCTTCTTCCACCAAACCTAAACCTAATGGTCAGGAATGAACAAGGAGGCCCTCACATTCCATTTCATCCACACATACAGTCCACCTTAGATTCCTAACATGCTGCAAAAGTCCAACTTTTTAACATTTTGTCTATCCTACATCTTCCTCCACACTATCCTCTGAAGTGCAGTACACACACGCATGCACACACTTCTTGTGTAAGGGGACTGTAAAAATCGTGACTTAGCTGAAGCCCCACTTGCATACTAGCAGGCACACACGCATGCACGTGCACACGCACACTTTAGCGCACACGCAGAGTTTCTAACATCGTGACTGCAGCAGCTGAGCCCCCCTCGCCACAGACTGATTAGCTTGTTGAAGTTGGCATGTGTTGGAGCAGGGCAGATCAAACTTAGTTGGTAATCAAAGTGTTCATCTATCCACACGACATAGGTTATCTGCCTACAAATTCATACCCATCTTCTGCCAGCTGATATCTGCTTGACATAACACATTTTGTCTGACATGGGACAGATCCTGAATAATCGATGAGTGATTGAATGGCTTAAATATTGATGACTTCCAATGAATTCAAATGGGTAATGGACTGCTATATTGGTGCACACTGCCTCCTGATGGTCATGGATAAAATGTCCCTCTTCTTTTTCTGTCTTGACATAGATAGCTGAACATGCTTTGCCTTGCTTGAACTTTTGTGCTTTGTGTGGATTTTATGTGATTGACCAGGGGTCCCCAACTAAAAGAAAATATATGTCAAAAATATTTTCCTTCATTTTTATTTAACATTTAATTAACACTAGAGTTTTTGTTTTTTAACCACTGATAATTCATTCGTATTCCCATGAAATCATCTGAACAGAAAAGTGCAATCCAATTTAAAAACCAATATTAAGCGCAGTTTGAATGGCACAGTCCAGCTGGGTCTGTACATCTTGGCATAACAGTTCTGCTCTTCTTGTTGTGCTTGTGGCAAGCATGGCAATTTGCTTGACCTTTTCCTTAAGTTGTTGTCCTTCTTTTCAATCTTAAAGTGTTTCTGCCACAGCTTCCATGCACTCTTTGATCATTTCCCAGTCAGTGAAAGGCTTTTTGTGTTTTCCTTAAATCCACTGTACTCACAGTGAACACTCTATGCTCGCTGTAAGAGACGTGTTAACAGCCGTGTAGCTCGCTCATACTGTCCCCTCAGTTTATTTATTCTGCATGTCCTACTGTCAGACCCCGGCTGATAGCTTTGGTTGAAGTTCCTATGTTTGGTTTCATAATGTCTCTCTTTAGATTTCCACTCTTTATCCAACTGATTCAGAACATATTAGGCAGACTGGCCTTACAACCGATGGAAGTTAAAAGGAAAATGTATGCTTCTGTCCATTCATCTTTAAATGTGGGATTTTCATAGTTTATATATGTTTGACAAAGTCTTTTACTCACTCAACTGTGCAACACCAAGTCATTGTACTGTCAGCAAGCGTGAGCTCCCAAACTAGTAACTTAACAGCTATTAACAGCAATGTTAATAGCAGCACAGCGCACTACACTGACAGCTGGAGGTGGGGCTTCAGCGCTATAGCTCCAGCTGTAAGTGAGTCAGTGGAAACAAAACTGGTACCGTACGGAGTAGAGAGAGACCGAGTGGAAAAGGTAGTTTTCTGCCCTCTGTTTCTTATAAGCGTGTCAAATTCTGTATTAAATCTGGCTTGCAGTTTTATTTCTCATATCAATGTAGGCCATGAATATTATCGACATGAATGTAAGCTACACATACACTTTCTTTCATTGATTCTGATCCAACAACTTCTATGCCATTCAGTTTTTTTATTGAATTTGCCTTGTATTAAAATTGTTTATTGGTAACATTATCAGCGGTAGTAGTAGGTAAAAGCTGTCGTGTGTGGTTCTTGAATTTAAAGGAAATTGGTCCTGGAAACTCATTGAATGGTCCTTGAATTTGATGGTAACCAAGGTATGGGAACCCTGCTTCTTCTTTGTTGTTTTCTGGCGGTTGGCATACAATGATGTGGTGTATTACCGTCACCAGCTGGCTTGGAATGTGGACCAGAATGTCGCCGACCCACATAGCTGTCCGTCGCGCCTGTTCAAAAGTCAGACAGCAGCCGGCAGGAATAAAATGTCTATATCTACATTGTAAATGAGAAAATGCTTTTCTAACAAAACGCTCCCTGGGTCCGGATTTGGACCAAAGTCCAGGGTTTGGAGACCCCTGTGATAGACCATTACTGTAAGATCATCATAGTGGTGCTTTTTGGGTGCTTTCTTATGAGCATTCTTCTTTCATTTTTAAGTGATAATATTTGTTGTAGCCATCAGCTTACATAGAGTACACTTTGTAAAAACATATTAATGGTTCTATAAAGATAGATTCGGGTTTTTATTCAGCATTAAAACAAATTACCATTTTGTTGTTTCAGTTGTGAAGCTGCATGGGGAATCCTGTGGTTGGTACTATGACTTCAATGTAAAAAGGTTGGCATTTTAAATCTCAGCTTCTATGTGTGGAGTTTACATGAGTTTATATGGGTTCTCTCTGGGTACCCTGGCATCTCACACAGTTTAAAAACTTACATGTTGGCTACTCTACATTGTCTTTAAATGAGCATGATTGTTTGTCCTGGGGTGTCTCTGTGATGAACTGGTGACCTGCCCATGATGTACTCTACCTCACAACTTTTGACCACTGTAACCAGTCCACATGTGACCCTGCAAAGAATAAAAGTGTAGAACTCGGACAGGTATCTGGATGTCATCCACTATTGTCTTCCATGCCCTCTCCTCCCAGTCTGGTTAACAGCTGCGCTCTGTGCCCTACAGGAGAGCCCAGAGCGTTGGCCATGAACCTCTGAGAAGACAAGGCTCCTCCACCACCAGCCGTCCCCCTCAGCCCCTCTCTGCCCAGGCCATCAAACACATCTGGGTCCGTACGGCTCTCTTTGAGAAGGTTTTGGATAAGATAGTCCAGCACATTGTGGACAACTCCAGGTGATTTCTGTGTTCATTTTATTTAGTGTTTTTCTCCTTACCTTGCAATGCAGTGACTTTTCCTGATGTTTTCTCCTGATCTGTTGCTGCTGAAATTAGCAGTCCACTGCATGTTGTCTGCTGCTTAGAGTTAATCCTTTTCATCTGCACTGTGTCTGGATAACAACCACGGAGTATTCAACAAGCTGTCTGCACAAAGCTGTTTTCTGATCAAGTCTCTGACATGGTTCAGACATAACAATGTGATTACATGTTATATAATGGAGGAACATAATGTGTAAACACAATTCTTTGGTCTGATACTGCATTCCTGATGCTCCTTTGAGAAGATGGAAACTCCAGTGAATCTGACACCATGTTCACACAACAGCAGGATAGTTCATCTAATCTGACATGAGACGCCCACACTAAATGCCAGCTTCTGTGTCGCTCCCTCAGAAATAAAGAGCAACTGGAAGATGACTGTTACAGGTTGTGACCTCCCAACAAAGAGCGGCCTTAGTAAAGCTCTAGTCAGTAGGATGAAGCAAGATGAAATAAATATTTACCTGACTTTAAAGAGGAAGTTCTAATTAAGCAGTAGATGCCTAATTAGAAGACATAGACATAGTTGGATGTGAAGAGTTTTTTAAAAGTAGTGGTCAGGAGGACAAAAAAATGGCTCAAGCATAATAACGTGGTAAGTAAATACACTTTTTTGTTAAATGCTTTTTGAACCTTTTTCTCTCTGCACTTTATATTAATTGTAAATATTATTACACAAGACTGTGTGGTATGGGACAACACTACAGTGATGAATATATGTAGCTGATGCTGTTGGATTTCTAAGTTTGCTCACTTGCAAACAATAGCAAAGTCTCTAAAAAAGCAGTTGAGGGGATCTTTTTGTACCTTTAAGGGACTTCTTGCTTCCAAACCAACATTCTTTAACGCTGTTCATTTCATTTTATCTCTGCAGTAAATACTATGAAAGGGAAGCTCTAATGCATGACCCAGTCTTCGGGCCCATCTTAGCAGCCCTGCTTGGTGAGTAACTAACACTTAAAAATCCAAGATATTTTCTAAAACCTCCAGGGAAGAGTATCTATGTACCAAAACATGTCATGCCGTAAATGCTGTGTACTGTATTTACTGTGTTTTTGGTTTTACTGTGTAAAACCAAAAACACAGCCTTCACTGACAGTGATGGGAGACAGCGGTGCCCGATGATGGATGGCAGTGGGAAACTCATAGTTTATAAAGAAGAGCAACATAAATACACATAAGCAGTGGTAACATATCTCATTTTAATGCATGATGTTGTGTACTGTGTTTCTCTATTTCACCTTCACTGAGTTTTTGACAATAATTAGAGACGTTCAACATACACTGTGTGCATAATTATTATTGTATTATTAAATACAACTTGCCTAATAATAATAATAAAGCATTGTCCTGCGCAAAAATCATGGTTTTCCTGAAAGCCTTTCTAATGTTTGTTTTTTGTGTAGCTTAATAATAAAACATAAGAAGACCTTATAGGGGAATCAAAGGAGGAAAAGGTCTTGAAACACAGGCAAATTACAGAGAAAGTAACGGGCGGTATAACATAACAGAGAGGCAGCGTAACGGAAGAATCCAGCAAAGAACAATAGAAACCAGTGAGCTTATATACTGAGGCAGGGGTGAAAAATGACAAAGGAACCTAAGGAGCTAATCAGTGGAGATATGGAACAGCTGTGGCAGAATGATAATAATAAATAAAAAGACATTTTAGCCTTTTTTTAGTGCCCTTCTTATCTTACAATCTCAAAGGGCTCCAAAGGGCAAAAAAAGATTTTAATAGACATCTAGTTTCGAGAACCAAAAATTTTGCTAAAGACCCTTTTAAAACAGTCATCAGATTGTGGTGTCCTCAGGGTATCAGGGAGGGCTTCCACAGGCGCAGGGCAGCAATACAGAAAGCCCTGTCTCCCATAGTCCTCAGTTTAGTTCTGCGTCGCAGGTCTGTATTTAATGTTACCTATTATGTGAGTGTAAACAAAAGCAAACAAACCTGTAAACACAAAACAACTACTTTAATACGTTTTAATAATAACAATAATAATACTAAAGTGCATGTGCACTGGTCCTGATGTCTCTTATCGTGTGAGAGTTGAATTTAGAATTTTCTACGCAAGTCACCTTTTCAAAAAACGACAGGGCTTGCTTGCTCGGATTTTTCTTTGCGTTTGTTTGCCCCACTCTCTTCGGCCAAGCTTACGCAAACCAGTTTCATTTGCAAAAGGTCAAAAACATTAAACTGAATCTTGAGTAGAAATGTATTTTCTGTCCAACACAACCTTATTTATTTCTCAAATCTGAGTTTCATTTATTAGATAATTTGCTCCTGGAGACATGCAAATGAACATTCACAGCTATATAAATATTTCTATTAGATTAGGAATGACTGACATGATACAAGTCTTTTCACATTCAGTAAAAATGTATTTTAAGTCTAGAGAAAGGTTTAAATTGAATAGATTACTGTTAAGTGGGGTTTCAGTTTGTCTGATGTACTTTCAGTGGGGCCCTGTGCACTGGAGTACACTAAGCTGAAAACTTCAGATCATTTCTGGACAGACCCTTCAGCCAATGAGCTGGTTCAGCGCCACCGTATCCACGGGGCCCACCGGAGCCTGGATGTCTCATCTGGCCGTCGACCTGCTTTGGGGGTGAGTCTGGAGACTCGTTTATCAGATCTCAGGACCTATGGTCTTGTGAGAGTTTGTATTGTAAACTAAAGGGTGAAAATCCTTTTCTAGATCCGGAAGAGGCAGTCCAGTGGGAGCATGTCAGAAGATAGGTTTGCAGCATCTGCAAGAGAGTATGTGGAGTCTCTTCATCAAAATTCTAGAACACACCTCCTTTACGGAAAAAACAACGTCCTGGTGCAACCGGTACGACACTGTGTGACCAAGTGTTATATACAGTGCCAGCCACATTTACTGGCATGTTTAAAAAGTCTTTATTAATTTAATTTATTAAGCACATGGCTGGGATGACCTCACTAGAGTTCTAATTGGCTTGAGGGACTGAGATACTTTTATTTTTTGAATGTGTCTGTACCTGCATCTGTTTTACATTTTAATGATCTATCAGAGCTATCTGTCCCCCTTTTAACATTTTTGGTGGACCTTACAGTGGGAAAATTGATTGCTATGAAATGGAAAAAGTATTCTAAACCTTGGATGAATAATTGAATACTTAATTATATAGACTATATTTTTCTACAGATATCAATTGCTAGAGTGATTGGAGAGAGTGACCCAATTGACAGTTTTGGAACCAGATAGCTAAAAAACGGAATGGACTAATTTAATTTAATTTCAGGAGTTATGCTATATGGAATAATGCTACTTATAGATGGTTTTATTGGTCCTAGGGAATAGGTTTTGTTTTTATTTTTGTATATTTATTGAAATAATGATATTAAATAAAAAAAGATGATAAAAGAATAAATATGTCTTTAATTTGGAATACTCTAGCCTTTAACATGAGTACATTTATTCAGTTAGAAATAATTTTTTTCTAACAAAAACAAAAAAGATTTGAGCCAGAAGACCTGAGAGGTCTGGGTGGTTGATACACTGACAACAAGTCTGTAATGTATTTTGGTGCTAAGCCATTCAGTGATTTATAGACTAACAGAAGTATTATTTTAAAGTCTATTCTCTGAGCTACAGGGAGCCAGTGTAGGGACTTTAGAACCAGGGTGATGTGGTCCTCTTTCTTAGTTCTAGTGAGGATGCGGGCAGCAGCGTTCTGGATCAACTGCAGTTGCCTGATCGACTTTTTAGGCAGACCTGTGAAGACACCGTTGCGGTAATCAATTCTACTAAAGATGAGCGCATGAATTAGTTTTTCATGGTCCTGCTGAGACATTAGCCCTTTAATCCTGGAGATGGTCTTTAGGTGATAGAAGGCCGACCTTGTTACTGTCTTTATGTGCCTCTGAAGGTTCAGGTCTGAGTCCATCACTACACCCAGGTTTTGAGCCTGACTGGTGGTTTCTAGCTGTATTAACTGAAGCTGTGTGCTAACTTGTAAACGCTCTTCCTTTGGTCCAAAGATTATTACTTCAGTTTTGTTTTGATTCAGCTGAAGAAAATTCTGGCACATCCAAGCATTGATTTCTTCTATGCATTTACCAAGCGGTTGAATGGGTTAATAGTCACCTGGTGACATCGTAACGTATAGCTGTGTGTCGTCTGCATAGTTATGATAACTTACTTTGTTGTTTATTATAATTTGAGTTAGGGGGAGCATGTAGATATTGAATAGGAGGGGCCCTAAGATGGACCCTTGGGGAACGCCACATGGGATTTTTGTGGTCTCTGATGTAAAGTTACCTACTGACACAAAAAAGTCCCTGTCCTTCAATTAGGATTTAAACCAATTGAGTGCTGTACCAGAAGGGCCGACCCAGTTTTCCAGGCACTCTAATAAAATGGAGTGATCAACAGTGTCGAATGCTGCACTAAAGTCCAATAATACCAGCACTGTGGTTCTTCCAAGTCTGCATTTATACGGATGTCTTTGAACACCTTGACAAGAGCAGTCTCTGTACTGTGGTGAGCAGGAAGCCTGACTGGAAGACATCGAAGCAGTTGGTCATTGTTAGGAAGTTGTTTAACTGTTGAAACACAGCTTTTTCAATAATTTTGCTGATGAAGGGGAGGTTTGATATAGGCCTTTAGTTCTGTAGTAGCAGCTTGTCCAAGTTGCTCTTTTTTAATAGAGGTTTGATAATTGCTGTTTTCAGGGCCTGGGGGAAAACACCTGACAATTTATTATTTGTGTTAAATCAGATGTTATGACAGTCAAAGCTTTCTTAAGGAAAGCTGTAGATAAAACATCAAGACAGCAGGAAGAAGAGCTTAGTTGGTGTATGAAGTTTTTGTAGTTTATTTGGTGAAATTGGAAAATTTTGTCAAAATCAGTTCTAGTTGGAGACAACTTTGGTACTGGAGTTGATGTGGATGTGCTGACTGCCCCTCTGATCTTTTGGGCTTTTTCAGTGAAGAAGTTAGCAAATTCATTGCAGGCTCTGGTAGAGTGGAGTTCAGATGCTACAGTTACAGGAGGGTTTGTTAACCTGTCGACCGTGGCAAACATTGCACGAGCATTGTTAATGTTTTTGCTGATGATCTCAGAATAGAAAGATTCCCTTGCATTTTTCAGTTGTAGGTTCTATCTGTATAGTCTCTTTTTATAGATAATATAGTGAACCTGGAGTCCAGTCTTTCGCCACCTGCGTTCAGCTTTTCGACACTCCTTTTTTTCACTTCTGACTGGTGGAGCACTTCTCCACGGAGACTTTTTCTTTCCAGAAACAACTTTCACTTTAATTGGAGCAATTGAATCAATGAAGTCTGAGATTTTTGAATGAAAGTTGTCTACCAGCTCATCTACAGTGTTACAGGGCAAAGTGGAGGTTGAAGAGTAAATCTGGTTAAAGGTTTCAGCAGCACCGTCCTTAAAGATGTGTTTTCTTATAATGTCTCTTTGGCAAACTGAGTTATTGGAGATGATGCTTTCATCATCTTATAATAATAAGTGGTCAGATAGGGCAACACCTTGGAAATGTTTGACCCTCTGTGATGATCAAGTCCAAAATATGTCCCTGTTTGTGCGTTTGCTGTTTAACATGTTGAGTCAAACCAACCAAAATTTCTAAGTGTCACATAGATCTATTGCACTTCTGTCTTCAGGATTGTCCATGTGAATGTTAAAGTCTCCCACAATAATTAAACAGTCATAATCAACACATATTACAGATAAAAGCTAAATATTACAGATTAAAATAACTGAAAAAGTTTGTTTTGGACTTAGGAGGCCTGTAAATATTCAAGAACATGGTTTGGACCGGGCTCTTTACCTGGAGAGCCAAATATTCAAAAGGGTCAAATTTGTCCAGAAATACTTTTTTACACTTTAGTAAATCTTTAAACAAAGTGGCCCCCCCTCCACCTTTTCTGTGCTGTCTGCTCTCACAAAGAAAATTATAGTTCGGAGGCGTCGACTCTATCAGAATGGGAGCTTCATTAAATTCATGTAAACATGTTTCTGTTAAAAACAGAACATCAAGATCGTGGTCAGTAATGAAGTCATTGATTAAAAATGTTTTTCCTGACAGAGATCTAATGTTCAATAACGCCAGTTTATATGACTTAGTTGCTGATATTAACTCTGTGTCTGGTTGTACCTGACAGTTTATGGCTTTTTTTGATTGTTTATTACTGTCTCTTATCCTTTTGGCTTTGTTCTTTCTGTCACGTATGAGCACAGAGATTTTACAACTATCTCCTATTAGGGGCCCAAGTTTTTCCTGGACATGCTCATTTCTGATAGAGTTACCACTGGGGTCCAGACTGTATCACAGAGAAGTGATTTGAAGGTCCTGATTAGGAGGAGATAGATTAGGAGGTGGTGGGGTCTGCAGCATTTGGAAGATGCTGGTTTAGGAGCAGGGCCTCAGCCACGGGGGGTGTTGAATGGAGAAGATGTCAGAGCCATTTGAGTCCCGATCTTAAGAGCTCCTTTCATGTTATCAGAATCCAGTAAAGCAAAAAGCGGGCTCAGTGGGTCCACTTCTCCTGTGGATTTCGACGGGGAGACCTTTTGTGATGACCTCTCTTTCTCAGCCAACTGGCCGGTGGTTCTGCTGGAGCTGTTGGATGCAGCGTTATCATTGTTGTTGATACTCCATGTTCTCTGCTGAAGGTCGAAGCTGCTGGCGGATTATTTACTAAACAGAAGAGATTAGATGTGAGACGTCTGGCTCCCGGCTTGTTCAAACAGAAACCATCTTGCTAAGCAGTGAGCTTAGGAGAAAAGCGTCTGAGCAGGCAGAAAGGCGGAAGTAGAAATGAGAGGCGGATGTAAAAATGAAGGCTGAGAACAGAGTAAACACACAAAACATGCGACGTACAAGAGAACAAAGTACATAGTACCTAGGCCATCTTGGATGCAGGCAGGCACAACTCAGGAAAAACTTTCAGTTTAGTTTTTTTTTTTTTTTTTCTCTGAGCCCTATGGTTTCAAGTTAAGATTAAAGTGAGCCTCCAGACACAACCTAATCCCAGCCTGTCATGTCGTCCGCAACAATAATGCATTCAGTTTATTTTGTACCATGCTGCCATTAAGCAACACAGGATAATCAAGTAAAAAAAAAAATCAATTACTCTTTCAATTAAACTTTCTCTAATGCTGAGACTGAAGGACTTAAAGTGGCGATTATAAGGGATGGAGAGTCCTTCAAATCATCAATCAGGATGGATTTTTCAAGGGGCCAATGAGTTGATTTCTTGGACGAAAGGCAAACTGAAGTCAACAGTTCCCTTCCTCTGTATGCATGCGCTCTGATGTTCCAGATCTTGATGATCAGGATCTTGCAGTCCAAATTGTTAAAAGAAAACCTTAAGGTGAAAGAGAGTTTTATCCAGAAGATGATCTCCAGAAGATTTGGACTCTGAACAACCAGGCGTTTTGAGTCCACTGACCAAGTTCTCTCAGTTGTCTGGGTATTAACAGCTGCTGGTATTAGATACCTAATTTGAAGCCATAGTCTCTTAAGGCTCATGGGTCGAACATCTTTGTATTGCTGGACCCCCAGCTTGTCTGGGGCTCAGGTACTCTGAACCATCTGCGGTGTTCTTCTCTGTCTTCAATTTTGCTTGTAGGTTTTTGCAAGGAAACGACCAAGCAGTTCCTCTATTCTGCCCTTTATATAGAGCAGGTTATTCATTACTCATCACATAAGCTGATCCTTTTCTCTGAATTCCCTCAACATCCTTTTTTCTCTGATGTTCATGTTACTTACATCAGTCCTGAGCCATTTGATGACAGTTCCTCTCTTCACTCTGGGACTTTCCGCAAGTCTGACCCATTGAAAATTGCTGTGATGTGCTGAAGAAAAATTTGTTCAGTGGTCTGTCTCTCCCATCATCTCTACATGATCTTATCAAAACCATGTCACAGTGAATGCATGCCAAATTCAAAATTAAGAGGGATCCAATGAATTGTTAATGTGTGGCTTTTTTCGTGGCTTGCATTAATCAGGGCTGGGTGTGGCTAGTGAAATGAAACTCAGCTTTCCAAAAATGGGGATTCATCAAAGTTAATTCATGATGTAACAGGGGGGTCATTTATGTTTTCACTTAAATGTTTTGTATGTATCGTCTGATATATATTTTTTTGATGATTTGAAACATTTAATGGTGACAGAAAAGGAAAAACGGTAAAATCTGTAATGGTGGCGATGCTTTTTCACAGAACTTTATATTTAAAAAAACTTGTCTGAAAATCACCTCAGAATTTTTTTCATATAAACTCATACCTATATACTGCTTTGACTTCACCTGAAAATGGCAGAAGAAGGACATGGAGGTGTTAAGGGGCTACTTGTCACTCCATCAAGCTGGGGATAACCTCACTCTAAAGTGGACACCTAACCAGCTCATCAACGGCACTCTGGGAGACTGTGACCTGGAGAAAAGGTTTGGCCTAACCAGAAACCAGAACAGCATTTAGTGACATGTGTAAACTGATCTGAACTAAAGTACTGCCTCAAGCTGAACCCGAAAACATTTTTCTCACTTTTAGTATTTATTGGGACTATGCACTGACTGTTCCTCTGCGCCAGATTGTTTGCATCCACTGTCACCAACGCCGTGAGTACTTTGGAGCTTCCCAGCTGTACACACACAGTCTACATCAGTCATTTTTGGAGTGTAGCATTAGATAATTGTGTTTTATAAGCTATTGCCTAATCAGACTTTGATCTCTGGCCTTGATCTGGTGAAAATTGCAGTTAATGGCTATTCCAGGTCAGGCTGCTGCTTCAAAACATGATCATTATCCATCATGGAGAGCGCTTTTTCACCTCTTCTTGTTTTCCTTTCATGTTGTGTTATATGCAGACTAAATGTTACTCTTTTACATACACTGTAAAGAACTGTTTGTCACATAAAAACTGGAAAAATAGAAAAAAATCTGCACTACACAACCCATTCAATGATAACTATCCCCTTCTTTTTCTTGTATAAACCTTTTTTGCATAATCTAGCGGATTGTGGAGGGACACTGGTACTCGTCAGTCAGGATGGGATCCAGCGGCCACCCCTGCAATTTCCTCCCGGTGGTCACCTCCTGGCTTTCCTCTCCTGTCTGGAAACTGGACTACTACCACGAGGTCAATTGGAACCTCCCCTCTGGTCCCAGAAAGGCAAGGTAACAACAAATATTAACACACCCCTAATTTGCAACATTTTTGCATCATTCACGTGAACTTAGCCTGGAATTTGACCGTGGAAGAATAAACGTCTTGAACCCACAAGATAGTCAAGCTAATTATGTGGATTTTCCAGGCTGTTCCAAACTAACTTGTTGTCAGTGAGGAAAATCCCGTTGTTTGTTCTGACATTGAAGATTCCTTCTGTCTTGCAGGGAAAAGTGTTCCCTAGATTGAGGAAGAGGAGCAGTGCGGCCCGGCTCGTGGAACAGGACAGGAACAGTGAAGAGCAGACAGCTGCTGATTATGTCTTTCGAATCGTCTACCCAGGATACCGATATGATTCCAGTAAGTAACCATCCATTAATCAATTCTGTAAAATATTACCTGGGCAAAAATGCTCATGAAGTAAAACATTTCTTTCTCTTGTTGACACTTATCTCTGTTTGAGGTGTATAGTTTGCTATTGTAAAGTGAGGTGGTTTCTTTCCGAGGTTTGTAGGGCAATCCTTTTCTAACTACACTCTCTGTTGTTTCGCTGGTGCAAGCAGTCACCATAAACTACCACCACACCACGGGCAGCCGCGCACCGTCGCTGGACGACGATGAGGAAGAGGAAGATAGACTTCATGCTATGATCTCAATGATCTGCTCGCGGAACCTCACAGACCCTAATGTCCTGAAAGGTTTTTATCACCTTAACACACCCACCAAATTCCACAGCCCCATCCCCACCCCTTAGACCTCAACCCAGCTTCAGACTCTCTTCCCTCCCTCTGACTCCGCCCACCTATCTGTGTCCTCTCTTGCCGTCTCTCCTACCCTTGCCAAACCTCTCCTCCCCCTACCTTTGCCTGCCTGTCTGTGTGTTGCCTGAAGCTGAGCCCAACAGTCAGGGGAAGGCTAGACCTGACCAAGCTATCAGGGACATGGGGAAGTAAAAATAGGATTCCAATCCTAGCCTATTGTTTGCTTGAAGATAAATTGTCATCACAAAGTATGTAATGCAAGATAGTTACAGATAAATAAAAGAGTAGAGCTTGCAGTAATCAACCCCAAGATCAGCAAACATTTTCACTCAGAGATTTTTTGGCTGATATCTGATCTCCAGCTCTGAACTGCTGCTACTAATTTAGCTGATTCTATTTTCTCTTAAAGAACTTTTCATAAATGTAATCAAGATTTTTTTCTTTTTTGCCAATCAAGTCCTTATGGCTTGATAGGCAGATTTCTCAACATATCTACTTTTTACCTACTTATTTTAAAGTGGCTTTTTATTCATCTGGTTTATTTTCTTAATTCCCACTTCAGTAATTTTGTAAATTCCTGCTGTTTACTATATATCTTAGGGGACTCTAGATGTGTGGGAATGCACCACACAATTCAGTCAGAAAAACTTCTGTGAAGTACTTTGGAGTGCATGGCACTCAAGCAGACTGGAGTTGCATAGATCAAGCATTTACCGGCCTATACCAATTTTAATTCAACAATTAAATGTAAAAAACATTGACCATGGAAGAGAAGATCTTCCATCATTGAGGTAGTAGAACTGAAATTTGAAGGATTTCAAGATTATTACTGTTTATCAATCACATCAGAGTAGGTGAAATATGTGTTGCACATGCCAATATTTATTCTCAGTTTAGATATTTCTAATAGGGTCCACGAAAATAAAATTTACACTAGATGTCAGCAACAACCCAAGTAATCCACACATACAAAGAACCTAAAGACATTTTAATACTTTGTTGAAGCCCCTGTTTTGGTAAAGACAACTTCAAGATGTCTCTTGTGTGGAGCAATTAGGTACACACATTGCTTACAAAGAAGTCTTATAAAGTCCCAGTACATTTCTTCATTCATCCTTCCTTAAATTACACAATGATATGCCAGTACCATATGCTGTAAGCCAACCCAAACCCTGATGTTCCCACCTCCAAATTTTTAACTTCTTCATGGTGATTGTGGAGTGATATGCAGAACCATTCTGCCCCCGAACATGGAGCGTTTAAGGAGTTCAGCTTTGGGTTCACCAGACTATATTGTCCCAGTCGAAGTCTTCGGCAGCAGACTTTAGACAAGCTTCAACATGTTTTTTCTTCAGCACTCAAGTCTCGTGCAGTAAGTGCGCATATGGACCATTACAATCGAGTGCATTACTATTGTTTCCATGAGAAAAACTGTACCTGCTATTTCCAGATCTTCCTGAAGCTCACTGGATCTGGGTCAGCTCCTAATCATTTTGACTACACTGTCAGAAATCTTACGACGGGTGCTTGACATCAGATGGTTTATGGTGAAATTATGTACTTTCCACTTTTCTATTATGGCTCCGACAACACTCACTGGAACATTCTGAGGTTTAGAAATGCAGTTGTAATTATTACCACAGACTTTTTGTAAAAGTCTGTGCTTTGATCAGTCATACCACTTTGTGGATTACTTTGATAATGAGAAACCTTCTCATAGGCCATCTGTTAATATTAAGCCATTTGATATTTATTTGCACATAGCAGAAGGAAGGCATTCTGAATACTGGCTGATTTCAGCTGGTTTCTTGGATTTTGTTCTGTTTCTGCATATGCTTTTCTTCATGTGTTCCACACTTATTACCTGTATCATTCCAGTTTTTTACCCGTAACTTCATTTATGGAACAAATTTGATCCGATTCCCTTGTATGTGTGGTTACTTGGGTTGTTACCAACATATAGTTTGTATTTTATGACAGGGACCCCATTAGAAATATTTATATTGAGAAAAATGTTATTGTGTTCATTATTGATTTTATCGGGTGTTTATCTTTGTAACCACTGCCTGAAGTTTACTAAACCTTAGAGAACATGTGTCTAAGAGCATGCTATTTGTTGATGTCTTTACATGCAAGTAATGAATGCATTTAATTAACAACTAAAAGTTCCCCAGTAGTTGAATTTTCAACTTGGAAAGTGAGACATTTCTCAGGAACTTTGACTTCAAAATCTAATATGGTAACTCCAAATTTTACAAGCAGCAACCATATTAGATTTTGACTTCAAAATCTAATATGGTTGCTGCTTGTAAAAGTTGGAGTTACCCACAGTAATGACCAGGTATTTTGAATGCTTTGTATCTCATTAATTCAGTCATGCACATAGTAATGTACAGTTTTTAAATGTACTGAATGCAGCTTGTCTTTAGCCTGTATTGCTAATTGTTGCTAGCCTGATCGATAAGCAGAACAGCTGGCAGATCCCACTGGGTTTTCTCACTTGTAAGTTAAACAAAGTTAAGTTCAGAATTCTGTTGTAGATTTGAATCCCAACATCCAAAATACATGGAAGACAGGACAGGCTGGGCTTTTGTTCGTATCTGTTAGGACCCTCACTTAAATCTTAACTTGACAAGCGTAAGGCTCAGGCCTAAAAGTAAAACTAAACCATAAGATTTACTGAGTTGTGCCAGGCATATTTTTCTCCATTTTTCATCAACCCCAACTTCATTGAGATCTTGGTTGGAGGCACAGCAGCTCTTTATAGGATTTACCAGAGACGCTGATGAGGTAAATGGGCAGGTGTGCTAATAAGGCTACAGCAACCTGGACTCCGGATGACCGTGCCCTCAATCCACCTGACTAATGTCCGCTCCCTGGCTAACAAAATTGGTGAACAACTATTTCTCAACTTTAAAACCTCAGACGAAGATCTCGGGGAAAAAGACAGGAGGTGGAATAAGCTTTTACATAAATGCAGGTTGGTGTACTGATGTCACGATATTACAGAAGACATGTAGCCCTCACCTGGAGTCATTTTTTATGTACTATAAACCTTTTATTCACTGGGGGTGTTTGCCTTGCTCGTTTTGGCCAGTGTTTACATTCCATCACAAGCCTGCACATCAAATGCTGAAAAACAGCCAGCTGAGCTCATAATAGACATAAAGGAAAAGCACTTAGGTTCTCTCATCGTTGCTCTTGGAGATTTTAACAGCGTAGACCTTCCTAATAAAATACCAAAATACAGACGGCATATTAAGTGTAAAAACACAGTGGGCCAGTGTTTCAAAGCTCTCAAAGTCACCAGGGCCACTTTGGTAGTTTCTGATCACTGTCTGCCTCATCTCATCCCAACCCATAGGCAAAAATTAAAAACATCTAAACCTGTGGTCAGGACTGTTAGGACATTGATGGAACAGTCAAAGGAAGAACTACAGGCCTCCTTTGACTGCACAGATTGGAGTGTTTTTGAAGCTTCAGCCACTGACCTGGATGAGCTTCCTGACACTGTCACTTCTAACATAGGTTTTTGTGAAGACGTGTGTGTGCAGACCAGAACAATTTCCACATACCACAACAATAGACCATGGTTCCCTTTACTTTTGAAGAAACTGTGTACGAACAAGGAACAGGCTTACAGCAGTGTGGACCGGGCTCTGCATAAGCAGGCCAGGAACAAACTGACCAAGTAGATCATGGCAGCTAATACTAGCTACAGCGAGAAGCTAAAAAGCATCTTCTAAGCATATGACCAGATATCAGCTAAAAATGGTCTAAAAAATAATATTAATTACTGGATTAGGATATCTGAGGAAGATGTAAATAGACCCGTTCAGCATCAGAAGACCAGGAAAGCTCCAGGTCTTGATGGTATTTCCCTCTTCTGCCAGCCTGCACTGACCCCATCACTTAGATCTTCAACAGTCTCTGGAGCTGTGTTGTTGTCAACATTACTGACAACTGTTCATTCTCACACCATGTAGTCTGCACACAACCATATTTGGCTTAATCTAACCACCATATCGGCACAAAGACCTCATTTCAGTTGTCAAGCACTTTGGTGGAGGTTTTTGATTTGGGCTTGTTTTGCAGTAACAGGACCTGAAGACCTGTAGTCATATTAAACATCCCTGATTATTTTAATATGAAACGTGAAGTGATCTGTTTAATAGCTAGAGTTTGTGGTTGTACAAGCTAGTGAATCATGGAATATACTTTTTTGCCATACCTGTCACTACAGTCACAGAACATTATTTTCCCCTTTTCAGTAGGATTCCATAGCAAGATTCACTATATGTCTGTTGTAATTTGGTCAGTTTTATGAAATATGTCTAATTTCCTGTAATAAGTAGCCTAAGTAAGACACAGAGTGCACATGTCAAAGTGATCCGCATCATTTACACCTGAGATCCACTGTTCACAATGATCCAACTGTGACACACCTGCTATAGTGTTCAGTCAACAAATTATTACATTTTACCATTTTATCTCCTCATTTTGTAATCTTGAGAATGGCGGCTTTGTTGTAACTGTTGTCAGACATACTGTTAAAAGAACAACAGCTGCTGAACTGCACTATCTCTGCGCTTCCTCCCTATTATTTACTGTTCAGCAACAACAGTTCAATCCAGATGGCAGCCATCTTTATGCATATTTGTAAAACGCACTTCAAACAGGCTTTCTTAGAAGAACAAACCCTTGTTTTAAGTGACTCTACCAAACGTTGTGGTTGCAAGTCAAATGCTTTCATTGCCTGTTCAGAGATCTCCTGGTCAAAGTCTCTTTGGGTAGTTTCTTATTCTTAGATATTACATCCTCAATTTAGTTGATTAATGAGAAAGTTCTTGGAGCATGACTCGGCACTGTTGGGATTGCACCCTTGTGGCCAAGTATAATTGTACTTTTTCTTCTTTTTTGGAGTAACTTCTCTTCCTCCTTTAAGTTATTTCATTTCTCGCTGGCTACATGCTTGGCAGTTGCATGGGAAATGTGCACCTAAATCATTTTGTTAATTGCTTTATTGGAGTGATTATTTTGTTTGGCATAGAAAGAGTCTGTATTGTTTAGGTGTGTGATGATAGTGTTATTCCCCCATCCCTTCTGTTTGTTTTTGATTTGACTCTTGAATCCTCTGACCTCCTTGCTTGTCTCTCCTTTGTTTGTGCAGTCGTCTGCTGCGATGCTGTTCACTGTAATTCTTCACTAACCCCGGCACCCTACCCTTCCACCCCTACCTCCACCTCCTCCATCCCCTCTAATTTTGGTCCTGTGGGGTTCCGCAGTAGTAGAGACGTGGAGTCCTTGTGTGAGCAGGGTTGCAAAACTGAGCTCAGCTGTAAATCACCTCTAGTTTTAAAGTAGTGGAGGGAGGCCAGACGTGGTCTCGGTCCAAAAAGTTTTATGTTTGCTTTTTTGTTGTTTTTTGGGGGGAGGGGGGAGTAATTGAACAACCAAAGCACATCTTCATATTTATGACAGGTCATCAGCTCCAACCTGAAGAATTAAGGTGAAGAGCATTAATTTGATGTTAAAGTTTTCCTGATTTTTGTTTTGCCTTCCTCTTTGTGTGCCTTTTATTAGTGCCATTTGTTTTGGTTTGCTGTCGAGAATCCTTTGTTGAGTCTTGTCTTTTTTTCTGGCTTAATGCATCCTGCATGGTCTGACTGTGAGCCTCGTCCCGACCCTTTCACCCCACTGTCAGCTCCCTCACTTCTTCTCCTCTTCTGTTCTCCTGGAGCTCTGCTGTCTCCTCTCCTTCCTCTCTGAGTGAGCTGCTGTGTACCAGCATAGAATCTCTGCAACCCCCTCTGCCTGTCTCTCCCACAGCATTGTTCCTGCTTACCACCCTTCCACTTTTGGTTTCCTCTCTACACCACTTAAATCCATCTGCTCATCTCTTACTGTCATAATAATACAAAATACATTGAAAGATGTATTTGTGGTTGAGCTGAGGGACCTAGGTCATAATATGTAAGGCATGACAGTAGAGCCAGAGTGAAGCGGATGCAAGAAAACGTAAGCCAACATTTTGTCTTGGAGCACTGAAATGTCTCCTTGTCTTCTCCCTTTCATTCTCTCCTTTGTAGACCATGGGGAGATGATGGAGATGCAAGGTTTGGGAGGCAGCCCGTCGTCGTGGCAACAGACCGAAGTAACGACTCATGAGATGCTGTGCCAGTCCTGCTCCACAGCCGGTAGCAACACATCATTCGATTACACAGCCGGCTGTACCTGCCTGCATCAGCCGTCGGATATTCACACGTATGCACTGAAACTAAAACTTCAACCCTTTCTGTCCATGTTGTCAATGTGCTGCAGTAAGTCCAGATTAAAACACACGCTATGTAGTATATTAAAGTATTGGGTCCCCATCCAAATAATTGAATTCAGGTGTTTCAACCATTTTCATTGCCAGTGGTGTATGAACCTTTCTTTTTTGTAAAAGAATGGGTTGCTTTCGGGAGCTCACTGAATTCCAGCATGGTAACAAGAAAGGATATCACCTGTGCCAGAAGTCCAGTCACAAAATTTCCACACTGCTGCTGAATATTCCACAATTAACTGTTAGTGGTAATATAACACAGCGAATGTGATTAGGAATGACAGCAACTGAACAACAAAGTATTAGGCCACATAAAATCACAGAGCTGGCTCAGTTGATGCAGAGATTCATAGTGTGCAGAAGTTACAAACTTCCTACAGATTCATTAGTTACAGGCCTCCAAACTTCATGTGGCCTTCAGATTAGTTCAAGAACAATGTGTAGAGATATTTTAAGAATTGATTTCCATGGCCAAGCTGCAGCATCCAGCTTTACATCACACAGTACTTCACTCCACCACTGGACTCTAGAGCAGTGGACACATTTTCTCTGAAGTGACAAATGATCTTGTCGACAGCATTGTGTAGAATGTAAAGTTTTGTGCAGAGGAGATCCAACTCTCTAGACAAATTCAGGCTTCCAACTTTGTGGGAACAGTTTGGGGATGGTCCCTTTCTGTTCCTACATGCCTGAGCACCAGTGTACAAAGCAAGGCCTATAAGGTTATAGATGTGTGACTTCAGTGCTGAACAGTGGCGGTTCTAGACCAATTTACCAGGGGGGCCAGGGTGGGGCCAGTGTTTTTTCATGGGGGCACAGAACAAAAGAATTAAATAAAAAAAAAAGGTGTAATATTTCATCGTTTAATATATTAAGTGAGCCAAAGAGCCACTTGCGGTTCTCGAGCTGCAGGTTGCAGACCTCTGGTCCAGCAAATAAAAATAGTGATCCTATCTCAACGCGGCTAAAGCTAAAAGGGCCACACCTTAATTTTTTATTTATTGTAAAACTGTTAAGGTAAAAAACAAAATTTGTCCAAGGGACTAATCAGTTATGGTTTCTGTGTCAGTGCATATCATCATAAGAAATTGATTTAGTATTATGTCTTCAGTACAGGGCCATAACAGGGACCAAGGCCAGTTCTACAGGGGGACTAGTCCCTGTAGGCCCTGGTATAGAACCACCCATGGTGCTGAAGAACTTGACTAGAGTTCCGACCCCAACCTGACAGAACAACTTTGGCATGAATTATATCAGAGACTATGAGTCAGGCCTTCTGGTCTAAGATCCCCGTCAGACACCAAGTGGAACACATTCCTATTATAGCTATGGCTGCAAAAGGTAGACGTGGCTCATATTGATCTCTATCGTTTAACTCAAGTTTGATTTTTTGTGATGATAGATTAGCAAATACTTATGGCAAAATAATGTATCATGATGATATCATTTTCATATTTAAGGCAAGATAGTAAAAGAGGAACAGCCAGTGTTAAAAACAAATCAGCACTATACCTAAAGAAATGCAGTATTACTGACAATGGAACCATTTCAGAAATTGCCCCAGACGCACAAACAAACATTTAAAATATACAAACAAAAAACAAGATGCTTCCATATTAAATTATTTTAAACGGATTCATATGCGATATTCACAAACACTGAATAAAAATACATGTTTCTTCATTTTCCCCACTTTCTGATTCTGGTTAGTATTACCAAACCATTTCTATTTGCTAAAAAAAATAAATGAGAGAGATTTATTTTAAAAGATTTTTTTCTTTACTTTGTTTATATTCAGAAGTTTACATACACTTAGATTACTCTAAGTAAGATCTAAGTCTACCCATAATACTTTTAGAGATGTAAGCTGGGCATCTATTTTCAAAACTAAAGCTTCTTGAAAATACTGTGTTAGCCCATGCACATAAGTTTGCAAAGTAAATCCGACTACCAACTGTCAGGCTGGGTACATGTTGAATATAGGCTTCCTGCAGTGCGGCTTCCAGAGACAATGTAGGCGTTCAAATTAAAAGCTAGGTGCTGGTAGCAGTTGCCAATGGTTAAATAAAAAAAACAGGAAAATGTGTCTTTTCCTTTGTGTAGGCCAAGTAGACATAACCTTGTTATGTGTTTGACAATAACAAGCAATTGATGATGATTGTATAAAATGCATGTCTGATCATGTTTGTTTTCCTGCATCTGGCATGGACCTAGTCCATCTCTAAAATGTCAAGTTTTTATTTAACAGCTATATTTAATATTACTGTATGTGTTGCCATGGTTACTTACAGAATTTGTTTTCCAAGATGGCTGGTGGGTACTTTTTATGATGTCATTGCTAACACCCTGTCACAATTTTTTAACTATAATAAAAACACTTACTTTAGACAAGTGGTCCTCAACCCTGGTGCTCAGGACGCACTGTCCAGCATGTTCTTGGTGTTTTATCTGCCGCCACGCACCTGACTTAAATGAGTAATGACCCGGCTTCATGGCATGCTGAGGAGGTATGGCTGAATTAAATGATTGGGTCAGTGGCAGGCTGCTGCAGAACTGGAATCAGGCTCAGGAGATCGTTTAACTTTTTTAACTGTTTGATTTAGGTGTGTTGGAGCAGAAACACATCTGAAACATACAAGACACCGATCTCTGCAGAATGGCAGTTTCTGATTTACTGTAGGGGTACATCCCTAGCAGTACTATTATCAGTCAGAGCCACCGACTCGATCCCTCTGGAAGTGCTCCAGGCTCCAGGCTTGGCTTAGGTGTTTTTACTCAGGTGTTCTTAGGAGAAATCAAACTCTGGTATCTTTACAGATGTCATCCAGATATCCTGAACTTTCTCTCAAGCACAAAACTGCAGGATTGACTTTGCTGAGGAACACTAAAAAATGGAATTTAATTATTTGGCCAGATGAGCTCCAGATGTGGCTTGTTAAAAACAGATGAGATTCTACTGAGAATCAGCTACAAATCTGTGATTCTGAGATGCAGCCTAAAGTAATGAAGTCAATGTTATTTTAGCAAATTTCTCAGGTGATACTCAGCTGTGTCTTTATGTCATCTCTGCATGAAATTTGAGGAATAGAGGGCAATATAGTTTTGGTGACGGGACAACTTCAAAACTTGCTGCAGTGGACACAGCTGTTTGAATAAAGTGAGAGATTTAACGGTGGTGAAAATGATCTGATTTCTGTCCATCAGTATTCCACTGAAGATGCTCTGTCAGAACATGAAGCGGCAGATCGTTTCCAGAGCCTTCTATGGATGTAAGTTCTCCCTGTTCTTCCCACAGCAGTCTTTCATGTGCTCTACTGAATCATTCATAATGATAACCTTTCTAAACCAACTTTATTCTCATTTCACACGCCATATAATATAGCCCGGCATCCTGTTTTTATCTGTTCTGAAAATAGATATTTCAGCAAATCATCCGATTTTGCTTAGTTTCTATTATGTTTTCTTTTTTTTTCTAGTTATAGAGCAAATAATAAATGACTTACTTTAATCCAGTACTGTGCTCTTTATGTTATACAGTTGTCTATATTGAACAAAATAGACTATTACCTTCTACAAAACGAATTTAATGTCTGTAATTGGCTTTGACACAACACTCTGTTTGCATGGGCCTAATCTTCCACCTGTTCTGTGTTGAGACTACTAAAGGCATCACTGCATAACTGACTTCCAGGCAGCTGCACAATTGATTTTAAAAGTCAATTAAGTCAATCTTATAGTGGAACAGCTGCTCTTTGGCACAGTAATAACCTTGGAGATCATAATGAAGTATGCATCTGAATAAGGTGAATGTTTTAAACACTTACAGAATGAACTCCTCCTGTAAACATAACACTGTCAACAAGAGTCAAGGCCATTTTCATTATTACACTTCATATACACTTCTACATATTTTCAGTAGAGATGCACCTATCAGAGTTTTGTGGCTGATTTCAGATCCTAAGTATCACAGTATTACTCCTAGCCTTTCTAAAAGTGAGTGATCATTCATTATCTATATTGCTGAGGCAACTTGATGTTTGAGAGCAGTCACTGAAAACGAGGATTTTATTAATATTTTAAAACAATGACACAGGGATTACAGAGTTTATGTAGATCTTTAACATAACTCTGAAATTTTGACAAAGCTGCCAACATAAACAAATCTCTAGCAACTAGGGATGCAACGATATAAGAATTTGGGCCGATATCTAATATTAATATTGCTGTTATGGCCAATAACTGACATTTACTCTTATGATTTACATTCTATGTATTTCCCTACCAATTTAGCACATTGAAAAAAAAAGACCATACCACTGACATTGCTTCTTTGTTTAGTTAAACACCCTACAATCCTGCACTGCATCACTATCACTGTCACATCACCAGAAATATACCACATGGCCAACCCTCTCCCCTCCCCATCCAGAGACACATACATAAACGGCAACATGGAAATAACACAAGTGGATAATATTGGCCCAGTTATACTTATAGAATGGATACTGATATGTTCAAAGATGACTTACATCGACTGGTACCAACACCTTCTAGAGTTGCGCGCTCAAAGTGGCAGCAGGTTGGAGTAGCTCTGTTACTTGTCATTCTGATTAATTCTTTTTAAGAACTCAACTTCCTGTAGTGGTGGATAAAAATGATTTTTTTTGGACGATTATCCTCTCCTGTATCGGATGCTGTGCAGCTGGAAGGATTTTTGCTGATACATTTGTACTTTTGGACATTTGTTATGATGCATCACCATAGCAACAATGTGTTTTTTTTACAACCGGGCGTAGCTGATTAATATGTCAAAAGCTCAAATAATACTTCAACTACAACCCCAAAACCCTGATGAGTTGAAAAGGAGATGCCGTGGTACAGATCAGGAGCAAAGACAAGAGAGAGAAGGAGGAAGTTTAAACCATCTGTTGGGCAATGTGAGATCGTTGGGAAACAAGTTGGATGAACTCCAAGCCCTGCAAAGGGTATCGGGAATGCAGTATTATGTGTTTCACTGAGACATGGCTGCAGTATTATATCCCTGACTCCAGGCTCTCTCTGCCCGGCTTTCTGACCATATGAGCAGACAGAGATTTAAGGAGGAGCGGCAAACGCAAAGGAGGTGAACTAGCAGTACTTGTAAACAACAGATGGTGTCATCCAGGACAGTGTCGTCTCTGCAGTCCAGATATTGAACTGTTAGTACTAAGTTTTCGTCCACATTATTTAACAAGGGAGTTCACCAGTGTTGTTTTGGCAACAGTTTACGTTCCACCTTTAGCTGTTGCTGACACTGCATGTGTTGCCATCAGCTCAGTTGTTGCTAAGCTACAGACACAACACCCCAAAGGATTTCTGGTGATTTTAACCATGCTTCACTCTCTTCTACACTTCCAACGTTTCAACAGTTTTTCAGCTGCTCCACCAGAGAAAACAAAACGTTGGATTTGTTTTGTGCAAATGTCAAGGACTCATACATCTTGCAAGGATTATGATAATTGATTAATTAATATTTATCAAAAATTATAATTTAAAAAATCATAATTCAGGAAAATAATTTCTTAACCAAAAATCATCACTTACAAATGGAAATCAGAGATGTCCTCTGGTGTTGTGGTTATGGGCTCAAAGTTCTTAATAATTACAATTAGTTATTCATCACTAAATAATTGATTAATTATTAACCAAAAACACTAAATGCCACTGTTTATTCAAGTGCTTCACCGAAGGTGGGGGAACTTCAACCTTGTTTTGATGGATAAATCACTCTTGCACGAAATAAACACAAACGCTTCTCTTAATTATATATATGGAGATTAATTGAAGCCAAATAATTCTGATATACCATTATTCTGGTCCAAAAACCTTCACCTAGCAAGCACTATTCTACACAAAGGGAATAAAAATGACTACCTAACAATAACAATAAAAGAAAAATATATGCGCATTGAGTGTCTATGAAGATCAAACCAGCAGTTTTATGGACAAAATGTGCAGTTTGGGTTAACTTGAAAAGAGAAGCCCTCCTGATGTGCTGATGTCTTGATTGCAGCGATCAGCTGGTAGATGGTGAGCTGTGCTCTTAGCCACTAGCAGCTGATTGCCCCAAATGTTGAACAAAGAGTCATAAAAATCTGAGGCGGGAATCCAGTGGAAAAACTCCAGTAATAAAACTGGAACAAAGGAATGGTCAGGCGAGGCCCAGACCGCAGTTGCTTTGAATGAAAACTTTAAAAGTCCAGCTTCTAACTCCTGGCTGATTTGGGCTCTGCCGGTCAAAACATGAACACGCACGATTCAGCAGCGCTTGCACAGCAAATCAAAAACAGCTCAGCATAAAACACTTCAATCAATATTGCACGCAACAAGTTGATTCCTTGGATTAACTACTGGTGATTCTAGATCACCTTAACTATTCCTCATCCTGCCCAAACTTCTAAATGTACCTATCCAATTTAATATGAAAAAAAAAACGAAATTGACGTTGATTTCTTCTCTACACCGGTTGAGGATGGGTCAGGTCTGAAGAAAAACGAGGGGAGGGGGGATCACGCGTCCGTGATCACCTCAAAAGAACAACTGTAAACGTCTTATCCGTCCAGGAGGGGAAAATATGAAGAACCATTTAGTCGACTGAATCACAATAAGGAAAACTCATCTCCTTGGAAATAAAACCTCTGTGGGTTTTTCACCTGCGCCGGGTGTCGGCGGGGTCTTCGATCGGTATATGAATCTTCTGACCTTCTTGTATCAGACAGATTCCAGCTTTCAAGCTCTTCCAGGAATGGCTGTGTGGAGCAAAAGTTCGCCTGCAAACTTTTCTCTCTCTAGATATGCGCCTCTGTTGCGTCGTCCCGTGAGACACGCTGGAAATGGCAATGAAAGTTTATTTTCCGCGGGTTTTATAATCCCAGGTGACGTCAGAGCTGCGATGTCTGTTGAGCTGCGCATGTTCAACTGTGCGACCAAAATGGATGACTCCAACAATCTCCAATGCAAGACCTCCTCTTTGAAGCTACAGACTGGGACGCACATGGAGAGAGCATCAATGCCATGACTGAGTGTGTAACCGATCCTGATCCTGATACACGGCACCGCCTTCAGGATACAATGTTTGAACCATTGGATGCACATGATCCTCAAGAATGGTTCGGTAGTCCTTGGCAGTGACGCGCCCATCTAGCACTAGTATTGGGCCAAGGGAATGCCATGATATGGCAGCCCAAACCATCACTGATCCACCCCCATGCTTCACTCTGGGCATGCAACAGTCTGGGTGGTACGCTTCTTTGGGGCTTCTCCACACCGTAAATCTCCTGGATGTGGGGAAAACAGTAAAGGTGGACTCATCAGAGAACAATACATGTTTCACATTGTCCATAGCCCAAGATTTGCGCTCCTTGCACCACTGAAACCAACGTTTGGCATTGGCATGAGTGACCAAAGGTTTGGCTATAGCAGCCCGGCCGTGTATATTGACCCTGACAGTTCTGGTGGAAACAGGAAAGTTGAGGTGCACATTTAATTCTGCCGTGATTTGGGCAGCCGTGGTTTTATGTTTTTTGGATACAATCCGGGTTAGCACCCGAACATCCCTTTCAGACAGCTTCCTCTTGCGTCCACAGTTAATCCTGTTGGATGTGGTTCGTCCTTCTTGGTGGTATGCTGACATTACCCTGGATATCGTGGCTCTTGACACATCACAAAGACTTGCTGTCTTGGTCACAGATGTGCCAGCAAGACGTGCACCAACAATTTGTCCTCTTTTGAACTCTGGTATGTCACCCATAATGTTGTGTGCATTTCAAAATTTTGAGCAAAACTGTGCTCTTACCCTGCTAATTGAACCTTCACACTCTGCTCTTACTGGTGCAATGTGCAATCAATGAAGACTGGCTACCAGGCTGGTCCAATTTAGCCATGAAACCTCCCACACTAAAATGACAGGTGTTTCAATTTCATTGTCCAACCCCTGTACTTCTGTTCGGATAACATCATCCCCACCAGAGTGTTGAGATGCTTCCCCAATAACAAACCCTGGATCACCAGTGACCTGAAGGACCTGCTTAACAAGAAAAAAGAGCCTTCAGAGAGGGAGACAGGGAATTATTGAGGAGTATACAGAAGCAACGTAAAGTCAAGATAAGAGACAGCAAGGAGGTGTACAAGAAGAAGCTGGAGAGCAATCTCCAGCCAAACAATATCAGAGATGTGTGGTCAGGGATGAAGAAGATCACAGGTTTTAAGCAGAAGGAAGATCAGACCAATGAAAGTCTGGACAGAGCCAATGAACTAAACACATTCTTCAATAGGTTCAGTTCAGAAACAAGCTCAGCAACCTCCTCTCCTGCCCACAGCCAAACAGACATCTCACCCTCCTCTGACCCACAGCTTTTCTGTCATACCTCAAATGTTTTATCTTCCATCTCAGCCATGGACCCTTCTGCTTCTACATGTTTGCCCTCAACCAAATCAGAAGATGCTGATGCTCCCTTTGCCTCCCCCTTCCATCTGTGTCTCAAGAAGTCAAGTGAAGAGACAACTGGAAAGACTGAACCATAATAAGGCTGCAGGTCCATATCGTGTCAGCCCTAGAGTTCTGAAGGCCTGTGCTGAGCAGCTCTGTGGGATTCTGCAGAACCTCTTCAACCTTAGCCTGGCCCAGAAGAAGGTTCCAGTGTTGTTGAAGTCCTCCTGTCTTGTTCTGGTACCAAAGAAAACTCTCCTATCAGTCCTCAATGACTATAAACCTGTTGTCCTGACATCCCACATCATGAAGGTTCTAGAGAGACTCCTGTTGGTCCACCTGAGTAAGCAAACAATAAACTATCAGGACGCCCTTCAGTTTGCTTATCGCCGTGGAGTTGGAGATGAAGATGCCATCATACACCTGCTTCAACAAACCCACTGTCATCTGGACAAAGCCAGCAGCACTGTGAGGATCATGTTCTTTGATTTCTCCAGTGCATTTAACACAATCCAACCTGATTTGCTTTGTCAGAAACTCCAGAAGACTCAGGTGGAGGCCTCAACAATCTCCTGGGTCAAAGACTACCTGACAAACAGACCACAGTTTGTGAGACTGAAGGGTTGTGTGTCTAACCAGGTAGTCAGCAGCACAGGAGTACCACAGGGGACTGTCCTCTCACCATTCCTCTTCACTCTGTACACCTCAGACTTCCAGTACAAGACAGACTCCTGTCACCTGCAGAAATACTCAGATGATTCTGCAGTTTTTGGGTGGATCAGAGATGGACAAGAAGCTGAGTACAGGGAGCTGGTGGACCGCTTTGTGGCATGGTGTGGAAACAATCATCATGAACGTGACTAAAACAAAAGAGATGATTGTAGGTTTTAAGAGAAGCAGGAATAAGTCAAAAACTATTTGCATCATGGGAGAATAGGTGGAGGTGGTGGAGGAGTATAAATACCTCAGTGTTCATCTGCACAACAGACTGGAGTGGAGATGCAACAGTGAAGCTGACTACAAGAAGGGACAGAGCAGACTGTACTTCTTGATGAGGCTTAGGTCCTTTGGTGTTTGCAGCAAGATGCTGCATATCTTCTATAAGTCTGTTGTGGAGAGTGTGATCTCTTCTGCCAGCATCTGCTGGGGTAGCAGCATCAGAGCCAGGGACTAAAAAAAGCTCAACAAGCTGATAAAGAAGGCTGGCTCTGTTCTGGGGACTCCTCTGGAACCTCTGGAGATCAATGTACAAAGAAGGATTCTTCATTAAATGAAGAACATTATGGAGAACCCTGAGCATCCTCTTCATGAGACTGTTGTACAACAGTGTCTTCAGTCAGTGGCTTCTTCAGATCTTCTGTAAGACAGACCGCTACAGGAGAGCCTTCCTGCCCACAGCCATCAGCATCTTTAACAGCTCTTTGAAGAAACCTGCAGGATATGAGCTACAACAACATTTAATTTCCCTTTGGGATTAATGGAAGTATTTTTAAATTGAATTGAATGGAATTGCCAAAATATTGTGCATCGCTACTAGCAACAGACAGAGGGTGAAAGGTTAAATGTTGATTTAGGTGTGTTGCAATTTTTCTTTACTCAACTTAGCCTTCCTGTTATCTGCTGAAAGTGCGGTTCTCTTGTAGTCTGACTTAACTGCACAACATGCTTATTCTCAATCTTCTTCACTCAGTAACATTTCCCAAACTGTTGCTTTAGCACAACCTGGTAGCAGTTAATGTGGGGCATTTACTTGTCAGGAAAAGCTTGCATTTTTGAGTTTCTTGCTGGTTTATAATCTATCAGGCTGAAAATCATCCAATTCTGGTCACCAACTAATTTCTTGGCGTACGTCTAATTTAAAGACATCATTTTTTTGTTTTTGCCCTTTTTGTAAAACTACATTTATATTTTTATTTAACATGATTTATTTATGTTTAACTTTTTTATTATTTGGTTTTTCACATTTTCACCTTTAGCTTACAGGCTTTTTTCATACATTACTTTGGAGGGTTTGAAAGTAAAATGTATTTACCTTGAATTTACTACCTCCTCATCTGAGCTCGGTTCACTTACGCATGTGTCCCACTTGTCCATCAGGGCTTGCATACTGTCGACACCTGTCTACTGTGAGGACCCACCTGTCAGCTCTGGTGAACCACAACATCGTACCCCCAGACAGACCTTGTGAGGCGTCTGGGGGTCTCAGCAAAGAGGTTTGGAGCAAGTACCAGAAGGACTGCAAGGTGGGTGCAGACCGTAAACCTGCAAACTACTGCAGGGACTTTAGCATCATTGCAGGAATGTAAATCTATCTCCTAGGTGCCGCATTCCAACACCTCTGCACCTCTCACAGTCAAATGATGGTGGATGAAACATTGAAACCACTGCCAAGTTAACATTAGGTCAGTGAGAATAAGCTGAGCTGTGTAGTTCATATTCATGGCTATAGAGAGACACTCCTACAATAATAAGTGAGGTAGGACAGAGAGCATGTTGTTTATTTATTTGACCAAGCCTCATCTTTAGTTAGACACTGATGGTTGAAGCTTCAGCAGTTCATAGAGCAGCCAGAGATCTGTGGGAGGAAAGGTTGCCCTCTAATGAGGGTGGATTTATGTGTGAAATTATTTAAAATGCATGAAGTTAAGAAAAGATGAAACTCATAAGCAACTCAAAGCTGAACTTGAACAGCGGTATCTGTGTGTGTTGCCTTCACACCACTGATTTAAGCAGTGGGTGCTGTGAAAACACTTATTCATATTCTGAGCCCATGTTATATTTTTCTTTTTTGCTGCTTTGGAATCAGACACTAGCTGCCAAATGTGTTATATAACTACCTAACATTCTCCAACTTTCTAATTGAGCTTCACTCACCCTTTAGTTAAACATGTTTCTCCTTATCCATCCAACCTCATATACGCTGCTTTGATGCAGTCATGTTAATCGTAGGTGGGGGATCATGCGCTGCTCTTGCCATCTCCACCTTCTCCACTCTTTTCCAACTTAATGAAAGTTTAATGAGATTCAGTAAACTGGAGTCTCATTACAGTGTGCAGTTTGATATAATCAGAGCTATTAAGGCAGCAACTGTAATCATTCATCAGCTCCAACACAGTCATCATTACTAATTTACACTCTATTCATATCTGCGTCCTTTATCTTCGGCACTCATCTGTGTCTTCTTCTGTACGCTTTGCAATCGCTCTTCCTTTCCTTCAATTATTGATGCCTTGCATCTTCCGTGTAGGCTTCTTCTTTCCTGTCATCTTTCTTTTCTCGTTCACATATATCCCCGTAATCCTTTCTGTGTGTGTGTCTATAGAACTACAAGGAGCTGGAGCTGCTCAGGCTGGTTTATTATGGAGGAGTACAGCATGAGATCAGGAAGGAGGTTTGGCCCTTCCTACTGGGACACTACAAGTTTGGCATGAGCAAAAAGGACATGAGTCAGGTATAGCACGCATACACACACTCTTAATTCCAGCCTTATTCTGGAAATCATCATCTGATTTCTCTTTTTTATTTCCTCATGGAGATTGATGCGAAGATCAATGAACGCTACCAACAGGTGATGAGGGAGTGGAAGGCTTGTGAGGTCATTGTCAAGCAGAGGGAGAAGGAGATGCAGTCAGCCATCTTTGCCAAGCTCTCCTCGGGCAGTAGCATAGACAGCCACGTCCTGAGGCTTGCCCACAGAGACTCCACACTCAGCAATGAGGTGAAAAGGCTCAGTGCAATCTGAAACCCACTCAGTGGTGCAGTTTTATTACAACAGTGAAGTGACTGTTATCATTATACCTTCTGTTTGAGTCTACACCTAATAAAAATCATTTTACTGGGGCCTTGGGTGTGAATGAAGCTTATATTATTAAATGGACTGCACTTATACCATACAGTGTGAATTTATTTAATTCAATTCAGTTTTATTTATTTATACAGGGGTTGGACATTGAAACTGAAACACCTGGTTTTAGACCACAATAATTTATTAGTATGGTGTAGGGCCTCCTTTTGAGGCCAATACAGAATTGTGAAAGTGCTCTTGATTTAGGACACAAGTTCACTGAACCTCTTTGAACTACTCATCAATTTGATTGGTCCACTGTTACCAGGCAAAATGATTTGCATTAGCCGCACCGTTGTATAGGCCGCAGTGTTCAAAGTGTGGGAAAAAAGTAGCGGCTTATAATCCGAAGTTCTTATATATATATGTGTGGTATATATATAATATATATATAAAATATATATATATATATATATATATTATTTTATGGACAATGAAAACTGAAAACCTGGTTTTAGACCACAATAATTTATTAGTATGGTGTAGGGCCTCCTTTTGAGGCCAATACAGCGTCAATTCGTCTTGGGAATGACATATACAAGTCCTGCACAGTGGTCAGAGGGATTTTAAGCCATTCTTCTTGCAGGATAGTGGCCAGGTCACTACGTGATACTGGTGGAGGAAAACGTTTCCTGACTCGCTCCTCCAAAACACCCCAAAGTGGCTCAATAGTATTTAGATCTGGCGACTCTGCAGGCCATGGGAGATGTTCAACTTCACTTTCATGTTCATCAAACCAATCTTTCACCAGTATTGCTGTGTGTATTGGTGCATTGTCATCCTGATACACGGCACCGCCTTCAGGATACAATATTTGAACCATTGGATGCACATGGTCCTCAAGAATGGTTCGGTAGTCCTTGGCAGTGACGCTCCCATCTAGCACAAGTATTGGGCCAAGGGAATGCCATGATATGGCTGCCCAAACCATCACTGATCCACCCCCATGCTTCACTCTGGGCATGCAACAGTCTGGGTGGTACGCTGCTTTGGGGCTTCTCCACACCGTAACTCTCCTGGATGTGGGAAAACAGTAAAGGTGGACTCATCAGAGAACAATACATGTTTCACATTGTCCACAGCCCAAGATTTGCGCTCCATGGCATGAGTGACCAAAGGTTTGGCTATAGCAGCCCGGCCGTGTATATTGACCCTGTGGAGCTCTCGACGGACAGTTCTGGTGGAAACAGGAGAGTTGAGGTGCACATTTAATTCTGCCGTGATTTGGGCAACCGTGGTTTTATGTTTTTTGGATACAATTCGGGTTAGTACCCGAACATCCCTTTAAGACAGCTTCCTCTTGCGTCCACAGTTAATCCTGTTGGATGTGGTTCGTCCTTCTTGGTGGTATGCTGACATTACCCTGGATATCGTGGCTCTTGACACATCACAAAGACTTGCTGTCTTGGTCACAGATGTGCCAGCAAGACGTGCACCAACAATTTGTCCTCTTTTGAACTCTGGTATGTCACCCATAATGTTGTGTGCATTTCAAAATTTTGAGCAAAACTGTGCTCTTACCCTGCTAATTGAACCTTCACACTCTGCTCTTACTGGTGCAATGTGCAATCAATGAAGACTGGCTACCAGGCTGGTCCAATTTGGCCATGAAACCTCCCACACTACAATGACAGGTGTTTCAGTTTCATTGTCCAACCCCTGTATAGCGCCGATTCACAACACATGTCATCTCAAGGCACTTCACAAAGAGTTTAGAATGGTATACGGTTGTTGGGGAGGTTAGATTAAACTACTGAGTGTTAGAGTTTGGCCATTTTAGAATGGGCTATGTGTAGGGGTACTAAGTAAAATAATACACTGATAAAGTGTGTCCATGTAGAGCCCACTGGTGGCCATTGTTATACTAAAAACCACAAGGATTGGGGGTACCTCTCTCTGTCAGACTGATTATAACCATTGGAAAAGAGAAGGGGTCGCAGAGGTAGTAGAAATGGAGGGTGTGTTTGCACCTCAACCATAACTGAGCCGGTTTAGGCTAAACCTGACTCCCCCTTACTCCATCCAACAGGGTGGGAGGAAGGCAGAGGTAAAAATAATTGGAGAGTGTTGTTTCCTGTTGCATTGTGTGAAAGGTGGGTAACTTTAAAATGGGCTAAGTCAATTCAATCGAATCATATAGATTTCAAGTCAGGCACATGCATTCCAATTAATACCTAACCATTGAACAGTATAGTCAGATTCAGTTATTTATTCAAATTGGATAAAACGTTTTTCTATCTAAGGAAACCCAGCAGATTGCATCCAGTCAGTGACTTTCAGCATTCACTCCTCCTGCATGAGCATGTAGAGACAGTGGGCAGTCACTGGTGTTGACTTTGCAGCAATCCCTCATACTGAGCATGCATGTAGCGACAGTGGAGAGGAAAAACTCCCTTTTAACAGGAAGAAACCTCCAGCAGAACCAGGCTCAGTGTGAGCGGCCATCTGCCACGACCAACTGGGGGTTTGAGAGAACAGAGCAGAGACACAAAGAGAACAAAGAAGCACTGATCCAGGAGTACTTTCTATGGGAAGGAAAAGTAAACGTTAATGGATGTAGCTCCTTTAGTCATTTCATCTAGGAAGAAAGAACTATAAACTCTGAGCCAGTTTTCAAGTTTAGAGTATGAAAGAGAGCTAATACAGTTAGTCACAGTAAAAGCTCAGTCAGTAGGAGAGAGAAAGGGTTAAACACTGAAAGACAGGGCGAAGTGTATCATCAGTAGAAGGTGAGCATTAAATTGTTGCCAGCAGAAGCTTGGACGATGCCCCCCTCCATGAAGGTGTCACAGGTAGACACAGAGTCAGGCCAACTGTAGCTTCTGGGAAGAGAAAAGAGAGAGAACATAAAGTTAAAAGCTGAAATAACAGCAAATAATGCAAAATTAGAGAGTAGTATGAGAATGTAGCGAAGAGAGTGAAAGTGGTCATTATGTCCTCCAGCAGCCTAAGCCTATAGCAGCATAACTACAGAGATAGCTCAGGATAACCTAAGCCACTCCAACTATAAGCTTTATCAAAAAGGAAAGTTTTAAGCCTAGCCTTAAAAGTAGACAGGGTGTCTGCCTCATGGACTAAATTTGGGAGCTGGTTCCACAGGAGAGGAGCCTGATAACTAAAGGATCTGCCTCCCATTCTACTTCTAGAGACTTTAGGAACCACCAGTAAACCTGCCAGTCTGAGAACAAAGTGCTCTGTGAGGACATATGGAACAATCAGATCTCTGATGTATGATGGAGCTAAATCATTAAGGGCTTTATATGTGAGGAGGAGAATTTTAAATTCTATTCTGGATTTAACAGGGATCCAATGAAGGGAAGCTAAAGTAGGAGAAATATGATCTCTCTTTTTAATTTTCATCAGAACTCTTGCTGCAGCATTTTGAATCAGCTGAAGGCTTTTAACTGCATTTTGTGGACATCCTGATGGTAAAGAATTACAATAGTCCAACCTTGAAGTAACAAATGCATAGACTAGTTTTTCAGCGTTACTCCTGGATAGGATATTTCTAGTTTTGGCAATGTTCCGGATGTGAAAGAAGGAAATCCTAGAAACCTGTTTAATATGGGATTTAAATTACATGTTTAATATGGGATTTAATTATTTAAAACACTGTTATTTAGTGTTTTAAATAATTTCACACATAAATCAAACCCTCATTAGAGGGCAACCTTTCCTCCACAGATCTCTGGCTGCTCTTCCTCAGCTTCCTCAGCTTTTAACTTTATGTTCTCTCTCTTTTCTCTTCCTAAACCAGCCTAGTTGGCCAAGTTTGTGTCAAAGAACAATTAGTTTCTACTAAAACTTGCCTACAAATTCACCCGCAGAGGAATTTGTTCTTTGCAGAAGTGTTTCTTCGGGCCACATTGGAGAGTTTCTCTAAAACTAGATCAAATGCCGGCAGTTTCTTTTTTCTTAAATCCCCCACAGAAGGAGGCTTTAATGTTCACAAAACACTTATCTAAATGAGTTGTGCACAAATACTTCTAGTTTTGGGGGTCTTTCTGCATGGAGTTTGCATGTTCACCCCATGCATGCGTGGGTTCTCACCGGGTACTCCAGCTTCCTCCCACAGTTCAAAGACATGTCTGTTAGGTTAGTTGTTCTCTCTAAATTGCCCTTAGGTGTGTGAATGGGTGTGTGTATGGTTGTTTGTGTGTTGCCCTGCGATGGACTGGCGACTTGTCCAGGGTCTACCCCACCTCCCACCCACAGACTGCTGGAGATAGGCACCAGCTTCCCCCGCGACCCACTATAGAAGAAGCGGTATAGAAAATGATTGACTGACTTTTAGTTTTACAGCAGCTTAAACAACCACAATGACATTTAAAGGTTCCTCAGACATGGCTCACTCTGTGAACAAAACGGTACAGAAAGCACCTTTCTTTTTGAAGCAACCCCCCATGTCTCATATCATTACAAACTAGAGAGACTGGCCTCTAACAAGGCATATCTCGTCTTTCTAGCCCCTTTTCAGGTTTTGTAATTTGTGTGCGTAGCTCATGTGATCTGAGTGCATTCTGTTGTGCTAAGTACAGACTACTAGCTGCTAGCTTGCGCTCTGCTCCGTTAGCTCCAAGTGTTGTGTTATTTTTGGATAATCAATCACTTATAATGGCACAGAAAAGGAAAAATACCAATTTGGACGACGCTTACATCAGCAGCTGCATCAATTAGGATGAGGATGACGATGAGGATGACGATGAAGAAGGTTAACTTCGGAAGAGAGTAGGGGGCTATTTCATGAGTACGTTGTGGTTCTTATTTCCTGCAGATTTACATTATATGTCTGCTATTTGAAACAAAGTTTTACTTATTTTACGTTTGTAATTACTGTTGTGTAGGACATATGTTGAGTAGCACATCTGGAAACAACAATCATCCCCCCATGGCTATTTGTGTGGAACTGATTCAAGGCTTGTTTGATCTGAGTATGATTCAGTATCAGAGCCACTATCAACTTTATTGGCCAAGTTTGTGTCACAAACAAGGAACTGGACTTAGGTTTCCACAACCACAACATGTAAAAACACTTTAGAGGGATAAAAAAAGAGACAAGGAGCAGTCTATACAGGTCTGTCTGAAGGGGGTGTCTGGGGGTGCAGCCCGTCTATTATTTATCATTATTTCAATAGTTTTCCTTTGATAATTCTTTTTTGGGCATTTGTTTGATTATATGCTGTGCACAGTAGCAACATTTTGAAGATACACAAGGTAAATGTCATGACCAAAGGTTATGTCATATGCAGGAGTCCTACAATGGAAATCAGCACTTTTATTTGACTAGATCCTCTTTCATGAGGGGAAAAACACATTTGGCAGAGTTTTGCCATATTGGGCTAAATTGTGGCAAAATCCCAGGTCCGCCTGGCACATTGCTTACTAAAACTTTTGTAAAACAAATATGCTGCAACTGATTTAGTCCAAATTTGCTGCAGTTATAGTCAAGATGATGCTGAATTCAATCTGAGGCTTCTCCTAAGTTTTCCTAAGGATTTTCTTGGTGTTTTGCAATGTTCATTTAGTGAAAATGTTTGGCAAGGCTCAAACAAAGATTTTTTCTTTGTTTAATCACAAATAAATCAGACATAGTAACAGTTGCAATAGTGGTTCTACTGAAAAAAATATTCTTTTATGTCTTACCTTAATACAGGTACCAAAAGTTTGCATTTAGACTGTACAACTGTAGAGTTATACTTGATTTATTTCAGGTGAAATTGCTTCTAAAACCCATATACGTTTAAGAGGTTAAAAGTAATGCCACAGCATATTAATTGAAATTAAAGCTGCGAGCAGCATTGGGCGGCCCTCACGGCTTAGCGGTGCTTGGCATGTGTCGCGATCACAGGAGTTTTGTATCGTCGCATCCACGGCACTGACAAGCCCTTGCCTGATTCCGCCCGCACGTTGCCACTAAGTGGTACTGTGAGCAACTTTCATATGACCTTCGGTAATGACAAGTTCTGCTCCAGCGAGAAGCGTTCCAATTTTGGCTGAAATCTGACCTTCCTGATTAAAGCTGCACTCACTTCCTATTTAGTGGTGAAGGAATAATGAAGACTTCCTGTCGTGCTTTGAAAATGTCATCTAAAATTATATTGTCTCACTAGAAAAAGTGTGAAACTTGTCTGTCAAGGAAGGTCAGTCAGCTAAGAAAGCAGTCATTTGATTGCAGAGGGTGGGGCTAAAGTGATGTCATCAATTGATCATATCAACATGTTGAACATTCGTCCACAATGAAGCATACAAAATTTGTGTATCCGATGATGTAAAAGGGAGATATAGCCATTTGAAATATTTTAGGGGACACAGTTGAGTCAAATTGCAATGTAATACAATGAAGCTGTTTAGGGGTTGACAAAGATAATTCATATCCATTTTGGAGTAAACTGGACCATTCATGTGTAATTTAGAGGCATCCATTTGCAAATAACGAGATATAATTCGTCACTCTGCCACGCACACCCAGTCCAGCCAACAGTCATTGTTCAGAGTAGGATTCAACACAACCTTGTGCCATGCCATCAGACAGTGCTTGAAGCGTGTATAAGTCAGAGTGTAAAAGGAGGACATCTAACAGTGAAACATGTGACTTCCTGTTTTAAGTGGGCAGGGCTAAAGTGATGTCAGCAAATGATCCTCTGAATGTGGTGAGTGCTGGTCTGTCATGACACAGAAAGTTTTGTGCAGCTGTGACCTTGTGTGTAAAAGTTATTATAGTTTCGTCTTTTATGGCGAAAAGTCAGATGTTGAGGCCTGGCCACGCCAGTCACAGCAAAACCCATTCATATCTAGGTTGGAATAAATTGGACCATGCATGTGTTATTTACAGCCAACTATATGCAAATTGCACGAAATTGAATTTCACCACCCTCCCACACCCACATGCTTTGATGCAGTTAAAAGCTTTTGATGACTTTTGATCCCCAATGCCTTGAGAGCACACTGAGTCATTTTGAAGTCTGTAAGTCAAAAGCAGTAGGAGGAGTTTGCTCAGATACGACGTGTGTCAATGAGACAAAATGGCGGCTTTGATACAAAATGGCCAACTTCCTGTGGGGTTTGGACCATGAGACTTTTTTGTAGGCCCTAAGAAGATACATATGTGTACTAAATTTCATAATCCTCAGTCAAAGCATGGCTTGGGAATCTTTTTTTTTTTTTAATCTTCTAAGGGCACTGTGGAAGAATTACGCCACGGCCACTAATTCTTTCACTGAATATCTTTTGGGGGCGGGACTAAGATCAATCATATTGAGTTTGGTGCCGATCAAATGTAAAATGTGGAAATTAGAGGCAAACGTGTGGCCATGGCATAGTTAGACTTTGCCATGCCACCACGGCTCTGCCCTGCCGCCAAACATCTCTACCTTTCAAAGTAAAACATTACACTTCCTGCTCTCAGGGGGCGGGTCTTCAATGATGTCAGTGTTTGACCATTGAGGATTGTTCGAGGCCAGAGGTGGATCAGTCACAGAAGGTTTTGTGTCTCTGCGACTTTTCTTGTAGGAGCTATAACAATTTTGTTTTTCTTGCTAAGAAGTCAAGTTTTGAGTCAAGTTTTGAGCCCCTTCAACATGCTCAAAAACTCATGATTTTGATAACCTTTAATCCCCCATGCCTTTAGGGCATACTGACCAACTCTGAAGCCAATAGCTTGAAATCCCTTGGAATTTGTCATGTATGAAATGTCAAAAAGACCCTTTTAATCCAAAATGGCCGACTTCCTGTTGGTTTTAGGGCATACCTCCTAAAGACTTTTTTTCCTTGATTTGGAGGGTTCTACCTGTGTATGGAATTTCTCTATGAAATACCAGTAGGCCATAGCTCAGTATAGGTGGCACTGTTGGGCTATTTTTATTGAGACTGTTGTGAAACCCTTAAAATAGGTACTTTTACACCAGGACTTACACCTGTGCAAAATTCAGTAAGTTTTCATATATGTTTAGGCCTCCAAAAAGCCAACTCATTTGAGGGAAGAAGAATAATAGACATTGCAATTACAAAAGGCCTTGCGGCGCTTTCACTGCTCGAGCCTTATTAAAGATGGACCACTGCAAAAAATGTATTTATTTATTTTTTCCATTTAGAGGTGGACTTGCTAGTTTGTTTTATCTCATTGACCTGCTGCATGACATAAGTGTGCTTGACTTTAATTTAGCAAACCGATGGCCTGATATTTTCCATCAGAGTTTTCTGCTAAAAAGGCAATTTAAGAGTTCCATCAGTTGCATCAAGTTGTCCCGGTCCTTAAGATCTAAAGCAGCCCCAGGCTATAACACTACCACCATGTTTGATAGTAGGCATAATGTTCTTTTTCTAAAACAGTTTCATACCTAATGTTTCAAGATTCAGACCCTAAAAAAGTTTCACTTTTGTTCAGTCCATAAGATATTTTCCCAAAAGCTTTGTGGGTCATTAAGATCAATGAGATTATATGTGTAGAAAAGGTTTAACCCTAAAAACAAGTAATAAATTAGAAACATGGTATAACATGTAAGATTACCAGAATTAGCATATTCGTCAGACAGTGGAAATTACCTTGGTGAAAATATAGGTCAGGTTTTATTTTAATTGAGCAAAAAAGGAAAAAAAAAAACCTCTTTTTTTCTTATTCTTTTATTTTGTCAGAATGTGGACTGGGAGCAAACAATTATGCAGTTTTCTTAGAAATATAAAAGAAAAGCGACTTCTCCAGAAGTCTTTGCATATTTAGAAGCAAAATAAAAAGTTGCTATACTTTAAAAAACATACAGTTCATTTGAGCATATATCTAACAAATGAATAAAAACTCAATATTTTCCAGTTATATTGACTCCATAGAAACTAATACCACTGTTCATGCTCATGTGTTTTTAGCAGTCTCAGGTCTTTCTGTCATCATCTCCGTGTGTTCACAAGATTTACTGTACTCAGTACTCAGCACCCTCACTGAAGAGTGTTGTTCTTACCAGAACCTGATGTCGTTTAGGCATGGTGGGTTATTGATCACAAAAGGTTGATATTTTTAGCCTCCCAACTAGCCAGTCACAGGTCAGGACCGGTCAAGCTGATGCATCTCTAGTCTTTAAAGGTGAAGCAGTCTCAGGTCAACTGCTAAAAAACCTTAACACTTTCTGTAATCATCTCCGTGTGTTCACAACATTGATATTGCTTTAAACAAGCACACACCATCATTGTTATTCAGATGCATTCCCCTGGCTGGCTCAGTGGAGCCACTCTGAGATCAGATGCTGTTGCGCCTTTTCTGACTCTTAACAAGGATATAAGGACTTTTTCAGAAGGCCAGGTCTGCTTGAATAGTTTACCTCTCTTAATAAATCATTTGAAAAGTGCATGTTGTTTTTACTCAGGTTTTCTTTGTCTGACATTAAAGTTGTTTGGTGATCTGAAACATTCAAGTGCGTCACAAAAGTATAAACAGAAGAAATCTGAAAGGGGGTAAATACTTTCACATTACAATGTACTCTTTATTTAAGATTTAAATATAATTTGGGTTATTCAAGAAACATCAGGGTCTTCAGGCCCAAATGTCCGGGTGTAACAATGTCTTATGATTAAAAATTCAATGTATAATTTTTATTATAGTAAAAATTTTACATTGAATAGTTCAGTATATTAACAACAGATAGGATTCATTTCCTGTGTTCATTTTCAGGTGTCCACTTAATTAGTATCATCAAACAATGACCTTCTCTTCTAATCCTTCCTTTTTCAGGTCTTTATGTCTGTGGACGAGCCAGATGCGGGGAGTCAGGAGACCCCTAGTGGAGAAGACAGCGCTCCTATCATGACCACTCTGGCCCCGCCTGCTGCTGTGCCCCCAGAGGAGCGTCCTCTGGTAGAGTTTGACTCCCCTGACTCAGGTCTCCCTTCCTCCAGGAACTACTCAGTTACTTCTGCTCACTCTCAGATCCTGTCCAGCATAGACGACGGTCAGAGCACTGAGGAGGAAGGTGGGGGCAGGGAGGAAGGCAGGACTCCAGTAGGGGGGCGTCAGGACTCTCTTATTGAGGACAGGCTGTGCAGTCAGCTGGACAAACTGGTGACGAGTGGAGCTGATTCTGATGGGATGTCAGCCTCTCTCTCCTCTTACACAGTGCGTAGGTTTTGTAGACATTTCTGTTTGTTTAATCAAACTGAGCAAATGTAAAAAACACCGAACTAGAATGAATATGTTATGTTTCACATTCCAGTTCTGCTTTAATTTTATTCTGCTTCTCTTTAATAGGGCTGGCTGCTTTTCAGTCTGTGTTTTTTGTAGATTTCTGACCAGCCCATACTGATTCTAGCTAATCAAGATTACTCTTTTAGAAGTATAATATCAGAACTTAAGGACAGCATTCAAAAAGCATTTCCTAGCATTCTTGTCCTGAGCAGTCATTAATTAGGAACAAAACACCAGTACCGCATGTGGTAGAGGATTTACTGTACTCAGTGCTCAGCACCCACACTGTAGAGTGTTGTTCTTACCAGAACCTGATGTCGTTTAGGCATGGTGCTGTTATTGATCAGAAAAGGTTGAGATTTTTAGCTTCCCAACTAGCCAGTCACATGTCAGGACCGGTCAAGCTGAAAAGCCGCTGATTCTGGTCACCAGCCAGTTGGCTGGTGCATCTGTAGTCTTTAAAGGTGAAGCAGTCGCTGGTCAACTGCAGCTGATTCCAACAGGATTCCGAATGTGGAGCAGAAACATGGATTCCTAGCAGTGATGACCCTTCTTGTTTCTTCATGCAGATCGAGCTTCTGGACACAGTTGCTCTCAACCTCCACAGAATAGACAAAGATGTGCAGCGCTGTGACCGCAACTATTATTACTTCACCACAGCCAACCTGGAGAAACTACGCAACATCATGTGCAGGTAGAGAAAGCTGTGTGGAGTATCTGACTCACAGGAATAGTTTCACCTCACTCTGCTGGAATTCTGTAGGTAGAATAAAGGGCATTCTGCACTGCTCAGAGATGAAGGGTATTTTCATAAATCCCAGCTGGAAGCACAATATTCTGCAAATAATCTTAAGATATTTGCATTAAATAAATTGCTTTCACAGCTAAAACATTACAATTTGTTGTCATTTTGTGATTGTCTTTGACTTTAGGAACAGAATTGAACAAATGCGGAATGTTTTGCACTATAGAGGGACTCTGACAGAGCTGTTGTAGTGTTGGTATGAGCCTAAACTATGAATTCTAGATGATAATCACCCTGCAGTTTACCACACAATCTGTAGATGTGTGGTAAACTTTACAGTGGCATCAAAACGTATTCAAACCTCTTGAACTTATCCACATTTTAGCCCATTACAACCACAAACTTCAGTGTATTTTACCTGAGGTTTGATACACACAGATTGGGAAGTGGAAGAAAAATAAAAAATTGATTTGAAATAAAAATCTGAGAAGTCTGCTGTGGATTTGTGTTCTACAAAGCCCATCCGAATCAATACTTTGGTGAAGTAGCTTTTGCTACATTTACAGCTGCCTGTAGGCATAAGTCTGTCTGTTTAGGTGGACAGCCGTTGTGCCGTACCTTCCCATTTTCAATGCATGGGTTGAACAGAGCTCTGTGAGATGTTTTCCTCCTCTTCACAATCTAATCTTACATTGTGTTTGTCTATCAATTAAAATCTAAATAAAACACATTGAAGTTTGGGGTCTTAATATGACAAAATATGGAAATGTTTAAGAAGTATGAATGCTTTTGCTACCTGAACACATTCAGCTCACATTAAACCTGCTGAGCTGAAGAGTTTCAAGCTTCTGTTTGTCTTTGTCTTGCCTGCAGCTACGTGTGGGAGCATTTAGAGATGGGCTACGTTCAGGGCATGTGTGACCTGCTCGCACCGCTCATGGTCATCCTGGACGATGGTGAGAGGACGCTCTCTGTAGATTCTCTATGGTTGCTCTCATCGTAAACAGACCACACAGACAGATGTGACCTGACCCACTGTATGAGTTGTGTTACTGATCATAAGATGCATCCTATCATATTAGAAATGGTAAATAGAGTATTGCCCTATTTGGATAACCAGTTATAAACATTTTATTGTTTAGGTCCACCAGTGTTGTCCCGGGTACAGCAGGTTCTTCATCTGCTCTTTCATCTGCATTCGTACCTCAGGACTGATGTGTTTTCCAGAGCGACAAGGCAGCAGCCTAACTCTGTCTCCAGCTCTGTGCAGACTCCATTAGCGGGTTTTTTCTGTCTATTTCAGAGAGCCTGGCGTACAGCTGCTTCACTCAGCTAATGAAGAGGATGAGTCAGAACTTCCCTAATGGTGGAGCCATGGACACACACTTTGCCAACATGAGGTCACTGATCCAGGTGATGATAAGTGTGGGTGTGTGTCTGTTCACAGAGTAGGAATCAGTCTCTAAACTGTGTTGTTCTCCCTGCTGTCAGATCCTGGACTCTGAGCTGTTTGAGCTGATGCAGCAGAACGGAGATTACACTCACTTCTACTTCTGTTACCGCTGGTTCCTGCTGGATTTTAAAAGAGGTGAATCTGCATCACCTTCTCTGTTTGACTGTATTCTATTCCTAAACGACTTGTGTCCCTATGATGTCACACAAGGTATGCCTTAATATATACCCACATATGTGTCTTCATTTAACTCAAATGTTGTGAATTAATTTATGAAAAGCTTAGAGAGCCAAGGCATCACCGTCTGGGCTTTTCAAAATTGCCTAAAGACATAGTGATCTTAGTAAAGGTAAACCTCCGATTTTCCAGAGTAATACATTTTATGACACTACTGATTTGATGTTTGACAGTATAAAAATGTCTATTTATACATTGCATGCAAGCATCTGCTTTGATTTGTATGCATATGAATTGAACACATCACCATCACCTTAGAATTATGTTCAAAAAACTGATTAATATGTATTGTGTGTTTGTGTATGTGTGTGTGTAGAGCTCCTGTACGAGGATGTGTTTGCAGTATGGGAGGTGATCTGGGTGGCTCCCAGGATCTCCTCTCGGCACTTTGTCCTCTTCCTGGCCCTGGCGCTGGTTACAGTTTACCGTGAGATCATCATAGACAACAATATGGACTTCACCGACATCATCAAGTTCTTTAATGGTACAGCATATATGTGTTGTGTAATTTACATATTAGTCACGTTTCTATCATGGCTACAATCAGGGAATAGTTTCCTATTCATGTTTATGTATTATGGTATAGCAGAAAGTGTCTTGCACAATGTAAAATTGCTCATTCATAGGCTACAGCATCTTGAACTTTTTCACATTTTGCTGTATTACAACTGCAAACTTCAAAGGTATTTTAAAACAAAGTAGTGTGTAATTGTAAAGTGGAAGCAGAGTGATTAACTTCAAAAGTTAACACCTTGTAGAACCAAAAATTGCAAGTTTATTTGGGGGCATGTCTCTACCATGTCTGTACATGTAAAGACTGAAGTTTTACCAAATTTCCTTTGCACAATCATATAAGCTTATGCCACAGATTGCCACAGATTGGATTGGGGCTGGACTTTGACTGAATCAGTCTTACACATCAACAAACTTTGATTTAAACCATTTTAGGGAAGCTATGTCTGTATGTTTAAGGTGTTTGTCCTGCTGGTAGCTGAACACCTGTCCCAGTCACAAGTTTTCTTTTTGCATACTCCTTTATTTAGCTCCATCCATCTTCTCACAAACTCTGACCAGGTTCTGTTTCCCTGCTGAAGAAATGCATCCCCACAGCATGATGTTGCCACCACTAAATGGGGTGTTCAGGGTGATGTATATATTTTCCTGAAACACAGAGCATGTGTTTCAGGAGAAACTTAAAGTTCTGTCTCATCTGCTTGTGGCAAATTCCAAATGGGACCTCCTATGGCTTTCGTTCAACAGTTGGTTTCTTCTGGCCGTTCTTCCATAATAGACAGATTAAGTACAAAACTAATAGTTTTCCTGTTGTCAGATCCTCTCACCTGAACAGTGGATCTCTGCAGCTCCTCCAGAGTCACCACTGACTGTAGCTCAGTGAGTAGAGTAGTCATCTTCAATCAGAAGGTTGTGGATTTGATCATATGTTGATGTGACCCTGAGCAAGGCGCTAACCCCAACTTGCCCACCGATCTGCATATGGGTGAATGAATGTATGCGCCTTATTGAGTGTGATTGGGTGAATGTGGCTCTAGTGCAAAGCGCTTTGAGCGGTTAGTATATAAATTCAGATAGATTTACCTTGTGTCTCTTGGCTGCTTCTCTGGTTAATGCTGTTCTTGGCCAAACTGTTAGTTTAAGTGGATGGCCATGTCTAGGTAGGTTTTCCATGATCAGATGATGGACTGAACTGAGCTCTGTGAGTTTTCACTAATAGGATGACTTCTTAGGGCAATTGATTGCTCTAGATTTTTTTGGGGGGGGGTGGTATCAGACTTAATAGGGCTGAATACAAATTCACACCACATTTATCTGATTTTTAGCTGCTAGCCATTTTTTACACCATGTATCTAATACACCATGTACTGACTACTTTATGTTGGTCTGTCACATCAAATACATTAAAGTTTGTGGTTGTTACATGACAAAATTTGGAAACGTTCCACTGGTATAAATACGTTTGGAAGTCCCTGCAGTAGGATTATTGTAAGTTGTAAGAACTACTGTTGCTTGAGTCTGCAGGACAGGATGCTTACAGTTACATGTGTCTTCTTGTTTCTTAACATTGTGATTGACTTGCAGAAATGGCCGAACGTCACGATGTCCAACTTATCTTACGGATGGCACGTGAGCTGGTACACAAGGTCCAGTCTCTGATGGACAACAAGTAACTTTGGAGAAATAGGGTAACTGGGAGGAATGGGGGTGTATGTGCAGCCATGTGTTTCCTGGCCTCCACACATCCAGACCTGGCTACAGAGGTCCCAGTAAAGGCCCTGGGAGCAGGGCAGGAGCGTTGCTGAGGCCACCTGGCTCTGAAGTTCTGTTTACATGTTCCTTCACATGGAATGCCCATGGTCTCTGTTTAGACATGTGGATTTGTCTGCATGCTAGTGAGTTTAATCACACTGTGAACACATTCTTCAGTCCCCCAGTCTTACAGTGTGTGTGCATGAAAACACACACACATCATTCTGGCTCTTCTCCAGTTTCCAAGAGTCCCGTTCTTTACTGAATCTGGAGCTACACCTATGGGAAGCCTGTGAGGAAAGCTGAAGATGAAGACCTGTCTGTTTGCCAAACATGTTCCTCAGTGCAGTGCCACGAGGCCACAATAGTGCAGGATTTATACACAACATTGTCAGAGGAGCAGAAGACTTTGCCACGAAGATGCTTTCATCAGTGACCAAATGGACTGTGCCAACTACCTTTTCTCGAGTGTTTTATACAAGCATGTGTGTTTTTAGCTGTTCACCCCATTTTTAACGTTTCTTTTTCTTGTCTAAAGTTTCATTGTAACACAAATGTTGCCTTTTAGTGACAGCCCACGGTACTCCGATGCACTTTTCTCTGAGAGTTTCTTTCATGGTACTTACGAAGAGTTCATCAAACCTGCTGGAGGCCGGAGGCACAAATTGACAGTGGATTAATTGCAGCCAGTTTTCCTGCATATGACAGTACATGTTTGAAGCATGTGTGGAACAAACCAGAACAGCACAACAGTAAAGGGAAAAGCACACAGGCCTTTGTTGTCCTCTAACAAACTTTTATCAGGGTCTTTCTGATTAAAGGGAAAAAGTGATAAAGTTTCCACAACTGCTCGTATTAGTATAGGATGTTCACTTCAGTGTTGTGAGGTAAATTCTACTGATTAGATCCACCATCTATGCCCGATTGTCCTTGCAGGGTCATGGGGCGGAAAGGAATACACAGGATAGATAATTATGCACACTCATGCCTAAGGGCAGTTTGGAGAAATCAATAAACCTAAAAGTCATTCTTTGGGAATGTGGGTGGAGGCCGGAGTACCTGGTGAGAAGCCACGTATGCACAGAGAGAAGATGCAGACACCGTGCAGGTACCCCCAGGCCGGGATTCAAACCAAGGATCTTATTGCTGCAGGACAACAGTGCTACCAACTGCGCCACCGTGCAGCCCCTTGATCAGAGATCAAGGGGCTGCACGGAGATTTCATAATTCATCCAGACTGACATAGATTTTTTGCAAGCATGATATGCAGATCATAGGTATTGTGGGGCTGAGCATCTTCCATGGTGGCACTTGGCACTCTCATAGAGGGCATTACCGTGTGACCAGGACGAAGGAAAATTATGAAACAGCAGTATGGATTCTGATCATGTCCCTTAAGGCAATTATAGCATGGGCTGTGGGAATATGAGGTGTTTGAGTCGCTTTTACTGGCTGTCTGCTCTCTGCATCACCACCCAATAGTTATGTCCACACTCCTGCCACAAACAGGAGCTTTTTTTTCAGTCTGGCTCTGACTTCTTCTCATTGGTCTTCTTCTGGGTGTTCATGCACAGAACGTAGATGTTTAGTCATGAAGAGGAGGTTGGTTTGGAAACCTGATTTAGGTATCTGATTTTGTAGATGATGTGATTCCTTTAGTTTCTTTTGTTCATGGCCTTTTACTGAAGATGTTCGCAGCCCAGTGAAGCAGCTCAGATCAGAGTCAGTTTCTCTAAATCCAAAGCCAGGGTGGAATGCTGCCTCTGGGTCAGCTTCTGGATAAAGATAAGTGATGGCAGGATGGAACAAGGGATGGACAGACCCATGGGGTCCCCTTTCGCAGTAATGAGGCCATTGCTCCAGTCAGTTGTAGTAAAAACTCTGTTTAACTGTTCCAACCCTCATCTCTAGTAATATGGATCATGACCTAAAGCTTCTAGATACAAACAGTAGGGTGGTGGAATTCTGTTTTAGAGACAAGGTGAAGAGCTCTGTTATGTGGGTGGGAGCTCAGAGTAGAACTGCTAATTCTAAAAATTGAAAGGAGGTTCAAGAATGTGATCCGGATGTCACGTGAATCCTATCTTTGGTCCTAAAAGGACCCAGCTTCCTGCTTTTGGAGGTTTTCTGGGCATGTTCCACTGTGAGGTGATCCTGAGTCAGACCCAAAATTTGCTGGATTGACTATATATCACTTTTGGAACGAGGACTATAGCCTCTGCACATGGTCGTGTGCTTAACCCGTACACCACCAGCGCTGCGCCGCACTTTTGGTCTTTAAACACCTTGAGATCTCCTGTGACGAAGTGGAGAGTGTCAGTAGAGAGAGTCAGTAGAGAGAGGGATGTCATGGTTTTTCCTACTGGACCTGTTACCTTTACGAGTGAATCTCAGTAGAAGACACATCAAGTATAGATGGAGAATGAGATGTTTGAGGGAAGAATGAGCCATGGCATTGATGAAAGACTTAAGGAAAAACTTTTATGAAAAGTAAAAAAGCAGCATTCTTAATAAAATGTTCCAATATGTTCCTTAAGGACTAAATCAACATTTCTTTTCGTTGTTGAAAAAATCACACAGTAGACAAATGACAACTCAGTTTATTACAATTTCAGATAAAACTCCAAACACCAGTGCTAACAGAAAAACTGTGGCCAATTATTGCCTGTAAAGTCAGTAATTGTCTTTCCATCTTTGTTTTTTGATGGTCATTTGACACTCAACACTAATCCTTCACTCTAGGTGCGCTTTGAAGTATGATTAACAGAGTTCAGCCGACGTTATCAGTCTGCTGAGGTATCACCTGATATTTCCCATTTATTAAATTCAGTTCAATTCATTTCTTTTATATGGTGCTGATTCACAACGAATGATGTCTTAATACACTTTAAAAAGAAACATTGAATCAATACACAAAAATATGTATTTAATTCAGTCCAGTAACAAGTTAAGTACATGCATTCCAATTTGATCCTAGTTATTTCACAATGCAGTCAAGCTCAGTTTATTATTCAAATTATTAAAAGTTTTTTTTTTTTTTTTTACCTAGACAGAGCTACTGGCTGAGGTTCTACTGTGACTAACTGTATGTATGTGCTCTCTTTCATACTCCAGACTTGAAAACTGGCTCAGAGTTCATCTGTTTAGCTGTCTTTCTCTCCTAGATGAAGCTACTAAAAAATCTACTTCAGCATTTAACTTTTTACTTTTGTTTTCCATAGAAAGTACTCCTGGATCAGTGCTTCTGTGTTATTTTTTGTCTCTGCTCTGTTCTCTCAAACCCCCAGTCGGTCGTGGCAGAAAATGTCGCTCACAATAAGCCTGGTTCTGGTTCTGCTGGAGATTTCTTCCTGTTAAAAAGGGAGTTTTTCCTCTCCACTGTCTCCACATGCATGCTCAGTATGAGGGATTGCTGCAAAGTCAATTCAAGCAACTGTCCACTGTTGCTGACTTGATGCAATCTTTTGAATTTCCTAAAACTTAAAACCTTTTGACCAATTTGAATAATGAACTAAATTTGACTGCATCGTTTGATAACTAGGATTAATTGGAATGTTTGTACTTGACTTGAAATCTGTATGATTCAACTGAATTGACTTGGTACAGTACCTTCAGACTTATAAATTGGCACTATATAAATAAACCGAATTGAATGAATCTAAGGAAATGCAACCAACTGCATTAAGTCACAGACTGCAGCATTCACTCCTTCTGGGCGAGCATGTAGTGACAGTGGACAGTCAAGTGCACTGGGTCATTAACTTTGCAATCCCTCACACTGAGCATGCATGTAGTGACAGTGGGTAGAAGACCTCTCCTTAAACAGGAAGAAACCCCGAGTGGAACCTGACTCAATTGCTTTGTCCAAGAGATAATGAAATTAAACAATTGGCAAGTGGTCTAAAAAGTGCATACCCTGCTGATTTTTACACAGCTAAATATCTGGGTAACACAAAGTAGCTACTGCTGCGTTCAAAATGTTACGCCCGCCTTCTCTTCTACCAAAGAGTAGGTAGGCATTAGAGGTCAGCAGTCTGTGGGCTAATTTCTGGAAAAATAAACCTAACTACCAATAAAAACTGTAAGTCAACTGTAAGCCAATTTCATGGATGTCAGAGCCAATTCTTTTTATTTTGTTACATATCAGATTGTTTTCAGAGGAAAAAAATGTGCATAACATTAAGCTTTATGGTGAGCCATTAACCAGCATTTAGTCTCAAAGCTAAATTATTCATAAGCTCAGTATTTGTAAGTTTCCATGCTAATAACCACTTTTTTTTTTTTTACCAGAGTGTCATTTCTAATAGTTTCTTTTTCATATTGTTTATGTCATTTATGTGAACTGAACTGGTCATTTTGCTCCTTTGCTACAAAATAGGAGTGGGAAGGGATGAAACGTCAACCCATGGGTTTGAAATGAGGGGTACAAGATGACAAAAGGGTAAATTTACCTGTAGCCAGAAAGAGCAACTACATACACTGCTTGTGTTTACACACGTGCGTAAGCTGCTCTGTTAAACATGTGCATGTGTTTATTAGTTATCACACGCACTGGCGGAGAAGCAGGAGAGCTCACTCACAACCTCTGAGGGTTCAACAAAGAAGATTCGCCTGTTAAGCAGCTGCTGTGTGCTCCACCTCAGTGAAAGTCATAAATGCAGCTTACAAGTATAGTTTGAATAAGGGAGAAGGAATGAGTGAATTATTGATACTTTTTAAAACAAATGAACTGAGCTCTTTGTTGCTGAGTTTTACTCATAGATCAGATCCGTGAGGGCCCAAATCAGTGTCATCGACCTCTCCTGTCTGTGGCTTGTGTTGCCTTTGCAAGAATATGCTAACAACAGAAAAATGTAAAAATACTCCCAACTAATAGAGAGGTACCTTCCTTTTGGATGCTTAATGTTTTACTGTGACAGGGTATCTTTTAACCATGGGAACTGAGGAGAAAAAAGCAGCTTCAGCTTAAAGCAGCTCACTTCAGCCAAGTACTGCACAGGTTTCCTGTGAAAGACAAGCTTTCAATTATTAAACACATAACCAACTTTCACCTCTTCAACTACTATTTGTTAGCTTCACGATTCCACAGTGGGTAGCACCGCTGTCTCTAAGCAAGACATTTTTGGGTTCATGTTTGCATGTTCTGTGTATGCATGGGTTTCCTCCCACAGCCCCAAAATATACAAGTTAGGTTAATTAGGGAATCTAAATAGCTCTTAAGTGTGAGTTTTTGGTTGTTACTGAGTTGGCCCTGTGGTGGACATACTGCCAGTTCAGGTGCACCCTGCTTCTCACCTAGTCTGGACAGGCTGTAGGCAGCAGGTTTACATGGGTATACAAAATTAATCTTTAAACTAGAACAGCTGTCATAAGGTACAAAACAACCGCAGCTACTTACTGTAGCATCGCTTCTAAATTGTAATCAGGCATTCAGCTGTAAGGACATTTTTTTCCATTTTGTTTTCGTTTCAGAGGGACGACAGCCAGTTACTATTAGAAATATCTGGGAAAAATCTGGGTCAGTGAGGTCAGGTCTCAAAGTGTACAGTTTGAAGGACTATTATTTTAAAGGAAGAAGAAATCCCCAATTTCATGCCACTATTAAGCTTGCTGCATCAACATTCCTGTCTGGAAAAAATTGCTGCAATTGTTCTGTTGGAATTTGATAATCAGCCTAAAAAAAAAAACAGTTTGGAATTTGCTAATTTAAATAAAACTCAGAGAAGGCAGAACTTCCTTTGCATCCAGTTGACAAGTGTTGTAGAAGGTTAGTTTGAGCACATTTATTTTTGGCTCTTTACTGAATCAGGGGGCCTTTTTGATACGATTTCCTCTCCGCACCATCAGTGTGACCCTTCTCAACATGTCCAACACGGCTGCATTTTATTGGTCATCCAGCATGGACCTCCACCTGTGATATAAGTGCCAAGAGTCTTCCCCAAATCCTGAAGTGTACTGTAGTCATCTGGCTCTCTGATGTTAGTCTGATCCCAGGAACAGGTGGTGGTGTAGATGTACCTTGCCACAGCGTCTGCGCCCTCTCCCACCCCACGGCATCATGGGGACGGAGGTTGAGGTTGGGGGAGGGTGGTACCAGGGGTCCGTGGCAGAACTTCTTCTTCCGATCAGGACATTGTGTACCAAAGCCTTGAAACAGCCCCCTCTGTGGCATGATGACAATGTGCAATTTCATACTGCATCTTGAAGACTGTTTACTATGTGTGTAAAATATTTTTGGAAAAAGTGTTCTTGAATTCTTAACTACTGTGCAATTTCTGTTGTTTGGGAATCGCATCAAAGTCTATATTGATGTACATACATATGAACCAAAAGCCCAGTATTTGTATTGAGACTGAACATATATATATATATAAACATATAAATCTATAACCTATTTTCAGATCTATTTTTCTGTTGGTTCTAGCAGCACTAGTTGCAGGTGTGAACTGTGCAGAGATGCAGAAAGTGTGCAGAATGTGTTTTACGTTGACTGTTAAGTGTTCTCTATCAATGTTGTGCACTGAGTTTAAGATTTCAGATTTCTAATTAGGGAGCTGACAATGACTGCATTGCCAAACGTGTATTGGTAAGGATGTATCATTTGCCTTGAATGTAACGTGTTATTAAAGAAAAGGTTGTTCATTAATTTGCTGCTCTTTCATTTAAATGAAACCTGAAATGATGCTGCAAAGATAGAAACATCTAATATCTGTGTTCAGTGTTTTTAAAGAATGCATACTAACTGGATTAAAGATGTTCTGTTGGATTTTTTACTAAAAGAAAAAGAGCTAAATGACTTGTGACTGGTTATTTTCAGTGGGCGTGCTAACAAAAAGAATTGGATGATGTGGAAGATGAATCCTATTGGATGTATCTTACACATTATTGCAGAAGGTGAGCATGAAACTAATGTTGAACATCATTTTGGAAAAAGAACAAATGTGTTTCACATACAAATGCATTTATCTGAAGAGGTAGCTTACCTTGGATAAACAGCCAATGATTTTATCTGGGCCACTGACAGTCTCAGAAATACAAACAGGGTCTGGCTCGGCCCAGCGCGCCAGAAAGACTTTGGTTTCTTAAAATACAATCGCTCTCCTGGTCTCATCATCAGTAACATGGAAATTAGAAAATATTTAGTTTTCACTCTGCCGCCCTCTCTGTGATCTGTGGTTAAGGGACCTCTAAATTAGAACACAGACTGAAAGCCAGGTGTTCTTGTCCAACATCACTACCTGACCTCACAAATAACCTTTGGGAAAAATCGTCAAATATTCCCAAAAAGACATTTCTAAACCTTCTGGAAAACCTTTCCAATAGAGCTGAAGCCTTTACAGGCGACATTATGTTAAACCCTATGAATTCAGAATGGATATCCCTTAAGTTCGTATGTGTGTGAAAACAGGCAAGCAAATACTTTTTCTTAATATAAAATCCTTTACAACTACAGTCTAATACAACAAATAAACAGCAAGATGGCAGCAGATGTCTCCCATTAAACTGGAGGTGGTTGCATTAATACAGGCATATTTATGTGGGCCGACATAGTTTGTTTGCATTTTCTTTTTAATTCCCAAAGGTCTAGCATCCCATCTTGCTCCGGACACCCCACTACTTTAACTAAGCTTTATACTCACCACAGATAGACCCGTCAGAAAATAAAATTGATCAATTTCTGGACAAAGTAACAATTCCGAAACTATCAGATAATCAAGCGATGGCCCTGGATGTACCACTGACTTCAGCCGAAATCCAAGAAGCTCTAAAAAGCATGCCCAATAAAAAGGCTCCAGGCCCAGATGGATTCCCAACAGAGTTTTACAAAGAATTCTGGAATATTTTGGCCCCAATATTCCAAAGAATGGTGCAGGAAATTGAAAAAAATGACAGACTTCCGCCAAATATAAATTCTGCCAACATCACTCTCTTGTTAAAACCAGGAAAAGACCCAGTACTCCCTTCCAGCTACCGACCCATATCCCTTATAATGTCGACCTCAAAATAATCTGTAAAGCCCTCGCCAAAAAGGATTAGAAAAGGCTTACTCTCGCAATGAATAACACTTCCCCCCCCAACTGGTTTTATAAAGTAGGCATTCATCCACTAATTCACGCAGCATAGACACTTAATTTCAATAAGACTATTCCTACAGTTTTTTAAAAATATTGAGACCAATATAGATTAATCTCTAGATGCAGAAAAAGCATTTGATAGAGTTAAACTGGAAATCTGTAGTTTGCAACCTTGACTAATTTGGTTTTGAGAAGCTCTTTCATAAACTGGATAAAATATTATATACAGTCCCCCAGCGGCATGTAATCAGCAACAAAATAACCAAACATCTTCCCGCTTCTGTCTTCAGATGAGGCAACCAGTGCAGGGATGCCCCCTTTCCCACTTCACGATTTGGCTATTTTTATGAACCACTGAAGCCTAGCCCAGCAATCAGACCAATCTAAAGTATATAAAGGCATAAAATAGCCCAGGAATATTGAACATAAAATGTCCTTTATGCCAGATGATGACTCTACTCTTCTCTCCAGCTATTCGCAAACCTCCGTTACCCCCTTCCCCCCCACCATCTCCCCCCCCCCCCCCCCGTCGCTCAGTAATTGAATTGATAAATTCTTTCTACAGAATTTCAGACTATTCTATAAATTGGTTCAAAATCGACTTTTCTTCCAATTACTTGTTCTTTCCACAATTTTCCTAATATACAACTACAGTCTAAGGGAATTTATTACATACTTTGCGCCCGCATCAAGGGTGTCTCCTTAGATTGGCAGATTTAACAAAACTGAACCACATCCCACTTTAAAAAAAGTAGAGAAAGATGATTTAATCTTGAACTAGATGGAAATCTCTACCCATATCACTCATGGGCAGGGTTGCCTCAAATGTAAAATGATGGTCTTGCCAAAAATCAATTACTTACTTCTCAATGATCCGAATAAACCGTCATCTGACTAGGTTCTTAGATCTTTGGACTCCTCCATCACTAAATTTCTCTGGAAGATAAGCCCTCACCACGTATTAGCCCTAAAAACACTACAAAGAGACCCAAAGATAAAGGAGGACTAGATCTGCCTAAACCTTTCATCTTTACTACTTAGCTAAGGCCTACAATTACATACTCAAAATGGTTTTAATATACAGTCTACTAGATGAACCCTGGCTAGACATAGAACAGACATTATGCCAATAATATAACAGGATTTCCGATCCTCAACCATTTATTAGCTCAAATATAAACAACGGCATAGTATATGCTTCTCAAAAGCCTCACGTCAGCACCTCTCTCGACAGCATGAGTGGGAATATCTAAAAATGACAGGGTCTTCACTAATCCCATGACATATGTACACCCATCTGGAACAATCCTGACATCCTACAAAATATGATAAATTTCCCATATATGCGAGGATGTGCAATAGGAATCTGAAAGAATACCTGGAACATATATTTGAAGGAAATTCAGTTTCATTCCAATTTAACAGATTAATTATACCCCCAATATCGGGATGGACAAGAATACATTTTAGTGAATATCAACAAATTAAATTCTACTCTAATAAAAAATAAGTTTCAGTCTTAAAAATCCATATCGGGTACAACTGCCCTATCAAGTGCTACTAGAAGTTCCTAAAACATACACCCCCCCCCAAATTTTATGTAAACTAAAAATATTACAGGACACTGTCTAATGTATAAGATTAATCAATAGATCAACCTTCCATATTCAAAAGACTGAGGTGGACTTACAGCAGTTAACTTTGACCAAACATTCTTCGGATATCCTCAAGCATATATTCCAGAACCTTTAAACTGACTAGTATACCCCCAGTTTGCAAATTAAAAAACACAAATAAAATCCTTCATTAGAGCCAACCGTACATACTTTATACAGGTCAACGTTATGTTCCGGATGGGCTTGGCACTCGAATATTTAGCTTACACTGCACAAGCACTAATATACCAGACAATCTCACATCATAGCACTATGGTTATGTACACCCATTCAGGAGCGTTCTGACGGTGCCTGATCCTGAGTATGCCATGAAGAAACTTATCAAAAGTGTCTGAAATGTAATATTTCACCTATCACCCTTCAATATTGCTTGTATTGGCGCACCTAGATGGATGTCACCATAGAGACAAATCAAGTTCACTTGGTCTTCACTGCCTTATGCATCGCTAAGAAAATAATACTCGCATGAACTGGAAAAATAAAAACCTTCTTAATATCAATCAGTATAGAAATTTTACTATTAGATTATATAAGCCTTGAGACAGCCTCTGCACCCTCCACGTCAGATCGATCTCTCTGGGCCCCTCCTTTAATCGGCTCCATCACCTAGTGGCGGGTGGGGCGCCCCCTTTGCTTTGTCCTGTGGGGCGTTGTGGCGGATTCGGGGGGGTTTGCCTTATGCCTACGGCCTTTGTTGACCTATTGCGGGTCAGCAGCCCTATCTCCCAAAACCCAAACCCCCCAAACCGGCAGCAGCTGGCTCCCTGGGAGAGCATTTTACCCCGCAGTCCTATTATCCATACCCCCATCCCCGGACACCTCCCCTCCGCCCCAGCTCCATTCACATTAGCCACTCCATGCGAAGAGGCCCTTGCGGAACCATATGGTAGCGGTTTGTGCGCCATGTGTAAGTAGCCCGACAAAGGGTTACCATACTGTGACATAGTGCGACCGTCCCATCAGGCCAGCCTCCCGCGCCCCAATTTTCATACCTGCCTAACAAACTTCAGACACATTCTCAGGTCGGATTTCAGGCCCCGGTTGAGGGCTCAGAGATGTAGGCGGGGTACGGAAGACCTACTTCTACGTCTTTTTAAACGCAACACTACAAACAACACGCCATCAACACCACATTGAGCTGCGCGGAATGGCAGGCTTGCCCGAGCCGAATCTTTCACACACCCCGTTGCGCTCGCTATTTCCCATCCCTGAGTTGGAGTCGGAACAAGCGCCGGGGAAGAGCGGAGTGGGCCATCTAGTCGGGTCCTGGGCTGCGCGCTTTAGGTCGCGTCAGAGTCTTGGGCAGAGAGTAGTCTGCGTTGCTGCCGGGCTGCCCGTATTCATTGCGCATTTCTCTCTCGCGACTCGCTTAGGGCTTCCCTTAAGTCCATCTCTGCCCCCCCCTAGACGCTTTAGGGCCAATGGTACTAGCCGGCTAGGGGGAGATGTTGCCGAGCTCCGGTAGGGGGGACTAGCCGGCCACATCGCCATTGCGGATGTAGGCCCCCGCTCCGATGCAGAGCTCGGCGTCTTGCTGACTACCCCACCGGGCGCGCCGGAGATGGGACTACTGTGCTCAGGCTTTGAACCGACAGCCGGTGCGCCCTGCCATAGGCCCCAAGGTACCCGGAGCCTAGTGCATAGTATCCCTCTCGCGGAACTGGTCAGCCGGCTAGGGCCTAGCTGGCCGCTGCAATCTGGCCCCATCGCGGATATAGGGCGGGCTTGGTGGTAGGCCTGCTTGCTAGACTGTCATATGTGATTTTTTGTACAGTCTGCGAGTAGCGTGCGGGGGGTTGTCGTAGCGCAGTCGGGGGATTAGGACGAGGGTTGGGGACCGCTGGGTTTTTTTTTTGGGCTAAGCAGCCCGGTGGGTGAGGAGTTGTATCACACTTCTAGGGACTTTGGGCGTCGCCGGCCAGCGTTTGGTCATCGTCGGTCTGTGCGTTGGCGATGGTAGCCGAGTCTAGCCCCTGGGATAAGGTTTCTTCCACTGACGGCAGTATGCCCAGTTCTTTCCGGTAGGGAGGGTGAGTGTTACGCGGGCCCCTTGCTCTCTGCCATGCCCAGCGCAACAGCTGGATGGGCAGATGCGGGTGCCGGCGAGAAGGGTGCCTCAGAGCGGAGGCACTGCTATGTTAGACGCCTCTGCGCTAGACGGTACGGGTGTGACCTCATCGGACCTCCCCCCCCTCGCGACCAGGTATAGAGTATCACCTGATGGCGGAGTGTAGCCCTCGTCGGGCCGGGGCGCGATTAGCTCTGGACGTATTGACGGTTCGGGGACATGTAGGATTCTCGATATCGGTGTACTCGGAACTTAATTAAGTCCCTAGCTTGGGGGCTGCCCTCGTGGCGAGTTCATGTTGGGGTATTCAACCCGGGAGTCTTCACTGAGCGACCGGACGTGCTGAAGAACTCATGGGGTCGGACGAAGCGCAAGAGCTAGGTTAAAGGAGGCGCGAGTAGGGGGGCGGGAACTGCTCCGTCCTGGGGCCAGCCTCTGGTTGGTTTGGCCCGGGGCTGGTCTGAGGCCATGTGGACCCCTAATTTTGTACCTAGACCCCCTACTACCGGACCCCAGGAGGTGGCATGTCGCGGCTAGTTGGATCTGGCCGTGGGGACTGCCGCGTTCCTGTGGCGGCGGGCTCCCTAATCGCCGCCGAGAGACCGCTCCGAGTCGCTAGGGCCTGTCTGCCTGTCTCATGCCCCGGAACTGAGATAAGAGCGGACCATCACTCCTAACTTGGGCAGCTATAAATAAGTATGCACTAGAGGCGGAGGTGTGATCTGTGAGTGTAAGGACGATCCCATTGATTGTTTGCTCTTTACGTTGCGCGAGCGCAGTGATATTTATTGCTGTTGGGATGAGGGTGAGTGAGGCTAAGATGCACTGAATGACTCGTGACGTGCCTAGTTTTTTTGTGACAGTTCCGGGTCTTGGACTGCCTAAAACCCTCAAACTCCATAGAGTGATCAGCTTAGCGCTCCCCCATATTATGAACGGACGCTGCCACCGCCTATGTTCCTCCCCGCCACAATAGCTCCATGTCGGTGGTGGAGATCTAAATGCGCCGCCTGATAAGCTCACTGTTTTGGCTACTTGTTAGGTTCTACGGTGTCCGAGGCCACCCTCGGACATGCTTTGGTGGTAGTGACATGCGCTCACTCACCGCGTCTGACTGTACTAGCCAGGGGCCATGGACCCTGGGCTCTGTCGGGACCTCTGTCTATCCGGGACTCTCGGTGGACAGGTTGTTGATGAACTATCCGAGACCCGGTCCTCTAGCCGGTCTCTAGGGCTCCATGCTGGTATCTCAGTACTCGCTCGAGAATACACCATCTTTAGCCTGGACGGCTTGCCCGCCCTGCTGGCTCTGTGGCCTCGTCGCTAGCGGTTCCTCTGCGGCGCGTCTGCCACTGCCTCGCTGCGGGTAGGCTCCCCCTAGGTTCTCCAATGCTCACTATCTCTGGCTGCCGGGTTGCATGGTTAAGTCCCGGCTTGTGGTGGAGTTACATCCTGCCGGCAGTTCATGTGCTTTTGGGGGGCCTTATAGCGATTGTCTGTTGCTCCGAGATCTCCTACATCCAGCTTTGCTGTACCCGCTCCGGCTCTCGACTACGCCGTTGGCTTCAAGCGTCTCATGTGGGTCCTCACACTCGCACTAGTGACACATAATTCTCCTGCGGCGCACGAGAAACAAACAAAAACACAACACATTTTATAAACATTGGCTTAACAAAATGCCGCATCCACACCAGTCGTGTGATAGTATACACAGCAAATAGATCTATATTGGGCCGATGCCACTTATCACTAAGTACATTTTTACATTCCTATATAATACCCCAATAATTCCCCTCCCCCCGAGTGCACTGTATATTTTCTGTGTATAAGCCCAAGCAGCCGGCTGTAATCTGTATTCTATGCTCATCAGTCTATTATCTCCCTCCACTACTAACCTCCTACCCTTTTTTCCCTTTTTTCCCTTTTGCCCTCATCTCTCTCCTTTGCTCAAGCTTCTTGATTTTATATCTTCAATTCCAGTCTCAGAGTTTTACCCCGTGTCCGTACAATTGAACACTATTCCACAAAGCAAATAGTTATATACAATAAAGTTTTACTTTAATAAATATCAAGCAGAAGCCTTAAGCCAATATGCTGTGATGCTCCACTTTGTGAAAGTAAATCGACGTTTTAGCCGGACAATTTCGTGGCACTCAGAGCCTCACATTACTCGAGACGGCATAATCCATGCCGGATCAGCGACACTGGAATAAAAAATAAAAAATAAAAAATAACTACACCAGTCATCAGTGGGACTTCATGGATGACTGGGTGAGACCTGTCTCCCTACACCTCTTCCATTCCAAGGTGGCCCCAATGTCAAAAAACAATTTAAAATGCTAGATTTTGCCTCTTTTAATCATATGATAAAGATTTAATAAATGCCACACTTTGTTTTTTAAAGAATGTGATTGAAACTTAATATAGTTCAGTTTTAATATCTAGGTTATGTATTTTATAATTTGAACTAACTATAATTCTTCCACCACATACCACATTCAGTCCCTGCTGATTGAAAACGTAAATAGGCAATAAAACTTATGTTCAGGTTACTAGAGACTCTTTTTGAAGTGCTTATGGCCACCACCTGACAGCATGACACCGGGTGAAGCAAGCTATTTCACTCACATGAGAAACTGCCACTCAATGAACAATAATGCATCAGACACTGCCCTTTTTCATTTGCGTCAAAACAGAGGCCCAGCTGAAACCCACGATGCCAGAAAATAAAATAAATGGTCGTTGTTGCTGTGGTTGCCTCTACGTCATGATGGCAGGAAAGACCGCTGAATATGGGAGCAAAGGCTGCTAATGGTGACTGCATGGTCTACGATCCAAAAAGAGACAAAATGATCAATGAGATGAATATCAGCAGCATGTGTTTTCATATCACTGCTCAGTATTCAGTGTGGGCTAGTAAAAATAATAATGAATTTGTCTAAATTTATATTCAATATATAAACAATAAACAGACCAGCACAGTTTTATAAAAAGCATCATTTTTATCACTTTTGATACATCAAACTAAACAGTACCCATGGCATTGCACAATAAAAGGGCAAGAAAGCAAAAATTAAACATTAAAATAGGTATTGCAGCTTCCAAAAGCTAATCCCCCATTTATAAATACTGGTTAGATTTAAGTTCACTGTAGTTTCTTACAACAGAATCACAGTTTTTTCTCTAAACATCCAGAGGTCGCTCCTACAAACTTGATGAGTTTGATGTGACACATAATGACAATCAGCAGACATTCAGTGGTGCTGAGAAACGGCACTGCTTCTCATGTTAAGGTACAACACTAAAGGCCAAAGGTCCTCCTGAAGAACAGGAGGTAGCAGCCCACAGGAAGAGAAGGAGGCCTTATTCTGGTGAAGACGTGAATGCTTAGATGAGCCAAAATCCAGGGCAGATGGTGAAAGGCCTTTTAGCCTCGGATCCGCTGAGTCCTGGACAGAAACATGGGAACTTCCTGTGAGTTAAAGTGTTGGGTGGATTTTCAAGGATTGAGCAGAAAGTCAAACAGATCACTCTAAACACTAATCTACACTCCAAACAACGATGGAAGAAAAGGACACCTTCAATTTTAGGAGCTATTCTTTGTGTAAACTGATCAGTGACACTCAGCTGAGCTGATTTGTCAGTCCACCTTATTCTGAATTGCTTTCTGACTGGTGATAATTTGAATCTCTAAAACAGTAAGAGCATTTTTACTGTTCGCCCAGCGAGAGTGCCGATGACATCACTTTGACTGAGTACAGTGAAATCTTCAGATTTCCTGCAGTGAAGCTCTTTGCAGACAAAGGACGGTTTAGTGATGCAGAGTCAGGACAAATAGAACAGGTATTCAGAGAAATGAACATCACCCACTCTGGGACACCTGCAGCCACAGTGCAGTGTACATGTTCAGTCTGTGTGGATATGAACTCTCAGAACTTAGCTGCCAGCTTTCGAGAGAAAGGAATCATTCATGCTGGCTGATCAGCCAATCAGAGACAAACTTTGAAAAACATGTGGTCATGTCACATTAGACCGTTAATAAGAAAACTTGATCCTTTGATTCTTTTTAACCACATTCAATGAGAGACTAAAAATGTAAACAAACTATCCTTGAAGATGAAACTCCACCTTGACTGGAGCTGGTTACGCAGCTTTTCAGACATGTCATTATTCTATTTAATAAAAAGACAAGTTTTCATTTCAGATTTTAACATTCATCACTAGTTAGGGTTATGACAAAGCATGGATTAGTTTAAAGCTACTTTTCATGACTTTATCAATGAGCAACCATATTATAATCTATAATGACTCTGAAGAAGTTAGTGTATGTAAAAGGTAAGACTGATGTGTTTGTGAACACTACAACACCTTACATCCTTAGGAATGTATTTGTAGATGGTAAGAGTGACTGTACCTGTGTGCTGTGGTGAAAACAGTTCATCTGCTTCTAACTTGGGTTGGGTATCTCTGCAGACTTCTGCATCTGTGTGGAAGAACAAACAGCTGCTCAGCTTGGAGTCTCAGCCCTGAATAGAGCGAGGAAATGCAACCAGCAGCATGCTGCAGCACACAAGTGTCACCACTTTCAACGAAAATAAGCCAATTGTTGCATTGCAAAAAAAAAAAAAAAGACGTTTGAAGCATCTAAAAATAATACAGAGGTAGATACATCAAACTGCCAGCAGAGGGCAGAGACGCTCTAAAAACAATAGACAACACAAAGACGAAACAAAATATCCTTAAAAGCTGAACACTGAGAACATGAGGTGACACCAAAAATGAACAACAGGCTACATTAGATGGAGACGAACTGCAGAGCTGAATAACTAGAAGCAGATGGAAGCGTGTAATCTGATCTTCCACACTGCAACATGGTTTAACTAAGATCAGGCACTTGCAGGAAAAAAAGCTGAATCTCAGACAAAAAATAAATGAAAACCCAAAAAGCTCAACAACAGGCAGGAGTGTTACTGTACCTGTGATTGCTCTTTTAGGAAATCTGGGAGCTGAAATTCACCTTTATAGACCTGGAAAAACAAAGGGCCAACTTTAGAACTTCACACGAGGATGAACTCTGAATTGGACTACTGTAGTGACATGTAATGAAATGCCACAGAAAACAGTGAAATGTTGAGTGGCTTTTTTATCTGTGGCTAACTTCCTACATGAGCCTGAAGCAGAGCAGATGCAGAGCGGGACCAAGCCTTGAAAGAACAGGGTCAAACCAGGGAATCTGGGAGGGAAGGGGGAGAGAGTCCATGGCCTGTAGGACGTCCCTATATTCTGTGTGTGGTACAACAGTCTTTCTGAAAAAGAAATTCTTGCTTTCTCCCTCTCTACAACAAAATATATATATATTTTTCTTAAAACACCACAATAACAGATGGACAAAGGAAGCGACTAGTCCTCGAATGGATGAACACAAAGCAAAAGTAGGAAAGAATCTGGAGGCTCAAAGAGAAAAGACGAGTAATGTTTTAGGAAGGTTCATGTCAGATGAAGAGACAGTTCAGCTTCAGTTTCTGAAATACAGTTTGGAGACAATGTGGACCGCCATCTCCACAACTGGAGATAATGACATGGGGGCACAAAGAAAACAAAACGGTGTTGAGGCAAACCAAAATGAAATGCACTTGTTAAAAAAGGTTATATGCAGCTGAATCTCTATCAATTAGAAAATCACAGAAAAGTTAATTTCAGTGATTTAATTCAAAGAGTGACGCTCATAGTTTATAGAGTTCCGCTATGATTATGGCTAACAGCTAATGAAAACCCAAACTGCAGTTTCTAAGAAAATCAGAACACACCCAAACACACAGCAAAACATACAATTTGTTGAAGGACATACAAAGATGATAAAGATTTGTCTGTAAAACATTAAAAGCTGACTGTAATTAATTAAAAGCACTGTTGGAAGAGGGACCAGAACACCATCTGAGAACAGGTGTGCCGTTTCAGTTTTCCCATCACAGAAGGAGCAGCTGTTGTGGTCCAAACTATATTTATTTATCAATGACTGTACGTGTGAGCTCCATTATACAAATGTTGGCCTTTAGTAGTTCTAGCACTTCTACAGGACTTCAGCACTTTTTCCCGTAGCATAATTTCATTGCGTAAAAGCACTGACAATGAGCTTACCAGCAGCTATAAATAAATCATAAGAATGCATCATTTCCAAAGTCTAACCTAATGTTTTGCACTTGAACACTAATTTGATAATAATTGCTGCATCATATGGGTAGAGATGACAGGTGTGGAACAGGCTTAGCTTAGTGTGATGTGTGTCGCACTATGGGTACACGGAGAACACTGACTCATACAGCAATAAATCAAAATGTGCCTGTAGTGTATTCACACACAGGAACAAGCTGGTCTTCAGTCATGTTGTCCCCTACTGAGATTCACTGATTAAATGCTCGCCACAACACAGAATCACTTGTAAATCCTCCTGCATGCAGTGTTGCTGGCTTGTGTATTGGCCTGAAAGTGCACAGAAGTGGAACACAATCTGATTCTCAAGAGCAGGGGCAGAGAAATGAGTGCGTACTTCTGATTTCCTCCTGGGGGCTATTTTTCAGCTTCCCTCAGCATACAGAGTCGGCAGGGCAGACGCTCTGAGCCAGCCCAGAACGCCTGCTGAGAACCACAGAGCAAACACACATGAAGCTGTGCAGAGATCCTTTTGCTTGTACACCAGGTCAGATGTGTGCTGCAGATCAATCCGTCCTCCAGAACCAGGGCAGATCAAAGGCCAGGCGTCACTTCTGCTCCATTGGATCCTATAACATAAAGCCAGAGTCTTCTCTTTCCTGCAGGCTCTGACCTCCGGATCCATTACACCCGAAAGATACATTATAAATGCTTATGAAAGAGGTATATTCATAAAGTTACAATATACAGTTTCTCCTATTGATTCACAGAAGCAAACTGAAGCAGTGATAAAACAGATGGCGGGAACGTCAGACTGCACATGCTGGCTCAATCTCCAGCCTGCAGACCGAAACGCTGCATTGCCTGTTTCATCTCATCTTGCTACAGCTAAATGATGGCAAAGGAGCTCTCTGCTGCTAATGCTGCTAATGTAAAGGCTGCACCATCCAGCCCCTTCCATTCGTGTTGGACGTCGTCTCGAATTGCAGTGAAAATAAGATTTTAAGTTGTTCTGTTCAGATTGGGAAAACCATTGAATCACAGTGTGCTACTGATTCATCGGCCTGGAAAATATTGGGTTTATGTGGTTCAGAAGAATTAAAAAAAATGAAAAATGAAAAATGCTGTTTATTTTGGCTAGCTTCAAGTTACAGTTCCTTTTCATGTAAAATCGTCAATGCTTTTAACTGGGAGTGTGTGCGATGAAGTGGTGACTCATGGTTTTTAAAGCGATTCTCAAACATACATCTGCAGATTGTGGTGTGTATTTACATTCAGCTCCCCTTAGCCAACAGTTTCTAGAAACATCTCTCAAAGCACTTACAGCTATGTCTCTACCAGCTTTGCACAAGCAGAGATTGACATTTTTGCCCTTTCCTCTTTGTAAAGTAGTTTAAACTCAGTTAAATTATATGGGGGACATCTGTGAACAGCAATTTTTAAGTCTTTGACTGGGCCATTATTTGATCTAAACCATTCTGCTGTTGGTCCCGCGCTATGCTTATGGTCATTGTCCCACTGGAAGGTGAACCTACCTCAGTCTCAGGCCTTTTGCAGCCACTAACTGCTTTTCATCCAGGATTTTCATTAATTTAACTCAATCTATCTTCCCACTAATTCTGACCAGATTCCCTGTCCCTGCTGATAAAAAGCACCCCACATCATGATGCTGCCGCCACTATGTTTCACCGGTCTACTTAAGGTTGATGTGTGATATTTTCTTACAGCCACAAACAACGTTTCGCATGAAGGCCATAAAGTTACATTTTGGTCTCATCTGACCACAGCACCGTTTTGCTATTTGCTAACTATGTACATGGCATGCAGTAAACCGCAAACGGAATTTCTTATGGTTTTCTTTTACTAATGATGTTCTTCTTGCCATTTTCCACATTGGCTAGATTTGTGGTGCTCACAACTAATAATTGTCCTGTCCTGTTTTTATTCTGGGGTACAACAGTAAATTGGAGAGATTCCATCTCCAGTCCACACAGATTTTTATTGTACAAATTGATAACAATGTACTATTTTCCTTCTACTTTACTTGTACAAACTATTTTGTGTTGGTTTATCAAATAAATGTAAGTTTGCATTTGATACAGGACATAATGTGAAAAAGTTAAAAGGCCTGCATTTTAGAAACTGTCATGGATTCTCTTTACTTTCTCTAACAAGCCTGCCCTCATCAGCAAATCTTGGCTTTGGTCTTTAATGTTCACTTATGCAGCAGCCTGGCATGCTAAACAAAACTGTAGTTATCGTAAGCACATTTATATTCAGCTCACAATGTATAAAAAGCTGCAAACATGACGCGACAGGGTTTTATCCAAGATGTCCGTTTTTCTAAAGGTTCTTCTGTGAAAACAGACCATTCTGTTAGATGTGGGGATCAGAACATTCAGAACGTGATAAGAGTTTGAATAAGCTAAAACCCAAAAAGCCTGCCTCACGGTGCCATGCAGAGCCCATTTGGCCAGGAACCATCACATTTGGGTCAGCTAAGCAGCTGCTGGTACAAGCAGGAGATCAATCCGGTGTAGCGGTGCCAAATCCAACCCTGCTGAGCTTCAGCCTCAGTTCTTACAGCAGCTCCCAGTGACTCGGCTTTAGTCTCAGGAGGTTAAACGTGGTAACGGCCCAGTGCATTTGAGAAGCTGCCAGTGTCGACTCACGACCAGCAATGGAGAATGTTTCAACTACACGCTCGTCTAGTTCCATCTTCTGTGGGAGGGAACTTGGAGAGGATACCTTAAACAAAATGCTTTTACTTTGAAAAGCACAATGACCAGACTTTTACTGATTTGATTCGGTGAGCAAAGTGGAGGACATAAGCAGTACTGAAAGGCGCTCATTTTAGACTCAAATATAAAGACGATAAGTTACTAGAATATATTTTTGGTGATATGAGTGTTGACTGCTGAAGAAAAATAAATAAACACAAAGCACCAACCTCTGTATCAACTAATGCAAAGTACCACCACAACCAGTATAACCAATAACCAGGCAACATTGCTTCTATTACGTGTGTCAGCTTGTTTTAGGTGTTAATAATAATGATATCAGTGTTAATAAAATGTTAACTTGTTTGGTTTAATATGTTGTTTAATCTGATCACAGATAATTCATGCTAGGACCATTTTTACATTAAAGTGTGATTTAAGATTATTTTATATTCTCAACTGAACATATTTGGCTATTGCTGAAGAATGTATGATGGCCAGAAGGGGCCAGAGTTCAGCATTGCCCTGAAAAAGAAGAAATTAGAAAAGCTTAAGTTAAAAAAATGCAAACATGTTTATACAGGACATGATTCTCCTCTACTACTCTTGATTAAAAGAGGCAAACACATGCTCAGCACTATTCTTGATCTGAACTAAATGAGTAAGACTCAATCAATAATCTCCCAATAAAAGGTCCTCATTAATAATTCTTCCGTCTCTCATCAGGTAGATGGTTTGATGAGGAGGAAAATGTTGTGGTGTGGGAACCAAAGCCTACTATGATGGCAGAGTAATGACAGATCAATATTATATGATTAGCCTGCACATCATTAAGTGTCCAGGTCCAGCTATGGAAACCAAACACAATCTGCTGGATGAAGATCTCTACAGATATTTTTATCTCAGCCCTCCACTCAACTCATCTCATTATTACTTCTGTGGAGAAGCTGGGAACTTATTGATCCCAATATCCATTTCTCACCAGGGATCAGAACAACTCCAAAGCCACTTAAGATCTATTGATTGCGGCTTCCAAAGTCAAAACTCAATTAGAGCATGCTGGAAGGAACTCTGCTAAACGCCATTCTCATAGAGACCAGACAAAGACATCCAGGTGTTTTGTTTGTACAAAGTTGGTAACACATTTTTTAATTCATCTCAGAAGATGCAATTTTGCTTATTATTCCTTACTTTGTTTCAGCTTACAATGGGTGGGATGGCAAGTGCAACAAGTAGAGGGGGGCACATGCAGTGTAATCCCTGTAACCCTTCAGCCTCTGAATGTGGGTTCCCTAATGAATTACTCAAGCTACTCGCTAGCCTTTTAGTGTGTTTTTTAATATCAAAAAATAAATCCCTAACCATACCCAACAGGGAATGCTTTACATACAGCTTGTTTACTTCAAACCAATAGAACCCAACGAAGAAACCACCTCCTTGGACTCCTTACCATTTGCTGGCCAGTATTGTCACTCCAGTGGTAGACAGTTAAATTCAGCTCCATCATTCTCACCACATGATCCCACAGTCTCATCTCAAACATCTCTTTCTAAAAACAAAACAAAAAATACAGCCATCTCTGACTAAATCTCTTTAGGATTAATCTGCGGGTCTTCTTCACTAAGCAGTCTCTGTAACATGCATGTATGGAGATGTCTTTCCAGCAGGACCTAAAGCATGTAAAATTAAACCTATGAAGGTCTTTAAGATGGACTGGTGTTGAAGACTCAACACATCAGAGAACATATCCTACCTTCCAAACCTGCTTTTCTTTCATGTCATTTAAAGAAAGATCTGGCGCACCACGTCCAAATGTCTAGAAAAATGGTCAAGAAACATTTAAATCCTCAATAAGGCAAAACATGTTCTGGATCATAACTGACTCCGTATTTTTTCCTCTACATTAATCTTGCCATATTTAACTTACTGTTTAGAGGTGTGGGGCAACACATACATTAGCAATATGCATTATTCACAAGGTTAGATGTCAGCATCACACCACCTTACTTTTCCTACAGTCTAAGATTACCTAGTTAACAGATCTGGGTAAATTTCCCACAATGCAAATCATGTTTAGGGAAGGAAACAAACAAGCAGCAAATGTTCAAGGATCAAAAGGGAGATTATACTTTGAGGGTAACTTGAGGTAACTTAAATTTAAAACCATCAACTCCATGTACAACAAAGAGAAGCTTTTGTGTTTTCATATGCGGTGTTGGGCTGTGGAATGATTTTAATGTGCAGCTGAAGCAGTGTGCAAACATAAAACAGATTAATATAGGGTATAAACGAATGGTTTTTGATCAATATAAGAACATGGACAGGGCCTGACTATTAACAGAGGTATATGGGATTTATGGTCGTCCATTTATTTATTTAATGGTTTTGTGATAATGTTTTTCCTGTTTTGCAATTTAATTGTTTGGTTGTTTTTTTATTGTTATTAATTTAGTTATTTTGCATTTCGTTTAAGCAGAGAAGAGAAATAAAAAAATACTCATTGACCAAAAATGTAAAAGGGAGCACAGGTGGGACTTTATAAGTGTTTACTGCTACCCACTCTGACGGACCTGAAGAATAAGGGGCAGAGGGGATGTATTGAGGATTTGTTCATTTATGCTTATTTGTTTTGCAGCTTCTGCTTCGTTGTTACACTGTCTGGTTGTTTTGCTCCTTCCAAAGTGTCTGAAATAAAGTACTCAATCAATGTTAAGGGTTTTTTTACAGTACTGAAGCTTTGAGTACAAAAGGATTGTTACTGACCAAATGTAGATGTTAAAGTATTAGTGGAGTTACTGCTCTTCTCTCTCTTCTCTAACTTAACTTTCCTATATTATTTAAAAAGGTATTGGTTGTGATATTAATTGCCCAATGACAGTATTAAAGTCAACACACCCGTCTGATATTTATGATGATGTCCGTTTATGATGATGATGGGAGGCTCCTCTCCCGCTCCGTCTTCTCAAACCCCCAGTCGGTCATGGCAGATGGCGGCTCACACTGAGGCAGGTTCTCGTTCTGCTGGAGGTTTCCTTTCTACTGCCACTACATGCATGCTCAGTATGAGGGATTGCTGCAAAGTCAACCACAAAATGCAAGCAACTGTCTGCTGTCTCCACAGGCCCATCCAGAAGGTGTGACTCTGCTGGGTTTCCTTTGATAGAAAAACTTTTTAATAATGAAGTGAACTTCACTGCATGCTTTGATGACTAGGAACAAATGTCACACATAAACGATAATCATGTTTGAATGTGGTAAAACAACTACATTATAAAGGAAATTGGTAAATATGTTTTGTTGAGGTTGGTAAATACTTTCATGAGAAAATAGTAAATTGGCTAAATTTATATAGCGTTTGCAATTAAAATGGCCAAGTTGGTCAGGGAAACAGAAACGTGTATTTTGGAGCCTAAACTTATTAGAGTAAAACAACTTCTTTATAAGAATTATTCTAGTGACGAAGGTGGGAAAACAATCTGCCACAAACCCCTACTATTGTTTATAAAGGATATTCCTGGAAGCTCTGTGGGTTAACCCAACTGAAACAGAGATTTTAGAGATAGGCATCAACTTTGTCAACAGCCATATAAAAGCAGATGGACCATCACTCAAAAGAGAAACACAAGTACCACTCAGTTAATGCTTCTATCAACAGGACATGCTTCCTTAATCATCTGTATCACTTGACTTCTTAGCAACTGCTTCTTTCCAAGTGATCGCTCTGCAGAACCACACAACCTTTTCTGAGGTGAAATCAACACTAAAGAGGAGATGATAGTAAATATTTCAGTGCACATTGGTGACAAAAGAAAGCACCTAAAGCATTTCCAAATGGTGCTTCAGCATCCAGCAGTGTAGTTCAGGGCTGGTTACCAGAGGTCTTACACAACAAACATTATGTGCTAATGGACTGCAGCCTTCATTTTTAGGCAGAGTTACTGTGTCCCCATTTTTGACTGGGACTAAAGTTATGAATTCATGACAATGCCTGTGCTTTGATGTGTTTTTCTAAATTCAACATTATTACTCACCACTATGCAGTGCTTTCAATAGTTTGTGTATTTCTGACCTAATAATACAATTTTGACATTAGTTAAACAGTGCACTGGTTTTTAAGAAAAATACAAATGTATGAAAGGATAACAGAACTAGCTGAAAACTCTAAGGTCGCCACCAGGGGTCACATATCTGGGGAAAAAAGAGCTCAGCTCTACCCATGGCAGCTTAATTAATGAGGAGAGCTCAAGTCAGGATACCACAAAGTTTGATTTTCTTGACAGATCAGGAGGTACTGGGAGGATCTTAATGCTGTGGTCTGGATCCTTGAGAGGGTGTATGAGCCACAAAACTTGGGAACACTGAGCTGACCGAGCAGTCCAATGAGCAGTCAATGCCTGGCAACCCAGATTAGTATGTGGTGTTGGTTATTATTTGGTTATATCTGTGAACATCCTATTGTCTATGGTTTTTGTAAGCTACATTTGCTAAGCCACATTGTAATGGAACACACCAACCAGTGTAGTTAACATTTCTGCCATTAGGAAATATTTTAAAACAGACAACAAACAGTCCTGTTGTCATTGGGCTGTACGTGTCGACTGAAATGCTCAGAGTTCAGGTAGTTATTGAGGTGATAATGAAAAAAAAGGCAAGTCAACAAGTTCAAGATTATTATGAAGGCAAGTAAGGCAAGGAACTTTAAAGGAAATTTTAAAGAAGACAAGTTTCCAAGGGACCGCAAAAAGAAAAAAAGAACAGGTGAATTAATTTATCGCTCTGGATGACCAAACTCTTTTTTAAAGTTATTTTTAGGTTCTAGTGGCCTTTATTATTTTTTGATTTATTTTTTTTTTGACAGTAGGTTGACAGGAAATGGGGTGGAAAGAATGGTGTAAGGGAGAGCAGAGAGCAGCAAAGGGCCGGGATTTGATCCCACGATAACCTGCATCGAGGACTGGGGCCTCCGTACATTAGTCGACAAACCTATTAATGTTTTGGAGAATATACATTTTGTTCAACATTCTTCCCCTCTTGACACTGCATAACAAACACAGAACTACTCAATCAAAAAGCCAACATTACCTGTAGGGTATGTTATTACTATGGGATTTGCAACATACAGCTGGAATTTGGAGGTTTGCTTAATGTCATTGCGTTGCTTAGCCTCACAGCTCACTGGATGGATTTCTACCTGATGTATAAGGGTTGTGCTGCATGGCCAGCAGTTTCATGCATCTCATAAAGCAGAGCAAATAGCAAAGAATCCAGAAAAAGCCAAACAAATAGAAAATCGGCAAACAGCCTGTCTTTGCCATTTGTCGAAACTTGATTTATGACTTCTAGGCATGGGCTGCTTCAGAAATAGGCTTCAGTTGGTTGTACATGAAGGACACCTCTCAGGAATCATTTTGTATATTCGGCCATTTCAAAGACTTCAAAAGCTTCTATAGAGCTTCTAAGATGACAACCATGGTTACATGAATGAACTTTATTCTACTGAGCACAGAGCAAGCAAAGAAATCCTGGATGTCATCACTGAGCAGCAGCGAGCTGTCAGGACCTTCAGGATCTTAATGCAGCTTACCCATAAAGGCCAAAAATTGTTCTAGTTTTTAATATGTGTTAACCTTTTATTTGATTAGGATTTGTCATTTGAATGTTTTTATGCTTTTGTAATGTTTTGTTCTTCTTTTTGAAGAATCAGCTATTTTTGTTATTTCTGTTTGTTTGTGTTTTCCTGTAAAGCACATTGAATTGCCCTGTGTATGAATGGTGCTATACAAATAAACTTGCCTTGCACAAGTTGGATGGAGACTCATTATTGACAAATACAAAAAAAATCTTAATGAGAACATCAATAGGAACTAAAAAAACACCTGTCCTAAAAAATGACAGGGTAGGGGAGGATAAAATGACCACTTTATTTACAGCAGTAAATAGCATCTGCTACTTTCATTTTGTAGATGCAGTTTAACTATTATTCTATCTGTAGTTTTCTGTGCTGCAAAAAAATATATACAGAGAAAAACGAGAGAGAGAGACCTGAGATGCTGAAGTGTAAACTTTACCTCTAAAACTCAGAAATGTTTTAAAACTTATATCATCTAGCGAAGGATAAAGGACTCTAAAGTGAGCGCAGGAGACAGAGAGGGACGCCAAACGATTGAGTTGCACGAAAATCACACTGATGGGCAGCAGATGTACACAGCATAAATCAAACAAGCAGGCTTTAACACGCACATGCTGTCAACATGCCACGCAGGTCTACTGGAAAAACTGAGCTGAGTGTTATAGAGAGCAGAGGAAGAGCAAATGCAGACAGAGATATTTATTGCATCTAAAATATGTAAACAGCACCACAGACACATTTAAGAAGTAATAACATACATAACACCATAATACTGTGAAGGAAGCAGCATGATGCTGGGACAGCACTCTCACATATGGACAGATAATTGGTAACATACAGGGGAAAGAATTTAAAGGAGCGACACAAAGTTTGAAGAAATGTGCTTCATTGTCCTCGTTTTACAACAGAGGCATTGTGATGTTAGGACAGGCTGACATGACACAATGCTACTATTATCAACAACAGCTGCTACAGTGCTGGGGTAGAGCATAAACAACTTTTATGCACACACATAACAAGGATGTAGTGTCTCTTTGTCTTTTTGACATTATGAAATTAGAGCCATCATCAGACAAAACTTACTTCTTAGAGTTTAAAACCATAACGAAGCTGGTTAACAGGGGGGTTAGGGCAATGCAGAGAAATCACAGGTTGCATCAGTCTATGGAAACCACAAAATCAGGGCTGGAATTTAGCACCCACCACTCGCCAAAGGCAAGTAAATGTATTAAGTTGCTGGTAAATTCGATCAACCCCCAAGTCGCAGTGGCAGGCTTGCAATTCAAACCAGAGAACAGCATTTTATTTCTACAGCCGACCTGATGGGGGAAGCAGTGTCCCTGAGGTGCCACTAAACTCTTTAAATGCCATTATTAGTAGAAAAGGAACTGGACAGTAATGTGGGTTTATTTTCCTGAATTTACCATACTCTATATGTATCCAGACCTGGAAAATATGTACCTGATGTTATATAATATGTTCCTGATTTTTTCAATGTTAGAGGAACCTTGACTAAACTGGTGAAATATTGCAATCCAATTTTAACTGGTCCTATTTTAAAACAAACCATAAAAACTTTGTTTTTCTACTGTAAAGAAGAAAGAATTTTAGGTGCAATCTAGTTTTTAATTCAAACAGAAATCTGAAAAAAAAGACGAATATTGTTACAGTTTTGTATAGTTTGATTATGGAGGATTGGACATAAATTGGCACTGGAACCAACTAAGAAAAAGGCAGTACATCTCTTCTCCATGTAGCTTAGAGGAAGGTCTGTTTCAACTCTTTCTAGCCTAGTATTTCTCTGGGATTCCTTCAACATATGGAAAAGCTGTTAAAATACCAAACATCATTCCTCATCAAGATGACTCTACCACAATGAAAAAAAAAAAATAAATCTAACCATATTTTAACTTGGCAACACATATCCAAACCACCACTTTAGGGACATGCAGCTCCTAAACGTGAAGATTCATCCTCAGAACTAAAAATGAATATTAGACCATTCTCATATGGCAGAAAGTCCTTCCCTCACAGTTAATACACTGCTATTACTTATTAGGTTCTACTAAGTAAGTAGAATCTGACCCTTAAAAGCTGTGATCCTCTGATGATGTACAATTCTCTGCTTTGTATGGCCAGGAAGATACTGTGCTGCGGTTGTAGGGAGTAAGAAAATTGTGCATATGCTGTGCAAAAGCATCCTTGCTGGATTATATCCCATCTCCAATGGGAAAGGACCTCCTGAAAAAGACGCCAGTGCTGAAAAGACATAATAATCCATTTCTAATTTCTTTTCGTTTTTGCTTGTTTGTCAAACATAAATATTTTAGATAAAACAAATTTAAATATCAAAGACAACCTGAGTAAATACATAAAGCTTTTCAAATGATGATTTCATCTATAAAAAAAAAAGCTTTTCATACCAACATGGCCCTATACTGATCGGGGATTAACTGTGATGAACCACATGAGCCCCTCCTTGAACCGCCACCTTAACGTAGTGGAGGGGTTTGAGTGCTGGAATGATCCTAGAGGCTATGTTGTTTGGGGCTAAAATGCCCCTGGCAGGGTCTCCCATGGCAAACAGGCTCTGGGTGACAGGTCAGACAAAGAGACCAGTGGATTTCGTCTCTTCTTTTTGCAGATGACGTGGTCCTGCTGGCCCCCTCTAGCCAAAACCTACAGCATGCACTGGGGCGGTTCGCAGCCGAGTGTGAAGCGGCTGGGATGAAGATCAGCTCCTCAAAGTCCGAGGCCATGGTTCTCGACCGGAAAAGGGTGGCTTGTCCTCTTCAGGTTGGAAGGGAGTTCCTGCCTCAAGTGGAGAAGTTCAAGTATCTTGGAGTCTTGTTCACGAGTGAGGGGAGAATGGAGCAGGAGATCGACAGATGGATCGGTGCAGCTGCCGAAGTAATGGGGACACTGTGCCGGTCCGTTGTAGTGAAGAGAGAGCTGAGCCGAAAAGCAAAGCTCTCGATTTAACAGGTCGGTCTACATTCCTACCCTCACCTATGGCCATGAACTTTGGGTCATGACCGAAAGAACAAGATCCCGGATACAAGTGGCTGAAATGAGCTTCCTCTGTAGGCTGGCCGGGCACTCCCTTAGAGATAGGGTGAGGAGCTCGGCCATCCGGGAGGGGCTCGGAGTAGAGCTGCTGCTCCTCCACATCGAGAGGAGCCAGTGGAGGTGGCTCGGGCATCTATACCGGATGCCTCCCTTGAGAGGTTTTCCAGGCACCTCCCAATGGGAGGAGGCCCAGGGGACAGCACAAGACACGGTGGAGGGACCATGTCTCTCTGCTGGCCTGGGAAGGCCTCGGGCTCCCCCCGGCGGAGCTGGAGGAGGTGTCTGGGGAGAGGGACGTCTAGTTGTCTCTACTGAGTCTACTGAGTACGAGAACCACATGATTTATTTATGTATTATTGGCTACATTCAGGCTTGATTAAAAATCAGCAAACCACTTAAGCAGAACCTGTCTTACAATATGAAGTAGGCTGAAAGACCTCAAAAAGCAAAACATCATGACTAGATCTAAAGAAACTCAAGAACGGATGAGAAACAAAGTCATTGACATCTATCAACCTGGAAAGGTTTAGTCATTTCTAAGGCTTTAGCACATCAGTAAACCTACCCAGAAGTGGCCAGACAACAAAAATAATTCCAAGAGCCCATTGCCAACTCACCAGGAGGTCATAAAAGCACTGGGAACAACATCTAAAGCTTGTGGGCCTCAGTTGCGGTCAGTGTTAAATAATTAACAATTAGAAAGAGACAAAAATGGCCTCTATGGGAGAGTCCCAAAGCAAAAACCACTGCTGACCAAAAAGAACACAAAGGTCCATCTCACATTTTCCAAAAAACCAACTTGATGATCTCTCGAGACTTATGTAAATATTCTTTGGAATGATGGGAGACTTTTATAGAAAGTGTGTATGCAGTTACACCTGGAGTAAAAATAATATAGCATTTCAGAAAAAAACATCATACCTACTGTCAAACATGGTGGTGGTAATGTAATGACTTGCGACTGTTGTTGCGCATCTGCACCTGGATAACGTGCCAATATGGAACCATAAACTCTGCCCTTAACTAGAAAATTCCAAAGGAGAATGTCTGGCAAATGGTTTGTGACTTTAAGCTCGAGTGCATTTGGTTTGTGCAGTAGGACAATAATCTAAAGCACAGCTGTAAGTCTACCTCTAAATGACAGAGTGACTACCAGCTCTTATGGTGGAATTTTAAGTAAAAAGACATCCCCTAGGTATAGCTGACGGCTGCTGTTTAAATACAAAAAACACCAGATCCTGTAGACACTGAAACTGCCATCATTAAAACTAATGTCTGTAAATCCCTCCATGTGGAGTGGATAAGGGAGAGCATTTTCCCCGTTTAGCCTTATTGATTTATTCCTCTGAAACACCTGAAGGGAATATGTAGAGTGCCAGAATAGCATGACTCTAAAGTGGCTCTGTTGCTGTGGACAATAAGACCAGTTCCCACAAAACAGACTAGCAGCATCCCTGAAATAGACCAAATAAAGTTACAGCGCTGGGTGAACCGGAATAAAAGCAGACCTCATGGTTTAAGCACTGGGCGTTAGCTTTATTGAGAAAAATCCATGAGAACTAAGACATCTTGTCTGTCATGTTTGCTGGGAAAATGAACAAGTATTAAATGTGGAACATAAAAGCCTCCGTGACTAAACAGACAGGACCTTTCAGGACTAAATCTTTCTGGGTTTTGTGCATGAGAATAAGGAAATCAGCCAAAAATGTTTGGACAGCACTCCAGTGGGGGAGAGGTTAAGCTCTAAAAAACAGTCACTGGACAGACATACTTTCTGTATTACAGATAAACTACTAGCAGAGCTGTAAACCCTCTTAAAGGAAAAGAGTACTGCTTTCTTCCATCTGTCTTATCTCTGCAGTGGCTCTCATACTGTTTTACTACCAAGTTCCAGCAGCACAGAATGCAATGTGAAGGCATTTTTACCCACTGGTTTTAGGGATGAGTGGTAATTAAGTTCCCTAAGCTGACTTTGAGAGTCCTAAACCTTCTTCTGGACAGAAAACTATAGCTAGATAAAGATGGCAAGGAAAAATGACAAACATCAGTGTGAACAGTCCCACTGAGATAAGAATGAAGCGGAATGACATCATGTCCCCAGACCTTTAGCATGCAATGCAAAGGCAGGGCTACAGAGCATGCTACCCCAGGTTCAGCTGGAGGAGGAGAATTTAATAAAACACGTTATGTTCCTAAAATAGGCACAAAAACAGAATGTTGTTGTACTGCTGAGTGAATGTGCAGGTTTGACCGAGGTTTGTGCCATGTTCAATGAAGGTCTGATTAATTTGACTTTTGTGGTTTCTTCTCTTCATCTTTCCCACAGAAAGAGAGTGGGAAAAGGTTACTTTTGTCAAGTGCATCAGCGTCTGAGAGAATATAGTAAAGTAGAATGATTCATTAACTCACTGCCTGGTTGATGCAGATTCACACAGTAAGAAGACAAGACAGAAGGCTGACAGAGTTAAATAAATGAGCAATATTACCGTTTTAGAACGAAGAAACGTCTAATCATGAAACACAAACCATCAAAAACTGCTTTCATTTACATTACATTTTACCCTGATTTACAGCAACAAAACTCTCCCTGGTCAAACAGGATCCAATATCTTTCCACCAAACACCATCATCTGTGGAACAAATGTTAAAAATAATAGTGCAGTCTAAGTAATGCTTAAAAAAAAAACGTGTTTGGAAAGCTCCTGAGACATTAACATGTTTAAATAAAGAGTTACTCTATGCTGAATGTTCCGTCTTAGAACCTCTTACTTCATGTGTAAACAGGTATTTTATCCAATAATTACAAAGAAATTAGAATCAGAATCAGAATCAGAATTCTTTATTTGTCATTGCTCCACATGGGTGCAACGAAAAGTGCCTAGAAATCTGCTGTTGACCAGAATCAGACAATTTTCCTTTTGACCAGCCAGTTAAAAATTCTAATTCCTCGGTCCGTATTCACAAAGAACCCTAAGACTAAAAGTAGCTCCTAGTGAAAAAACTAAGAATTTCTCAGATTCTAAGATTTTTCTTAGAATTTTCCCTCGGTAAAAGTTATTCACGATGCATCTTAGGCTTTAAGACAGCTCCTAATGTGAGGAAGTGTTAAGAGTAGTGAGGGGGACTTTTAGTGAGCTTAAGGGTGTCAAAATGTTGGTGGAAAGACAGAGAACAGAGAGATATTCCCTGAACAATGAATAACAGCAAATTAATAAAACGCTCCTGGCTCAGCAGCGCAGGGATCCACCTACCAAAGAGTCGCGTAAATGAGCAGATACATTTCTATAACAATCATACAATTATTAATATAGAGATAAGATTAACCTTATCATCCCCCTATGGGAAAATAAATCAGCAGCAGGAAGGATTAAAGGTGCTCCTCTAAATCTGCAACATCTTGCAGGAAACACTGAAGGTCCTAAGCTTCCTCAAGACATACATTCTGCTCTGTCCCTTCTTGTAGACGGCTTCACAGTTGCATCTCCACTCCAGTCTGTTGTCCAGGTGAACACCGAAGTATTTATACTGCTCCACTACCTCCACTTCTTCTCCCATGGTGGAAACAGTTTTTGACTTATTCCTGCTTCTCTTAAAATCTACAATCTTCTCCTTTGTTTTATTCACATTCAAGATGAGATGATTGTTTCTACACCATGCCACAAAGCGGTACACCAGCTCCCTGTACTCAGCTTCTTGTCCATCTCTGATCCACCCAAAAACTGCAGAATAATCAGAGTATTTCTGCAGGTGACAGGAGTCTGTCTTGTACTGAAAGTCTGAGGTGTACAGAGTGAAAAGGAATGGTGAGGGTACAGTCCCCTGTGTTACTCCTGTGCTGCTGAATACCTGGTTAGACACACAACCCTTCAGTCTCACAAACTGTGGTCTGTTTGTCAGGTAGTCTATGATCCAGGAGATTGTTGAGGCCTCCACCTGAGTCTTCTGGAGTTTCTGACAAAGCAAATCAGACTGAATTGTATCAAATGCACTGGAGAAATCAAAGAACATGATCCTCACAGTGCTGCTGGCTTTGTCCAGATGACAGTGGGTTTGTTGTAGCAGGTGTATGATGGTATCTTCAACTCCAACTCCACGGCGATAAGCAAACTGAAGGGCGTCCTGATAGTTTGTTTGCTTACTCAGGTGGGCCTACAGGAGTCTCTCTAGAACCTTCATGATGTGGGATGTCAGGACAACAGGTTTATAGTCATTGAGGACAGATGGGTGAGTTTTCTTTGGTACCGGAACAAGACAGGAGTTCTTCCACAACACTGGAACCTTCTTCTGGGCCAGGCTAAGGTTGAAGAGGTGCTGCAGAATCCCACAGAGCTGCTCTGCAAAGCCCTTCAGGACTCTAGGACTGACACGATCTGGACCTGCAGCGTTGTTCCGGTTCAGTCTTTCCAGTTGTCTTTTCACCTGAGTTCTTGAGACACAGGTGGAAGCGTGAGTCAAAGGGAGCATCAGCATCTTCTGATTTGGTTGAGGGCAAACCTGTAGAAGCAGAAGGGTCCATGGCTGAGGCGGAAGATAAAACATTTGAGGTGTGACACAAAAGCTGTGGGTCAAAGCAGGGTGGGATGTCTGTTTGGCTGTGGGCAAGAGAGGAGGATGCTGAGCTTGTTTCTGAACTGAACCTATTGAAGAATGTGTTTAGTTCATTGGCTCTGTCCAGAAATCCATTGGTCCGATTGTCCTCCTGCTTGAAGCATTGGATCTTCTTCATCCCTGACCACACATCTCTGATGAAGAACCCTGAGCATCCTCTTCATGAGACTGTTGTACAACAACAGGGTGTCTTCAGTCAGTGGCTTCTTCAGATCTGATGTAAGACAGACCACTACAGAAGATCCTTCCTGCCCACAGCCATCAGCATCTTTAACAGCTCTTTGAAGAAACCTGCAGGATATGAGCTACAACATCATCTAATTTCCCTTTGGGGTTAATAAAGTATTTTTGAATTTGAATTGAATTTAGGTCATTTCTCTCCATTGAATACCATGAGCCCATTTGTTGTTGTTTTTTTTTTGGCTTTTTGCAACAACCAATCACAGCTCTGAGAAGACAGCATCACATCTAGCAACAGGTTAACCACACCTCCTCACTAAGATAGGAATTTCTGTCATCTCCCTGCTCAGAGTTGCTCTCTGCAGCTAGCTGAATCACTCTTAAGACAGTGTCTCGCCCACGGCCAAAATTGAATAGATTAAAAAATTATCTAAAAGGAGGAAATCAGGAAAATCTCATAAAAATAAACGCAACTCAGACTAAAAAGAAAAATAAAACAATTAAATGTGGCCTTCTGAATATAAGATCTCTCTCTTCAAAGACATTGCTAGTTAGTGACCTGGTTTTGTGACAATCAGATTGATTTATTTTGCCTCACAGAAACCTGGCTGCAGCAAGAGAATTATGTTACTAAAAATGAGTCAACTCCTAATTATTTAAATTTTCACATTCCTCAAAATACTGGGCGAGGAGGAGTAGCAACCATCTTTCAGTCCGATTTATTGATTAGTCCCAGACCAATCAATAGCTACAACTCTTTTGAATATTTAATCCTTAGTTTTCCTCATCCAAATTGTAAAGCACTAAAACCACTTCTGTTTGTTGTTTTGTATCGTCCACCAGGCCCTTACTCTCAATTTTTAGATCAGTTTTCAGACCTTTTATCTGATTTAGTGTTAAATACAGATAAAGTCATTATAGTGGGGGACTGAAAGTGATAGCCTAAATATAGTATTTAATGCTATCTTAGATTCAATTGGCTTTGCTCAAAACATTAACAAACCTACCCACCTTTGTCTTCATTCTCTGGACCTTGTGCTGACATATGGCATTGAGTGTAAAGACATAAAAATATTTTCTCATAACCCTGTCCTGTCTGACCATTTCTTAATAACCTTTGAGTTTAATTTAACCGAGTACTCCACACCTGAAAGAAAATTTCATTATAGTAGATCATTATCAGACGATGCTGTAACAACCTTAAAAAATCTGTTCCACTTTTAATTTCCTTATTATCACTGAAAAGTACAGTGGAGGGCAATAATTTTGTTTCTTCCCATTCACAAATTGATTCTCTTGTTCATAGTGTTACTTCATCATTGCGTGGTGCATTAGACAATGCAGCCGCCTTGAAAAAGAAGTTAATTATTCATAAGAGGCTGGCTCCCTGGTTTAATTCAGAGCTACGTACTTTAAAGCACAATGTTAGAAAATTGGAGAGAAAATGGCGCTCTACACACCTAGAGGATTCCTACTTAACATACCAGGACATGCTCCCTGTTGGAGCAGGGAGCATTGGCTCCCTGTTAAATCCAGAATAGAATTTAAAATTCTCCTCCTCACATATAAAGCCCTTAATGGTCTAGCTCCATCATACATCAGAGATCTGATTGTTCCATATGTTCCTAGCAGGGAACTTCATTCTCAGACTGCATGTTTACTGGTGGTTCCTAGAGTCTCTAGAAGTAGAATGGGAGGCAGATCCTTTCTGATAAAGCCTATAGTTAGAGTGGCTTAGTTTATCAGGGAGGGAGCCTTCCTCCCTCCCTGATGGAGTAAGGGGAAGTCAGGTTTAGCCTAAACCGGCTCAGTTATGGTCGAGGTGCAAACACACCCTCCATTTCTGCTACCTGCATGACCCCTTCTCTTTTCCAATGGTTATAATCAGTCTGACAGAGAGAGGTATCCAGATCCTTGTGGTTTTTAGTATAACAATGACCATCAGTGGGCTCTAGATGGATAAACTTTATCAGTGTATTATTTTACTTAATACCCCTACACATAGCCCATTCTAAAATGGCCAAACTCTAACACTCAGTAGTTTAATCTAACCTCGCCAACAACCCTAGTTCCCCTACATGGGGCCCGTTCTGGGGTGGCCGGGCTATGGCACTCGGTGGTTTGGTCTGGCCTCCCCGGCGGCCCCGCGTCGTTCCGGACCCTTTGTGGGGTGCCTTGAGACGACAATGCTGTAGCGCCGTTTAACTAAATAATCTGAACTGAAACTATCTCTGTAGTTATGCTGATATAGGCTTAGGCTGCTGGAGGACATAATGATCACTTTCACCCTCTTCGCTACATTCTCACACTGCTCTCCAACTTTGCATTATTTGCTGTTATTTTAGTTTTTAACTTCTTTTTCTCTGCCTTTTCTCTTCCTAGAAGCTACACCTGGCCTGACTCTGTGTCTACCTGTGACACCTTCTGGAGGGGGATATTGTCCAAGCTTCTGCTGGCAACAATTTAATGCTCACCCTCTACAGATGATCCATTTGGCCCTGTCTTTTAGTGTTTAACCCTTTCTCTCTCCTAGACATGGCGAATGACTGAGCTTTTACTGTAACTAATTATATGTGCTCTCTTCCAGACTCTATCCTTGAAAACTGGCTCAAAGTTTATCTGTTCTTTCTTTCTAGATGAAACGACTAAAGGAGCTACATCCATTAACGTTTACTTTTCCTTCTCATAGAAAGTACTCCTGGATCAGTGCTTCTTTGTTCTCTTTGTGTCTCTGCTCTGTTCTCTCTAACCCCCAGTCGGTCGTGGCAGATGGCCGCTCACACTGAGCCTGGTTCTGCTGGAGGTTTCTTCCTGTTAAAAGGGAGTTTTTCCTCTCCACTGTCGCTACATGCATGCTCAGTATGAGGGATTGCTGCAAAGTCAACGCCAGTGACTGTCCACTGTCTCTACATGCTCATCCAGGAGGAGGGAATGCTACAAGTGTCTAACTCGATGCAATCTGCTGGGTTTCCTTAGATAGAAAAACTTTTTATCCAATTTGAACAAATAACTGAATCTAACTGCACTTTTCAATGGTTAGGATTAATTGGAATGTATGTACCTGACTTTTGTGAAGTGCCTTGAGACAACATGTGTTGTGAATTGGCGCTATATAAATAAACTGAATTGAATTGAATCCTTGGGAGAATGTTTTAGGATAAGTTAGGAGCTCCAAGAGACGAGGACTCTGAGAATCTTCGTGAATATGGGCCCAGATCTTTTTCCGGTCAGATCAACAACACTTCTTTATGTGAACATTGTTACTGAGGAAGACAACTCAAAACCCTTTATTAAGGAGTTTTAAAATGAAGTCAGAGGAAGCAAAGAGATGCTATTAAAATAAAACTATTTTCCATGACATGTCAAGACATTCAGGCTGAAAGAGAGCGAGAGACTTTCAGCTTACAACAGGAAGGCCTAACATATTACAGCAAGGTTGCTTTAATTCTCCTTTGGAATGTGCTGGATTTGGAAATGTTGGCAGCCTTAAAGTAAATGTCAACATAGTGTAAAAAAAATACACAAAGACTTTGGTTTTTGCAATGACAGCTTGTTAACCACGGTAATTGCAAATATAGGTCACTAAATGCAGTTTAACCTGTGAATTCTTAGTTTTAGAGTTTTAGATTTGTTTGAAAATAATAAAACTGTGTTTTACTGCTGCTGCCACATGCATTTCCTCTGCTCCTAATATAAAGACCACTCATGGCAGGAAAGCTACCAGATACTTTAAAGTTGTTCTTACAGACAAACCTAAAGCAACAAAACTTAGACTGGGAGGTCAAAGCTTTACAAAACCTGAGAGTAAAAAGTTTAAACTTTAGTGAACTAACTAATCTAACTTTTTACAAAATCCTAATTGACATAGTAAACCTTCTCACACAACTGATTAGCACTTACCCTCCTGGTGTTGTCCAAAACTTTGGGGTCAGGCTGACCGTAGTTGGGGGGATTGGCGTGCGGATCATAGCCCAGTCTGGAAAGCATGGGAGCGATGTTGGCCATGTCCCTCACCACATCAGGTGGGATCTTTCCCACCCATTTGGACAAGGCTTCCACATTTACTGGCTTTATGACCTGGTCTGTGGACCTCTCCACTCTAAAACAAAAGGCAAACACTGATTTTAGTTGTCATGTCAACTATAAACACAGTTATAAGTTCCAAGTTTTTCTACTGCAATTCTGCAATGATGAGACTTTAATCTCAGGTTACCTGTTTAAATATTCTGATAACACTAATCCTGGGTAAAAAAACAAGTAATAACGTTTGTTTTTCTTTCCTTTTTACTTTGTAACAGTAAAAAGGAAATCCTATATAGGACTCAAAATGATCTCTATACTGATGAACATTTTTAAAACATAACTCAAAAATGTAATGACAGTGTTGGAATTTCTGGCACATACAGGGGTTGGACAATGAAACTGAAACACCTGGTTTTAGACCACAATAATTTATTAGTATGGTGTAGGGCCTCCTTTTGCGGCCAATACAGCGTCAATTCGTCTTGGGAATGACATATACAAGTCCTGCACAGTGGTCAGAGGGATTTTAAGCCATTCTTTTTGCAGGAAGGGGGCCAGGTCACTACGTGATTACTGGTGGGAAGAAAAACATTTCCTGACTCGCTCCTCCAAAAACCCCCCCCCCCCAAAGTGGCTCAATAATATTTAGATCTGGTGACTGTGCAGGCCCATGGGAGATGTTTTCAACTTCACTTTCATGTTCATCAAAACCAATCTTTCACCAGTTTTTGCTGTGTGGTTTTGGTGCATTGTCATCCTGATACACGGGCACCCCCTTAAGGATACAATGTTTTGAACCATTGGATGCACATGGTCCTTCAAGAATGGTTCGGTAGTCCTTTTGGCAGTGACGGCGCCCATCTAGCACAAGTATTGGGCCAAGGGAAAATGCCATGATATGGCAGCCCAAGCCATCACTGATCCACCCCCAATGTTTCACTCTGGGCCCAAAAAAAACAGTCTGGGTGGTACGCTTCTTTGGGGCTTCTCCACACTGTAACTCTCCCGGAGTGGGGGAAAAAAAGTAAAGGTGGACTCATCGGGAAGAAAATACATGTTTCACATTGTCCACAGCCCAAGATTTGCGCTTTTGCACCATTGAAACCGACGTTTTTGGCATTGGCTAGGAGTGACCAAAGGTTTGGCTATAGCAGCCCGGCCGGTTATATTGACCCTGTGGAGCTCCCGATGGACAGTTTTGGTGGAAACAGGAGAGTTGAGGTGTCCACATTTAATTCTGCCGGGGATTTGGGCAGCCGTGGGGGTTTTTTTTTTGGATACAATCCGGGTTTTGCACCCGAACATCCCCCTTTTCAGACAGCTTCCTCTTGCGTCCACAGTTAATCCTGTTGGATGTGGTTCGTCCTTCTTGGTGGGGATGCTGACATTACCCCTGGATACCGTTGGTTCTTGGATACATCACAAAGACTTGCTGTCTTGGTCACAGATGCGCCAGCAAGACGCGCACCAACAATTTGTCCTCTTTGAAACTCTGGTATGTCACCAAAAATGTTGGGTTTCATTTCAATATTTTGAGCAAAAACTGTGCTCTTACCCCCGCTAATTGAACCTTCACACTCTGCCTTTTTTTTACTAGGTGCAATGTGCAAAATTGGGAAGACTGGCTAACCCGGGGTGGGCCCAAATTTAGCCATGAAACCTCCCACACTAAAATGACAGGTGTTTCAGTTTCATTGTCCAACCCCTGTATGTGTTTAAAACAATCAAATGCTAAAATTTAAAATCCTCAATATTAGTGAAAAAAAGGATTTACTCTTTGTTTTCAGTTTCTATAACAAATACCTGCTCAGGCCACATTCTGCAAATATGTCTGCAGTTAAAAGAGAGTGCTTGGAAGAAAACACAGCCCTAACAAGAGAAATGTTAGCTGAAACAATGAAAAGGATTATAAACCTCTTTAAGAAAGAAAAACAACTAGAAGTGTGAAAAAAGGCTGTTCCAAGTCAGCTGCATCTAAAACATAAACCAAGTCCAAAAGATGGGTAAGGTTGGAAACATCCAGGGAGACAAAGGAGGAAAGACAAAGTTTAAAACATTTTGAAGATAATATCAAATTAAGTTTGGAGGGCAATAATTTAGTTTCTTCCCCTTCACAAATTGATTCTCATGTTCATAGTGTTACTTCATCATTGCGTGGTGCATTAGACAATGCAACCGCCTTGAAAAAGAAGTTAATTATTCATAAGAGGCTGGCTCCCTGGTTTAATTCAGAGCTACGTACTTTAAAGCACAATGTTAGAAAATTGGAGAGAAAATGGGGCCCCTCTACACACCTAGAGGATTCCTTTCTTAAAATATCCAGGGGCATGTCATTTTTAAATCCCATATTAAACAGGTTTCTAGGGGTTTTTCCCTTTTTAACTATCCTATCCAGGAGTGAGCCTTTAAAAACTTTGGGCCATGGCCCTTTGTTACTTCAAAAGGTGGACTATTGTAATTTTTTTACTATCAGGATGTCCACAAAATGCAGTTTAAAAAACCCCTTAGCTGATTCAAAAATTTCCTGCCGCAAGAGTTTTGATGAAAAATTTAAAAAAAAGAGATCATTTTTTCCTCCTACTTTTGCTTCCCCTTCATTGGATCCCTGTTAAAAACCCCGAATAGAATTCAAAAATTTTCCTCCTCACATATAACGCCCTTAATGATTTAGCTCCATCATAAAATCAGAGATCTGATTGTTCCAAAATGTTTTCCTAACAGAGCACATTTCGTTTCAGACTGCAGGTTTTTGGGGGGTTTCTAGAGTCTCTAAAAGTAGAATGGGGGGCGACCCTTTTAGTTACAGGCCCCCTTCCTGTGGAACAGTCCCGTTTTTGTCCAGAGGGGACACCCTGTTACTTTTAAAGGGTAGGGTTAAAAAATTCCTTTTTTAATAAAGCTTATAGTTAGAGTTTTTAGGTTATCCGAGTATCCTGAGTTAGCCCCCTATAGGCTTGGCTGCTGGAGGACAAATGACCCCTTTCACTCTCTTGTACATTTCATATACTCTTTAATTTTTTCATTTTTTGCTTTATTCAGCTTTTCACTTTGTTTTTCTTTTCTTTCCCAGAAGCTAACTTTGGCCGCTCTGTGTTACCTGTGACACCTTCATGGAGGGGGGGATCGTCCAAGCCTGCTGGCAACCAATTAATGTCACCTTTTCGAGATACACTTGGCCCCGTTTTTCAGTGTTTAACCCTTTTCATCCCACTGACTAGCTTTTCTGTGGGGCTAAACCCATGTGCCTTCTTTCATACTCTAAACTTGAAAATGGCTCAGAGTTTTTTGTGTTCTTTTTTTTAGATGAAAGACTAAAGGGGCTACATCATTAACATTATTTTTCCCTTTCCCCTAGAAAAAACTCCTGACAGTCTTCTTTGTTCTTTTGTGCTTGCTCTGTTCCCCTTTAACCCCCCGTCGGTCGTGGCAGATGCCGCTCAACGAGCTGGTTCTGTGGAGGTTTCTTAAAGTTTAAAAAAGGGGGTTTTTTCCCCTTTCCCCTGCGCTAATGCATGCTCAGTATGAGGGATTTTGGGGAAAAATCAAAGCCAGGACTGTCCACTGTTTACATGCTATCCAGGGAAGGCTGCTAAAAAATCACGACGGATGCAATGCTGGGTTTCCCTTAGACAGAAAACCCTTTTTTTACCCAATTTGAAAAAATAAGGGAATTCTGACTATACTGTTCAAGGGTTTAGGTTTAAATTTGGGAAAATGTATGTGCCTGACTTAAAAATCTATATGTTAAAAACTGGAATTGGGACTTAGCCCATTTTAAAATTTCCCAAACCTTTTCACAAAAATCCCCAAACAGGAAACAATTTTTCTTCAATCATTTTTAAACCTCTGCCTTCCTCCCACCCTTTTGGATGGAGTAAGGGGGGGAGCCCAGGTTAGCCTAAACCCGGCTCATTATGGTTGAGGTGCCAAACACACCCTCCATTTCAACTACCTCTGCGACCCCTTCTCTTTTCCAATGGTTATAATCAGTCTGACAGAGAGAGGACCCCCAATCCTTGGGGTTTTTAGTATAAAAAAAGGCCACCGGGGCCCCTCTACATGGACACACTTTAATCAGTGTATTATTTTTTTAGTTCCCCCCTACACATAGCCCATTCTAAAATGGCCAAACTCTAACACTCAGTAGTTTAATCTAACCTCCCCAACAACCCTATACCATTTTAAACCCTTTGTGAAGTGCCTTGAGATGACATGTATTGTGAATTGGCGCTATATAAATAAAACTGAAATGAATTGAATTGAAAGTTGAAAACAGAAAATGCTCAAAAAATGAAATGAAAGACAAATGGCCAGAAACCTATTTATATTTCATTTACGTCCTGAAAAAAACTAGGGTTTACATCCCTAACGATAAACCCGGGGCACAAACTTCCCTCAAGACAGTACTTTACAAATTCAATGGCGAATAAATATGAGGCAACTCTTGTCAGTGTAAGAAACAACCTGAAAAATGTTGCATACAAAATCACACTCACCACAGATGCTTGGACAAATACTGCAACTGAAGCCTACTAGGGAGCTATTTGTCACTTTATTAATAAAAACTGTGAACTCACTTCATATAATGTAACTACAATCCCGCTTGAGAAGATGCCACACAGCAGAAAATATTGCTGGGTGGGTTGAAAAAGTAGCAGAGAAGTTTGGTTTCTCCCTCAGTGATGTACTGACTGTTGTACATGATAATGCTGTAAATGTTGCGGCAGTTCTCCGAAAGCTGAAGTATGGAGTTGCTGCACACAGATATGCTGGTCATACCTTGCAATTAATAGTCAATGATATGCTGAAAAAGGATCCTCATATAAATAGCACCCACGGGAGTGCAAGGTGCCTTGTAGAGCATTTTAGGAGTGAGTTGGCCAGCAGCAAGCTTAAACAGAAGCAAAAGCAATGGAGCACAGCGGAGCATAAACTAATCCAGGATAATTATGTACAATTGAACAGTACTTATTACATGGTGAGTCAGATTCTGGAGCATAGGTGGCCAGTGACTGCAACCCTTTCAGATCCAGAAGTCACACTGTGAGGAAGAACTACCTGGATCTAAAAGTTTACCTGTGGATACTTCTGGAGGAACTGGGGCAAGTTCTCATGCCCTTTGAGCAAGCCACTGTCTTTCTGAGTGGGGATGGTTATGTCAAGTCCTCTACTTTACCTCCACTGGTAAAAGGTCTCCAGAAATTCACACACACACACACACAAAAAAAATTCTTGTCAACTCTGTTCAACCAGCTGCGGTATCGGAGATGACTTCAAGGTGGAAAAGTCAGAACAAATTCAGAGAAGATGGTCAAAATATGTGTATCATTACTGCAGCTCTTGACCCTAGGTTCTGCAAGCTAAAGTTCATTTCATCAAATGATATCCTAACAGTAAAAGTCAAAGTTCAGGCTCTGGCACTTCAAGTCACAAGAGAGATGTGAACAGGAACAGCTTCATCACCAGGCAGGTGTTTTGGTTTTTTTAACGTGTCCTGTCCGGCAGAGTAGCAATTGTTGTATTAGTGCCAAGAAGTGGTACAAATGATTACAAGTGGAGCATTGCAGCTTTTGCTTTAATGCACCACTTCATTTATATATAAAGAACTTTATTAGAAATTGCTTTGGAATCATTTCAAATGCAATGGACACGGAGACAGAAACAAAAGGTGAAAAGAGAAGACAACGGAGAGAGGTGGGGTAAAAAGTTAAGAGAGAATACACGAATAGAGAAGAGAAAGGATAAAGAGAATACAGGGTAAGACCCTAGAAGTCTGCTTCTACACCTGCAGAACGAGAGAAAGAAAAAGGATATGTCTGTATATCTGTAAACACCCGAATCCAAACACTTGAGGGTATAAGTGTGAGCTCGCTTGTGTATATAAGTTTTCGCCATAACAATATTCAATAGAGGGTGTGGGAAGCCACAGACCTGCCCCCTAAGACCCAAGGCAGACACGGAAGAGATCAGAGCCACAGACATCTAAAGGCCCCTCATAGCACAGGAGCCCCGGGGAGGACCACAACTGGGACTACCGCACTCCCACATAGAAGAGCAGAGGAGAGCCCCGGGGGAACCATCCAGCAGCCACAGTACAGAAGCCCCAGGGAGCTGCAGCGCCGAGTCCACAACCAGCTACAACGAGCAGATCCAGCTGTTGGGTCACCGCCATTCTGGTCAGGTAAACAACTGTTACTACGCAGTTCGACAGGCGTCGCAGCTCTGACGTCACTGGAGTTTATAAAAACACACTGAAGCGAACGCTAAGCTGCCATTTCCAACTGTAGTGTACCAATACTATGCTCGGAGGCGATCTCTGAAGTTATAGAAGCTCGCAGGCAGGTTTACTTTTGCTTCAAAATGGCCATTCTCGGAAGAGCTTGACAAAGCTGGAAATCTGTCTGATATAAGAAGATCTGAAGAATCATAACCCGATCGAAGTTGCTATCCTTTTTTATGACTGTGCTGGAGCTCGCTTTCAGCTGTTAGCAGGTAAAGAGCTAAGGTGCTCCTGAAGGCGCTGCCTTTGAAGGAAACTCCTGGCCATTCACTGATTTTGTTTCCATTTTCCAAGTCAATCCAAAGCTTTGATCTATTCCCACTCAGTCCATAAACTGCTGGTTCAATCTCCATCTACACTCAGCACGCATCCTTATTTTTGGTTGTTAATGTACTCCTTTCATAGAATAGTGCATCCTTAATTAGGTGAAAAGTTGATGAACATGAATAGTTGGTTGAAAGAGGGAATTGGTTTAATAAATATTCACGTAAATAGACTGCGTTTGTGTTTTTTCTGTGTGAGAGTGATTATCTGTCAAAATAAGATTGGTGTTTCACACTGGTAAAACGTTTGATAACACAGTGACATTTAGCATGGTTTTGGTTAATAATTATCAGTTACTAATTACAATTAACTAATTGTAATTATTAGGTGCTGTGAGCCCAATAATCACACCACCAGAGTGCATCTCTGATCTCAATTCGTAAGAAATGATTTTTGCTTAGAATGTATTTCTTCTGAATTATGATTTTGATTTTGAATTATAATTTGATAAATATTTATATTCAATAATCATAATCCCTTACACAGCCATGGACCCAGAGACCCGAAGCCCAAAGGCACAGCACTCCCCAAGCAGAGGCCTGACAGAGACAGGGGGCCCAGGCCCTACCAAGCAGCCACAGGGAGGGAGCCGGCACACACCCAAGCACCCAGCCTCAGACACAGAGAACCACCAATGCACCGACAGGCAGGCCAGGTTTCCCACCCTTCCTATCATTGCCAAATCATACCCGTCAGTCACTGCACCACCAACTCCATCTTAGCGTCTCTTTTCAGCTGCAGGTAACGTTGTTACAATATAAGAACAAGTCTGACCTCAAAGCATGTAGACACGCTCACATTCCTCCACATGAATGTGTAAGTGTGCTTGTGTGTTGTGAGAAAAATATTTAGTTTTAATATTTTTTTATGAAAAAGTGAAATTTTCTGAAATTGCACATATTTTACTTTAAAAATGTTCTGAACAAAGTAGTTTAAATAAATTATAAAAAAAAATTCTAAAGTTATTTTGCACTGTAAAACCTGTTCTAGTGTTCTTCCTGGAAGTGACTTGAATTTCACATTATTTATATTTTTAGATTGTTAAATGTGTTGCACTTCATTTCTTTTACTGGAATTATTTAAGATCTGGTTGAGATTTAACGTCTGACTGTAAAGCTGTTCCTGCTTTAAGTGTTTTATTGTTACAGAGCTGTGCCCTTAAGTGCATACTATGGGTTCAAGAAAAAAACAAAAACAAAGAAAACATTGCAATATTAAAGGATGTTTTTATTATTTTGGTGAAAATATTTTTATTCCCAATGCATTCCCATTAGAGTAACCTAAAAAGTAGTTGTCAGATTTATCGACTTATTAAAAAAAATGACTTTAAGGTGCAGCCCTACTTTTACGATGTTTTAAGGCGAGGATGTAGCTTAGGAAACCTGAAATATCTGCTCGGTTCATCAAGATATCGCTTGATTGCTATTGTGTTTGTAGGAGATATCAGGTGACTCGCCAGCAGCTGTCAGCTGATTGGGCGGTCGAGGCTAGACCCAGAGAGAACACCTGACTCCTGGCCCATGGTTTTCAAACTCCTGCTGGCTTCACCACTGAGTGGAAGATAATCACAGATGTAATTCAGTCAGATGATGTCTAACAGTTAATGTCTGTTCAGAAAGGTAACATGTTAGAGTTTAAGATGTACTAATAAATTAAACAAATGGTATTTCTCATCAATGTGTTTTATTTATAGTGTTACATTTTTAATGCCCAAGAGCATAAAAATTATTTTGAACATTTTAAAAGGGCTGATTAATGAACGAGAATAAAATGAAAATATAAAAAAATGAGAGGATTTAAAAAACAAACAAGGTTGTAAGATGGTACAACTGCTAAAGGTTCTCAAGGATTAAATAAAAAAAAAAAAAAAAACGAGTAAAAGTTCAGACTCCATTTTTATGACTTGGCAGCTCTGTGCTTCACACCGTCACAGTCGCGCTCAGGTAAAGGAGGGAAGAGCTGGTGAAGGCTGGACTGTCCAATTTCACAGCTGCTCACTTCTAGCCTCTTCAGTCTGGTCTACACAGCTATAGCCTCCTTCACATCTTTCTTAATATTTACCTCAGTCCAACCATGTCATTACAGAAAACATCAGGTACCTGGGCATCAATTTCTACCTGGCTCAACAAGCTGACGCGATTAAATTACATCCCATTAGTCAAAGCAATAGAAGACAACCTGACAAAGAGAACTCTCTAAACTATGGGGAGTGTCTGCAATCAAAATGATGGTCTTTCCAGAAAAAAACGATATCTGCTTTTTGATCCTAGTTAATTCTGAGAAAAAATGACAATTTACAGTTCCACCAGCAATTGCTGTCATTTCATAACAAATTATTTTCACCCAAAACACACACACTCATTTAAAGTGATACAAGTGAAAGCTTTGTTATCTTTACATTAGAATTGAGATTTGAATAGAATGATCATCCCAGGCTAACAAATTAAACGATAACACAGGCATAAAGGCAATGAAAGCTGATTGTATGAAGAATGTTTCATTTTGATCAAATAAAACCTTCTTGCAGTCCAATAAATCCAAAACGTTATTAATCTCTAGGTTGCTCTCCTCCCCCACACCTCTGTTTACCATCCCGCTGTCCGCCCAGCCCCTCTGCTCCTGTGTTTCCTGGTTGACTCTATACTTCAATACAGCAATTCACTTTCCTCTAATTCATTTACTTTGCAATTGAATCTTTACACTGTAAGGGAATAGTCTCCTGCATGATTAATAGAGTGAGCTGGTTTTGTCATCACAGGAGAACGGTGTAGATGCATTCTGAGAGGTGGGCTACAATCCAAACATGCACTCTGAGATTAATGGAGAGAGAATCACTTTAGGTAACTCCATCAAGGCCCAAGAGGCTTCTGAGCAGAGCTTTACAATGATGTTACAAGCAGGCAACCTACCATGCAAAGCAGCAGCAGCTCTGTCCTACTCACTGGAGCAGTCTTCAAAGTCAAAGTCCTGCAAATCATCAAATGGTGATGGAAATATGGAAAAAGTAGCAATAATAGTAGTTGTAGTAACTTGCTTGGTCATTGTCTCTTCCTAACACACAGTCTGTGTTTTACATTTTAAAGCAAAATGAACGTGTTCGCTTTTTAAGCCAGAGATGGTATTCAAGATGAAATGAACATGCTCAAAACAAGAAGTTGTGCAATGGTCAATGCTGGTTTTACTGTCAGAGCATTTTCACAAGATGATGAAAACTACTGCAAAATGAACAAATATGCAACAGGCTAATCATGTGATGCATGAACATGGTTCTGAAGGAGGTCCTGCCTCAATAGTGGTTTAAGTAGACAAGCGCTGCAGAAAGCTAATTAAAGAACAGTATAATGAGAAAAATCCCTGTATGATCATTACACTGTTATTATGTACTTACAGTGTGTTCAACAGTTATGATGAAAATGTTTAATCTGTAATCATTTTTGATATTGGTTTGATTTCTGAAAGTTACCTTAAATGGTCCCAGTTTAGTCCTGAAACCCAGCTTTGAGAGGCAATGGTTTAAGACATTTGACAGGTTAGTCATAAGTAAACCGAGAATACTGTTCAAACGCTACAAGCTGCTGCCTACTTTGCATTAGCTTCAACATAGCAAGACGTTTGACAGTCCTGCAGATGATTCATTTGGTTTCACATGATTTTTTCCCCACAGCCCTTCCTAAACACTTTGCATTTTTAAAACCGAAAATAAAATAACTCTTTGATTAAAATGTAAAGTTGCTACAATCCTGCCTACAAAGGAGATGTACTGTAATTCAGTTCTAATAATTAGTGAATGCAGCCATTACAAGATAACTGTGCAATGATGAGTTGAAGACTTGAGTCCAAAACCCACCATTACAGTACTTTATATCAGGTTGGTAATTTTATATAGCAACATAATCTTGACCAGTCTGCAACTGGTCCAGTAAATCACCTTAAAGGTCTCCATCCTAGATATGAAAATGAGAGGATAAAAAGATCTCAGCACTGTTGTCTTCAAGCAAGACCTAAGTTTTCCACCCTTAGCACAGTTAAATGTAGAAGCAACAATCTTTTTTTTATTCCGTTCTTTCTGAATATGTAAATTGTCCCACCTCACTCCTCATTCAATCTAAAGTCAGTATAAAGAATATTAAACAAACATAGATTGTAGCTACTTCAGAATTAAAGCACAATGCTAAGTAGGCTGGAGGCATCAATAAAATAAGCTAACAGATTTCTATTTAAAAGAATTTAGCAATTATTTCACATTACAATTAACTGGATCACATAAACATGTTTTTAGTGAAACACCATCAAGAATCAGACAATATAACCAAAACACAAAGTCTCAATATCAGCTAGAGTTAGTTAACACTGTAACTAAGGCCAGAATTTAAAAACTAAATATTTGATCTGGCTGATTTAGCTATGAAACACATTAAGTCTACACAGTAACCCACATCCTCCCCTCTTCTTGGCTTTAGATATGACAAAAAAGCAATGCTAGTTACCCTCATGTTGATGCTTTTAATGGCCTTCAGTGTGTGAATTATTAATTGCTGGCCCCACTTTCACAGCGTTGTGTTGTGTAGCAGCCGTGGCTGATAAGAGAATCACACAAAGACATCAGGATCCAAAAGAGGGTGGAGTCAGGGAAGACTGAAAGGATGCCTCTTCTGGGATAAGTAATGGAGTGGGTCTCCCAGCTAGACGGAGCTTCCATTAAATCAAGGCTAGGTAATTGCTATTAATGCTGAGGCAAGGTCCCACCTTGGGGCCTGGCTGCCCACTGATAGAGATTTTCATATAGATAGAGACCCAAAGCAAAACAGCAGGAGTGCTGGTGGTTGGAGTGTGTAAAGAGGCATCGTCTTCCATGTGTCATGGGGGTTGACTTTAATGCACTGTATGCCGAGGACTGTTAGGAGGTGAGACAAAATGTTCCTGATGGTAAAAGGCAGATGAACTTCCCTGAAGCCTACTTGTAGCTGGCCTTGTCTTCGATCAAACTGGATCAAGACCCATTTACCCCTGAATGGATCTTGATCCAGGGATATATTGTCAGCCAAACGGCCTGAAGCAACATTAGAATAAAACTCACTGCAACATGGTCATCCTTCATGAACAAATTAGTCCTGACTGTAGACACTATTCTAGTATATACAGTGGCTTGGCTCGCTCAGTGGTTCCCAACCTTTTTTGCCTCGTGTACCCCCTGAACAATTTTGTTGTACGATGGGTTTTCAGCTCTATTTAAACATAAAGATAACTCTGTTGCGGTGAAAGTGAAAAGTAATCTAAATAAATACAAAATCAACATGAATAATAAACCTGCCTTTACTATAACAAAATCTGAAACGCAATAAACTGTCCACAATAAACAGACAATTAAAGCTGTAAAATCAGATTCAGGCTCAATAATATTCAGGCTCACTATATGAGACGACATGTGTTGTGAATTGGCGCTATATAAATAAACTGAATTGAATTGAATTATATCCTTTTTACTCTGACTTCATCGTTTAACAGCGTTTTAATGAGACACCACATGAAAAGTTTGATAGATCTGGAGGCAGAGTGGAAACAGCTGTTACTTTTCTCTCTCCTGGTAGCAGAGCATCATGCAGGTGAACAGCAATGACACCCCCGCTTTAGTCTTTCTTACCTGTAGTTGTTTATTGTGTCTTTTCTGCTCTTTTGGTTGATACAAGCTTGGTGTATTTTACACCTGGGTCCTAGTACAGTTTACACATGTAAGATTTATCCCTAGTAACTGATGATATTTACTCATCATCTTGGAAAAAAAATATTAAATGTTTCCAAGTACCCGCTGCAATGTGCTCATATGCCACTAGGGGTACGAGTACCCCAAGTTGGGAATCACTGGCTTGGACAATAATTTCTCTGGATGTATGTTAGCATTGTTGTCCTACAAGGATATGAATCTTAATAAAGCCTTTAGCAGCCTCCAACTAGAGGCTCAATCCACCTTCTCATCAGCCACAAATAGCTTCGCTGTCCCTGCTGAATAAAAGCATCCCAAAGCATGAAGCTGCCACCACCATGTATCAACATGGGGATGGTATTGTTAGGGTGAGAAGGTCATTTTCCTTCACACATAGCATTCTGCACATAGTCCACAAGGTTGAGTTCTGCTCTCATTTGACCAGAGCACCCATCTTCCACATGCTTGCTGCATCCCCTGCACAGTTTGGAACAGCCTGCATATCAAGTTCTCAATTCCTTTCTTTTGACAATGTCTATCTTCCTGCCACTCCTACAAAAAGGTTTGTGGGTTGTATAACCAATAGCTGTCTGGTCAACAGATTCTTTAATCTTAGTATCAGATCGCAATCTCTGAAACTCCTCCAGTGGTTCTGTGGGCCTCTTGGCTGTTTCTCAGGTTAATGCGGTCCTTGCCCTGCCTTTCAGTTTAGGAGGATGTAAGGAATTATGATTATTGATTATACATATTTATTAGAAATTCTAATTAAAAATAGAAGAAATAGAAGAAATAAATATAAATTCTAACCAAAAATCATTTCTTACAAATGAAGATCACTCTGGTGTTTGATTATTGGGCTCACAGCACTTAATAATTACAATTAGTAAATTAACATTAATAACTATTAACCAAAACCACGCCAAATGTCACTGTGTTAACCGTTTTACTGAATAGTGGACAACTAACCTTATCTTGACAGATAATCACTTTTACACAAAATAAACACAAACACTGTCTCTTTATCTATGTAAAAAAGTATTAAACAAATGGTCCTTCGTACAACCAACTATTCTGGTCCAACAACGTTCACGTAACTAAGCATGCACTATTCTACAAAAAAGGATACACTAATAATCAAAAATAAGGATATGTGCTGAAGGTAGATAGAGATCAAACCAGCAGTTTATGGACAAATGAGAACAGCAACAATTGGATTAACTTGGATTAACCGCTGCACGGTGAAACCTTTCTCCGTGGGTGCGTCTCGACAGCGGCTGTCAGCTGGTAGAACGGTAGGGCCACGCCCCGGACGCAGAGCATCTAGCAGCTGGCTCCGTAGCCACTAACAGCTGATAGCCCAAAATCTCTAACAAAGGGCTGTAAAACTCTGAAGTTCAGCTTTAACTCCTGGCTGATTGGCTATCAGCAGGGCGATGGCACCCAAACTTGAGCGCAATCTCTCGTTGCGCTTCCACAGTGTCAGACGGCAAATCAAAACAGTTCAGCATAAAACATTTGAACCAATCTTTCATGCAACAGTTTAATACCTTGGATTAACTAATGGTGATACTAATTCACCTTAACTATGCCTCACCCTGCCCAGACCTCTAAATACACCTATCCGATTTAGTATAAAAAGAATGAAAGTACTTTGAAGTCGATTTCTTCTCTTCACTGGCTTGAGGACGGGTGGTGGGTCTGAAGAAAAACAGGGGGAGCCAGAGGGTCACACGCCCGTGATCAATTCAAAAATGGTAAACTTCTCATCCGTCCAAAACGGGGAAAAAATTAGGAATCGTTGCAGTCGACTGAAAAACAAGGATGAAACTCGTCTCCTTGGAAACAAAACCTTTTTTTGCTTCACCTGCGCCTGGGTCGCATCCAACAGTCTTCGATCAGGATATGGACCTTCTGATCTTCTTGTATCAGACAGATTTCCATCTCTCAAGCTCTTCCGGGAATGGCCGTGTGGAGGAAAAGTAAACCCGCCCGCGAGCTTCTATTTCCCCAGAGATGCCTGCGAACGTAGTCTCGTGAACTACGACTGGAAATGGCAGTTAAAAGTTTGTTTCCTGGGTTTTTATAAGTTCTGATGACGTCAGAGCTATGACACCTGTTGAGCTACAACCTCTGTTGCTGCGACGCATGCTGAGCTGCGTAGTACAGTCGTTTACCTAGCAGGCGTGACCCAAACAGAGGACATTCATGTCTCATTAGGTTTTTCATATGATGGATTGAACATAGCTCTGAAAACTTGGGATATTGTTTTAAACCTAACCCTGATTTCAACTTCTCCAGCTTCCTCTCTGTCCTGTCGGCTCTGTTCCTTGGTCTTCGGGATGCTGTTGGTTCACTAATGTTCTCTAAAAAACAGAACGGCTGGATTTATACTGATACTAAATTACACACTGCTGGACTAGTACAAACTATGAGCTATGATGCTTTCACTGACCAAAGTAAGGATGCATTTTTGACTTTCTGACCAGTCACCGGTAGGTCTGGAAATCAGCCTTTTCTCATCACCACCAATTTCTTAGTGCATTTCTGATATTTTGTCCTCTTTTTGACTTCATTCTCATCTCAGACTGCTGAATTCTATTTTATAATAACCTCTGCATTTGTAAATACCTTTATAAATCATTGTCACTTTAGCACAAACACCTCCACTACCTATTGTACATACATTTTTATTGTATTCTATTATTAATACTTGTTTTTGCACATCTAACTTGTTCTTATTTGATTGCGCATTTTCCTGACTATCTGCACCCTACTTGTGTGTTACTAAGAGCTACTGTAACAAGTTAATTTCTCCATTGTGAGATCAATAAAGTCTATCTTATCTTATTTTCCTTCCTGGTCAAACTTTAGATAATGTTATTCTATTTCTTTCCAGGATTGCCACATTCTCCCAAACTGAAAATACACATAGGAAAACAAATGGATTGATAACCCTTTGGACAGAAAATAAACATAATCAACCATACAACATTAGTGGTCAACTACTATGGCCTTTTAAAAGGCTGCCATGCATTATAAAATGAACAATGCAGCCAAGGGTCAATACATTTTATTATGGTATCTTTACCACTTCTAAAGAAGATATATAGTACTTGGCAAGCCTTTTTCATCTGTACTCTTTCCCATTAAACATGTTAACTGAGGCTTGCAGAGGTGTAGAGGTCTGGTCTGACCAAGAATTGCTACTCCTGGAAACACTAGCATCTGCTAGTGTTCTAAACAACCATAGGCAATGGCACTAATTTATTTAAGGAACATCAAATATCTTGCTTTTCTAGAGGTAAAACTGGGTAGCAAAGCCTGCTGCTACATACTGTACCCTCTTATATCCAATGGCAAAAGTAAAATTAGACTTTGCCTTTCCGTTTGTTTTCCCCTGAGTTATGGCTTAGAATTATTAATTACTAAACGAAGCTGTGTAATGTTTGTTGATTTCTCTATTATGAAAGACCTGACAATACTACCCCCTTAAAATGCCCGTATAGAATTTGTTCTTTTACACATTCAGTTAGAATAAAAATGCCCTTGAGGGTATAACCTGTTAAGCCCGCCGGTGGGTTGAGCGGAAGGATGCCCAATTTTCGCCTGCTCTAAAAGTCAAACACCACCAGGTTTGTTTTTTTTCCCCAAAATCTCTCGCAAGAGGGGGCTTTAATGTTTTCAATGAAATTCGCTAAATTAGTTTTTCACAAATACTTTGGTTTTACAACAATTTAAAGACACAAGATGATGCTTAGGGGTCCTTCAGGCATATCTGAGTCTACAGGTAAAATGCTACACATACAGTACTGTGCAAAAGTTTCAGGCAGGTGTGAAAAAACGCTGTGAACAAAGATGCTTTTTGATCAACTTAGCATTTGTAAATTGATAAAAATAAACAAATCATCATTTATATTTCTTAAAGCATTCTTTGTTTACAGCATTTTTTCACACCTTCCTAAAACATTTGCACAGTACTTTATGTTTTCTCCCCACCCCCTCATTTTTTTTTTTTTCCAAGGGAAACTAGATAATCCCACCTTTGTGGCGAGGTCCCCCACGTCTTCATAAGATGTTTTCCGGTCACATAATTCCCGTGCGTATCCGAGGTGATAAAAGTGGCAGCAACGTTCGATTTACGCACAGCTCATTTATGCACTGCTACGCACATAGCTTGCTTGTTGCTTCGTGTTGGTCCTTCATACATAATGGTATGAAGGACCATGGTCCGTTCATTTTTGTGTATGGCACGATAGACACAAAGTTTGAAATTTATTTTCAGCATAAAGTTTTAGACCTATTCTCTTTGGCACCATACATCCTGCCATCATCACAACAACACACTCCAGTGCTTTAACATCTTAGTCACAATCATCATTATTAGGTTTGGACATCTATGGCAGTAAGTGTCCGAAATATTTTCCTGCCATACAGATAGTTTCCATGCTCATGGAAATATTAAAGAAAAACATGTATTGTGGGCCAGACTGTCTCCTTGCAGCATGAAGGTCCTGGGTTTGAACCCCAGCTGGGGCCTTTCCTTATGAAGTTTGCAGGTTCTGTCTGGGTGCTCCGGCTTCCTTCCCAGACTAAAAACTCTGCATGTAAAGTTAAAGTGTCCTTAGGTGTTAAGTTGTGTGACTGGCAACCTGTTCACCAGTATCTCGCCCAGTGACTGCTGGAGATAAGCTCGAGTACAATCCATCTGCTGCTTAGCTTTTTATTTTACAGTTAAAATGATATTTTGCCAGTATTCAGACAGCACAAACAGTAGTGGACATGGTAAAGTAGCATCTCCATGCTAATCTTCAAGCCTCTGGTTTATGTCCCAATTCATTAATATTTGATAGGAATCAATTCGTGGAGAGATGGCTGGTGTTTTAGATGGCCACAGATGTGAATATGGATCCAGAAAAGCTCTTATTCTTTTTCCCTGGACACACATTTTCTTTATCTTTTTGTCCTTATGGTTTCCTTTAACTCAGGGTCTTGTGACATGCTATGGTTGCTTTAACAAAAAACTTAGGATAGCTCACTGTTTTTACTGAAACATGACCACTAAAGACTGTGTTCTTATGCTGGGACACATCCAGTGACATAAATGGTATGAGAGAGAAGAGCTTTTCACGGACCTCCTTGCAGACAAAGCGTTCTACATTTAAAGTAGCATGACTGCAGAGCACCAAAGAGGCCTTACACCATTTGAAGTTGGACCCAACACATGCGTGTTGCATTCATCCAGTTATTTCCCTTACATATTAGTTTATGATCAATACAATATGCATAACTCAAATGCAACATCGTCCTGTAGACTTACAGTTAAACCAAAAAATATGCAGACCCCTATTTTACCCATACCAACATGATTCCACTGAGTGGAACACTAACATTTTGGATAAACCAAGCCCCGATCCTGATTTGAATCTGATGGAAAATCTGTGGATGGGGATACAGATTAAGGTGAAGGCAATGTGACATTTCAGCCTCAAAAGGTGTGGAGCACATCACTGAAGATTGTTAAAATTACAGTGGAAACATGCAAAACACTGTTCAGCAACTGAAGGAAGGCTTTGATTGGTGTAATGCCAATAAAGATGTAATCACTGACTATTGAGAAATGTAAAATCATATGTAAATCATTTTCAACAAGCCAGTTTTGATTAAACAAATACAAGCATATATATGTTTTCAGTTCATAGTGCTTTTACATTGTTTTATGATCTTTTGGGACATGCTGGTCTCATCCATTTCATGTAAACTGACAGGGAATATGAATAATTTTGGACCTAACTGTATGTGCTTGAACAAACAGAATTAGCTGAGCTGCAGCAGGAAAGAAAAGACCCAGAATGTTAATCATTTTAAAGTGTTTAAAAGGGATGAAATCACTGCAATAAAAAACTAATTCAATTACTTAAATCTGGCTTCAATTTGGACTCTTCTCTCTCTGGTTCCACTCTTTACCCATAAACATATAAACATATGTTTGTACAATATGAACAATATTTATGCTACAAATACAACCCCCTGTCTAACAGAGAAAGCATATGAATACACAATTACATACAATTCATAGCATGATAAGATCTGCCAACAGAGTTACCCTTTTTACTACTCTGAAACAACAGAGATGCACTGAGAAAGTGACTGGTGACCAGAATTGGTCAATTTTACAAATTTACCAGCCTGATCAGTGAATACACCATGCATAACTGCCAAAAGGTCGCTCTGACACAACTCCTCAGTGTTTCCTCTTAAGGTAAGGGTCTGTTTGCCATGGGACTGTTGTTGACAGTAAGTCATGCTTACCACACTAATATAGGATGATAAAGACAATTTAAAATGTCATCAATGTAATCAAGTTGTCTCTTTCTTTCTCTGTTCAGTGAATGAATGTATGAGTTCTACTGAAAAATACCATTAACCTCCATCTATCATAAAGACCACTACCACAAGCAGCCATAGAAGATCTACAAAACCCACTGAGGTCAACCAAAGCATACCAAGGCATTTAATTTTTCCAGAAATTTGCTGAAAAAGCTAATACACTGTCCTTACAGCCAATGCTGTCCATATATTTAGTTTACAGTTGTATAACACAACAGTCTGTGATAAATTAACTCAGCATTTATCCCTGATTCAATCCATCTTCAAAGGTAAGTAAAGGAGTTACTCAAGAGTTGCTGTTACTGTGAGAGACAGTCAGAGGGATGCAGGGATTTTAATAAAAACCATGACTGTTTTCATCTGTGGACTATAAAAATGCAAACCAAATGTCTCCAAAGGATATGGGGTTTTTCTGGTGCTACGTGGCAGGAAATGGAGTTCATGAAAGAGTTGGGTGTGGGAAAGATGTTAGGTTGAAGCCCTTTCAGTGTGTCAACAACTTCCAGAGCGTGACTTCCCAAATCAGCGAAACTAAAACAGTTCTGACAGTAGGTTTGGCCATTAGGAAACTCTATCTACAGAACAACAGTGCTTATATATAATATGTTTTAGGTCACTAATGAGTAGATTCCTCTCAGAAGGATGACTCACTTCCAAATAAAATGAAATAATGGAAATTCTGGTGGGTTTGGGAAAACAACACTCCCATAAATGTAATTTTCAGGACTGTAGAGACCACACAACTCGGTTAAATTTTTTCCTCACAGCTGATTTCTCCCCTGCAGGCTACGTATCTAAAAACAGACAAGTGGGCATGCCCAGGCTCATCTTTACTAAGTTTGGGAGAGTGGTATTTGACAAACCTTGCTCACCACTTAGAGCTTGAGAGCCCTGGGATAATTCAGATGTTCTTAGAAATATTTATTGGACCACTGGAACCTCAGCAGTGACATACCTGAAACTTTAGGAAAGGAATCTAATTAAAGTGAAGCCTGTGCATATGAGTCCATGTGTAACTGTAGCAGACTGCTTCCAAAAGCAGCATTCCAAACAGCATAAGTTACCAAAGCTCCAGAGAAAAAAAGGTAAGGTGAAAATGAATCATAGCATGATGCAGTCAGCTGATAAAGCAGTGTATCCTCACTCCAGAGCTAAGTTTAAATTAGGAAATAAAATTCAAGCTGGTTGGTATTACTTACCTGGAAAGGGAAACTCCCCCTGCTTTCCCAATAAGCTCCTCATGGTGAAGGACAGCATCATTCCAAGGAACTTCGAGGAATTTCAACAGTGTACTCATCCATTTTTCAGGATGGAGGACCAACTGTTCATAGTGCACAGGTAGGCATTTGTCTGCTGCCTCCAAGCACTGAGTGTACATAGTTTCTATCGCCCGATTCCACTTGGTCAGACAGTCCCTATAGCTGCCTAGGTCAAAGCCTGCAATGGTCACTTTCCGTGAGATCATGGAATGAACTGATGCCCTCCCATCACGAATCATGAGCACAAACTTGGCATGCGGAAAAATCTTGGCCAGGTAAGAGAGTGACTTCAGTGCAAACGGGTCCTTATTGCAGAGGAAGTTGGCCGGCTCACCATGTTTGACGATGATTTCCAGCAGGAAGGCCTGCATGGCAGCATCTAGCACTTCATCCGTTACACCAGCCTCATCCAGGCGCATCTTCTCCCGCCCCGAGCGGCTCCACATCTGCTTCATGGCCAGGATACGTGGAATGACGCGCGTTTCTTCACCGCAGCGCACGTCGGGGTGGGCATCTAACATTGCTCTCATCAGTGTGGTCCCACTTCTGGGCACACCCCCAATAAAAATCAGTGGCATGTCTTTGTTGTAAACAAAAGGTGTGCTGAGATTCTGGCCAGTCCGTAAGGTGGTCCGCATACTGCCTCCCAGTGCAGACAGATGCAGGATTCTTCCTGGATGGCTGCGCTCCTCAAAGCGGTGATGACATTCCATTGCATGTCGGCCAAGGTAGAAGACTGTGACCGAGCTGATGACCAGACAGGCCACCAATAAGTTCTGCTTCAGCTTGCCGATCATGTCGTTGATCTCCAACACGGTGGAATGATTTCACCTTGGGGGGCAACTTGGGAAAAAGTCAGAGAAAAAGGAACTGAAGGGTAGTTAAGGTTCCCACCCTTAATAGCCGTTTGCTTTGAACCTAGCATGGATGAAGCTCCATGGTCCACAGCAGGTGGTGAGTCCCCAACTCCATGAGCCCTGTGTTATGACACAAGATGAAAAGAACGGTTAGTTCTGAGTTTGTAGCAGTCAATTTTAGAAGATTTTAGAAGCAATGCTAACAAGGAACTGGAAATACACTGAGAAATGAGCCATTTACTGGAATCTGCTGATTTTGAGCCTAATTGGTCCTGACCAGTGACCGGAAACTGAAACATCTGATTTTTTTAATCAATGAGTGAATGAAACACACCTAAGCGCTACCAGGTCACACTAACAACAACATTCTACTGTGGAAGTTATTAGTGCAGGAAGAATTTTCACTTTGCTGTTTTCACCATCAGTGAGGCATTATCCTCCATGCTCATGCTCCCCCATTTTACACCAATCAGACACCCATTTACATTCAGACTGGTGTCTATATTTAGTAATGCTAACGGCACTCATGCTTATTGCCGCTATAGAATGTAAAGACCGTTTTTAGTGGTGTCCAAAGTCAGTCCTCAAGGGCCGGTCCCCTAAGGTTTTAGTCCTTTCCCTGGTTCAACACACCTGAATGAAACAACGGTTCATTAGCAGGCCTCTGCAGACCTTTATGATGTGCTGAGAAGGTAGTTGGACCATTTGATTCAGCTGTGTTGGAGCAAAAACATCAAAAACTGGCAGGAAAATGGTACCTTGAGGACTGGAGCTGGACACCCATGGTTTAAAATTGTCAACTCTTTAATGATCTTGTCTTTGCTGTAAATTTGTAAGAACCTTCATTATAGTGACTGCTCCCACAAGTTGGTATGTCATCTATTTGACCCCCTCACAGCAGAAAGGCAAGAAAAATGGTTCCTGATGAGAAATGCATATCTGCAGGAGAAACCTTTGCATCAAGCAGAGACCAGAAATGTCTACAAATCTCTGATTGGTGCATCTCTAATAAACCCTCTTTACAATTAGGCTATATTACATTGCAGATGAAAAAAAACAGCTAATATCTTTATTGCTATTTTTTTGTTAAAACACTTTAAGTAAGATTAAGTAAATCTTTTAACCACACCTGGTTTGTCTGAGCCAATCAGTAGTAGATAAACAGCTATAAATAATAATGATGCCACCAGAAATATGAACTCTACCATCCCACACAAGACAAGTTAGTATAAAGTACTGAAAGATAAATTATTAGTAAACAGGCCTTTGGTTGAGATTCTCTGCTTGCACATTCATCATATCTGACATTTAGCTTTCAGCTTTTAATTATAATTTTGCTGAGCATAGCAACCATTTCTCAGGAAAAAGGCAACATGTGTTTGCACGGAGCAAACATCACCAGCAAAGAGTCTGAACACTTGAACTTCCCCACCAGTTCTAGCTTTTCCACATGCACTCTCTGCTGGTCAGGTTTGGTGGGGGGCACTGGTTGTATAACTGGGTCAGCTGTAGGGCTGCAACTAACGATTATTTTGCTAATCGATTAATCTGTCGACTTTTTTTCTAATAATAATCTGATAACAAAAAGGTGCTTAATAGGATATTTTTTACAGAATGTGAACTAGGCATAGCTAAAGCAATGCCACTTGAGTTCTTGGTAGAGCATATTTACAGACAAAGAAGGTTTTTCATCTTAATTGCAAAATATATATGTATTTTTTATACAGTTTTGGCTCAATTACTGCTCTGAGTGTGCTCTTCTTTAAGCAAATGGTATTTTTTGTAGTCTGTATACTCTAGTTAACGATTATTTGATTACTAAATTAGTTGAGGATTATTTCAATAATCGATTATTCAGATTGTTTCAGCCCTTTTCTGTTTACTATAACTGACCTCACACAGTTAGCCAGCATGCAGTTGGATCTGGCTGAAGATAAATAGCTTCATTTCTTGCCTCACCTAATGTAGTTCAAGTCTAAAACAATTTAATGGTGCAAACTGACTGCCCTCTGCAGTTTAGCTTGACATGTTCTAAAAGACAAACAGCAACTGGCTGATGAAAAACTTTAAGTGGCATCACAGCAGTGGAGAAATGAATCCCTACTTCTAGTTTCAGAAAGAAATAAGTGACTGATGCAGACTTTTACCCTTGAGAAGGAAACTTCATTTGTAATCCTGTCAACCAATTAAAAACATCTTTAACTATACTCTGATTGTTTTGTGACTCAGAAAGCCTTTTGCTTGATAATCAGAGGAAATTTGGATTTAAATTCTATTAATCTCTATCCCTTAATATATTCTACAGCAAAACAATACAATTCAATACAATTAAATACACAGAATACACAGAAAAAATGCTGTAAACCCCATACAAAGAATGTGTTTTGCAGTATATCTGAGCCCGCGCAACCAGGCTGGGATGCACCAGTCATCACTTTACCATCTGCTTCCTCTCTTCACACCGTGTTACCAACTTCTTCTCAGGAGGGCTTGACATACCTAATGACCCATTTGACTCCTGTTGTTTTTGAGCAAGAGTCCTCTGTTAACGCCTAGTTATATTTCTAAGAAGTGTTTCACAACAAAACATCACAGCTGATGCTTTTCATTAGCCTCAGTGTGAGAGGGAGCTCGTGCAACACTAAGCTGCAGTATTCCTTCTGTGCAGTGACTTTAGAAGGTAGAACATTACTGGATTCTGACAGAGCACCATCTGATGTCTATGTCATTCTCTTTTCCTGTTGTTGAGCTTTGTCTTTTCAAACCACCCACACATTATCACACCCTGCCTTCTCCTTGGTGCCTCTGCATTAAATGGAAGAGACAACCATTATAACCAGGTGACCTACAACTTTGCTAAGTTACCAGAAGTATAAAAGAGTTCTGCTGTGTTCTCATATCTACTGAAACCTAAAAGTCCACCTACTTAATTTAAAATGCACTCTGGGTAATTTCTGTTTAACAATACTTGCAAGGAAGAGCTAGCTAAAAAAGCAGTGGAGCAGAACAGTTAAAAAGAGCTGCGTGGAAACTACTGCAGTACAACAGTCAGAACGCAACAGCGCTGCATAGAACATGACAGGAAGGTACCTCATGCCGCAGATCAACCCAATGCAAAAAAAGTGACATACCAGATGGAGTAAGGTGTGAAAGATGGTTACAGATTAGAGGCTGGTTTCACTGCATGCCCCTACATTATTAACTCAACGTTACTTACATACAATCAGCCTGTGTACTTTACTACAGAAGATATACAAAGGGCAAGAAAGATGCTGAGAATCAAAGAATACTCTGGTAATTACATCTAACTCTGGACACATGGAGCTATTTCTGATAAATGCAAACTGACTGATCAGTAAGATTAAATTAGCTACTGCAGTATTTTTTCTATAGAAGTGGCACAGAGTACTGGGAAAACAGTGCCAGCCCCCCATGATAAACCAATAGGTGGGTTTGAGTATTATTACAAGCTTACAGCATTAATAGTGACAGTGATGCTCTTCTAAGCATTTTTGAGAAAATTCCACCATCCTGTAGATTCAGACAGTCTCAGCTTTTTCCTTCTTAATGACTACTTAATGTTCAGAACACAGTTTGGATCAGACCATCTGTCCAGCGGTCCATTTTTCTGGGGTTCTGGTATGAAAACACGATCACTGCTACATATGAATCGAGTTAACTTGAACTTTTAAACTGGCAGAGAGTGTACACTTGTAAGCTGATGGTTGTTGGCAGGCTGCCTTTCAAAGAATCCTGGATGTGAATTATTAGATTGGAAACCTGGAACAGCGTGTTCTCAGTCTTAGAACACAGTAAACCTTCAGTCCTGACAGAAAGATGACTCAGATTTGTTAGAACATCTCAGAAAACCCCAGAGAATAGCACTTTCTCTTGATGAAGTTACCTGCTGCTGCTGCATTTTTAGCTCAACTACTGCAGATGTTAAACCACAAGCAATAAAGTTTATGTATGTTAATAAAACACTAAATAAAATATGATTTGTGTAATTTATGTTATCTGAATTTTAGCAGCAACAGGAATGATTGTTGTTTTCTGATTAAAATAAATGTGATCCTTTTCCACACGGTTGGTGAGAATCTTACCAGCCTGTATGGCGCACTGACTAGGGGAAAAAAATGGAAAAAAAGTTGGAATTTACTCGGTGAAACATTCCAAGGATTTGCTGATACACTGGTGGTGGTTAAGATACAGAGCATTGTGTTACACCTCACACTGGTCCTGAAATGTGTTACTGTTAAATGAATTGAGCCTCTTCTCTCCCATTACCCATATCCATCTCATAGGACATTCTCCCATTGATCTGTTAGGGAGAAAAGGGAAGTGGATCCTGCGCTCCCAGGGGCAGCAGGAGAAGTGAAAACAAAGTAAATTACACATTTTACAATGAGGCTGTGATACATTTGTGACAAGCATAGGTAAGCAGGAACCCAGGAATTCCTTGTCATTTTTCCATGTCTCCTCTGCTACATATTGCACAATGATAACTGCTGTCAGATATTCCTAATTAAATGTTCTACTATTCAGTACATGAACAATCAGGAAGAAAACGCGCTATTATGACTACTCCATGTAAAAACTCACAGGTTGACATGATTTTCTGATGTCAATATGACATACTGTATCTGTGACATTATTTGGTTCAAACACTTCCAACTACTCCAACAACAGAGTAATTCTAAAGACTAGTTCAGAAAATCACTTTATTTTAGGGGTGTACCGATCAATCGGATCTGATTTCCATACTTTCGGGAGATCGGTGATAGGCCGATACCTACAGGTGAAACCAATCTTATCCGCCAATCTTATCTACCTGTTGCGCAAGTTTTGTTTCTTTAAAAAAAAAGACTAAAGGAAATACTATGCTGTAAACTTTTCATTTATATTTGAGAGTACTACCTCGTGCAGTTAAAACAAGTTTGTATTGTTTCACGGGTATTGTTCAATGTTCATTCATTTATTCATTCATCTTCTATACCGCTTATTCCATTATTAAAAAAATTTAAATAAGAAAATTGGTAACGGTATCAGCAGATCAGGCTTTTTAAAGATCGGTAATGGTGTTCAGCCAGAAAACTACAATTGTTGCCACCCCTAGTTTATTTGCGTACAAAAATAAATCTATTAATCAATGGATTAATTCTGACCTAAACTGAATGAAGCATGATTTGAAATTTAAACTGGATGGAGAAACAGATTGAAACGATGGACAGTTTTACATTAAGCTACAACCGCTGACACTGGTACTGCTTCACTGAGACTCCCAAAGATCCGATTACAAGTACAGAAGACATTCAGTATGCACCGTTTAGGCTTTTCCTGGCCGATCCGAATTTCTGCTTTTCCTCGAGGTCTGACCTATAGATTCCGATGTAGACCAATTCGCACTTTTTAAAAGAACTATAGTACACAAAAGAGAAAAAATGTGCTGTGTGCTCACTGATAGAGGTAGTAGTTTTGTCAAGGCATTCCAAGATTATCCACATGTATTCATCAAAGCATACAGTACAGACCAAAAGTTTGGACACACCTTCTCAAAGAGTTGTCCTTATTTTCATGACTATGAATATTGTAGCTTCACACTGAAGGCATCAAAACTATGAATTAACATATGTGGAATTATATACTGAACAAAAAAGTGTGAAACAACTGAAAATATGTCTTATATTCTAGGTTTTTCAAAGTAGCCACCTTTTGCTTTGATTACTGCTCCGCACACTCTTGGCATTCTGTTGATGAGCTTCAATGTGAAGCTACAATATTCATAGTCATGAAAATAAGGAGAACTCTTTGAATGAGAAGGTGTGTCCAAACTTTTGGTCTGTACTGTGTGTCCCTAACAGAATCAGATTTATGCAAAACTCTAAAAAGGTGGTTATTAAAGTATGTGATGTTATACATGCTGATGGACGATGCAACGAAAAAACCTGACATTTCTTTGTTTTAATGTCTTTACTAAAAATTAAAAAAAGACCTCAAAATTAGACCTACATATCACCGGTCAAGTGAAAACTGGCTGATTTTGACGAGGCTAATTTATTGACGCATCTCTAGAAGAAATGTTTTTCGAAAAATGTATACTGGATGCATTAAAGACAAAGTGTATCTGGATTGATAATTACTCATTTATAATCCAGCTCAAATATCTTCCTGTCACAAGGTCAACATGTGCACCTTCTGTGCTGCTCCAAGTGGAGCTGAAAGGCAGACAGATCCAAACATAATGACTTTGACCATGGTCCGAGTTCTTCTCTTGCATCATAAAGGAAAAAGCTCTCAGAATAAAGTTCATTTATTCAAGTAATATATTAAGACTAATGCATAAACATATGGAGGGTGAAAAAACTTTACAGCCATATTAATAGGAATTTAATGTCATATACATTAAGCACACCATCACAGCACAGTAGGTAGTGTTGACTGTAATTTTTAACCATATTACCTAACTAATGTAAGACACCAACAAAGGTGGCTTACTTAACGTTGTCTTAAAGATCGTGCATACCCTATAAGCCTGCAAAAAACACAAAATATAATCTACTCAGTTATAGATGGCTTCCTCTGGTATTACATTACACCCAGTTCTATGGAAATTAAAAATCAGAATGGGCTTTTTGCACTCATACATAAGATCCATTATCTAGAGTGTGTCAAGCTCTTCAAGCTCCATTTTTAACTGGAGCTTCTTAGATGAAGTCATCTACAATTAAAACTGCAAAACGTCTTTATGGAACTGTGGCTCATGGAGGCGTAACAGCATCTTGTGACGTTAAAACATTGTCGGTTGAAATAAGTCTACGCTATTATTATGAGCCCAAGATATAAAGGTAAGCACTTGAGGCCTGACACCCTGGATCTGTTTTTAGAGACTTGAGTTCTTGAGTTGTTATCCGGTTGTAAACACATATGGCGCAGCCACAAACTCAGAGTCATTGAAGGTCACCTCCACTCAGAAACTGTTTCTGTGACTGAGTGTTAGCTACCTATTAGAAAAAAGAAACCACATGATACAAATGATTTGTAAGCATCATTAGTGGCGCTAAAGTTGGCATCTGCTTCCGAGCTTTCCATCGACGAAAGGGACATTTGGGCACCTCAAGCTTGCTCTTCATACTTTAGATTCTAATCAAATCTGGTCATTCCTCTGTGGTCTAAAAACTGATAATTCCACACTGAAAAATTATCAAAAAAAAACTTAATTTGAGATTGATGAAAGCTTTATTCTACACTATATTACAAAGAAATATTTGTCTGTCTACTTACATGTTCATGTACTTCGATGGAATCCCGTTCTTAATCTATAAGGTCCAATTGTTGATTGACCCATCGTTGCCAGCAACAGCAACTTTAACTATTCTCTAAACATCTTCCAAGGTTCGGAGTGTGTTCATAGTTAGATGAGGGGATTTAATAAATTTCGAGAACAAAACTGCTCCGTTAAAACAAACTTTATGCCCACCAAGGCTGACGGTGACATCTTCACAGACAGCGGCATGTAGGCCGACATCTTGGTGTCAAAGGTGGTCAGCCTGTACTGAATACCAGAACTGCAGCCTTTGTTTTAAATTATCCCAAAAGGTGTTCAAGAAGGTTGAGGTCATGTTTCTCCACACCAACCTTTATACACCTGCAGCCATGGAAGTGATTGGAACACCAGAATTCATTGATTTGGTGGTGGGACCAAACACTTTTGGCAATATAGTGTGAATACAGGGAGCACTGTTGGTGGTTCTTAATCCTCTTTAGATCTACCTTAAACTTAGACAAAAACAAAACTGGACTAAATTATTCTACACCGATCACAGATTCTTTTAAATACAACTTGTAATCTATAAAATCTTGAATCTATTAATGAAAAGGAAAAAATTGAATTATAGGCAAAATTCTAAACTACTGCTACACAATATTAGTAATGCCAATAGTAGGGTTGTTAAAATAATCAATATTTCTATATATTTTATAATAGAAAAAATAATTTTTTCAAAGATACTCATTTGCATCAAAATCAAACTAAACTTACCCATTCTTATTTGTCCAGACTGTGAAAGTTCATCCAGCAGCAGTGCTGCAGTAACAGAGACACTCAGTCCCTCCCCTCCCTGCAGCCTCACCTGACCTAAACAATGAGCTGCTGCTGGAACTTTGAAACTCTGCTAACAGGGCGAGTACATCCAGAAACAAACCTGTGCCCCTCCCTCCAATTCTCATCTGCTTAGTTATAAAGGCGCTGGAAGGTAATGTTGCTAATAATAATAATAACACAGCTTTATGGTGGAGCCAGACTGAAGCTGATGGTTAGAGCTGAGAGAGGTAAGAACCCACAGCAAACCTACCCTGCTGCTGTAGCTGATCTCTAAAGAAAATATTCAGCACCAGAAAGACAGACGTTGTACAGAGCTGCAGCTGAATGGACCAGATCCTTGTTCACACTGTAGAAAATATGCTTTGTATGCACTAGACCCATGTTTGTTTTAAAACAATTTCATTTAGTTTAAAATGATCCTTTATTTGTCCCCCAGTAGTAACATTTATTTGTATTAACAACAAATTGACAGGCAGATGGAAGCATATAGTGGCACGATAAGATAAGTAATTACAATAAATGCACACTTCTGTAAAAGGATATTAACACTTTTACTAAGTTTTATTTTGTCTTCTGTATTGCAAAACAAGGAAATGACATTTTCATTATATATTCTCCTAAATGAGGACTAAATTGTCCCCTACTTTTTGCTCTAAATAAGGAAGTTAAACATTGTCATATTGTAATTAATCATTTTTTTGCTCTCAACAAGAAAAAAAAGCCTGTGCTTAGTATCTGTATCAAGTCTTAAATGTTAGTATTGTGACAACCCTGGGTGATATTACTGCTGAATCTTGCGATGCCAACATTAGTTGCAATAAATCCAATTTGTCTCACTCCTCCTTTTATCATGTCATGATGCTTCAGTCTCGCTCTGTAACCTTTAGTGTATTGGACACTCTCAACTGTGACGGTTATAAGAATCTACTGCATCTAACATGGAGAATATTTTTTTAGCCGTAATGCATGATACTTGGAATATAACAGCCAACAAATATTGTATTCCACGCAATCTTGTGATATTAATTCTGCAGATATTTCAGATGATGTGATATGGTGCAGCCCCATAGAAAAACTACTCAGCTTAGAGAATGGCAAGTAGCAGTGACCAGATCTTACAAAAATACATATTATCTTTAGAAGATACCTTTCTAACCCCAACATCAACCAACCTGATCACTTCACTAGAACCAGTGCATTATAAATACCTATTTTATATAGGGCTGAAAGTAACAGTTATTTATATAGTTATTATTGTTGTCTTGGTTTCCGATCACTGATGTGTTGCTTTTATGGATCAACGACTCACAGTGAAGTTTCCTAAAGAAATCGATTTTATCAAGAAAACATACATGGTTTTAATATCAGCAGTAAAACTGCAACAAGGACTTCCCGACTAGGTGTGACCAGCTGAACTACCTTTAATAGCTTATGTAAACAGTGGGTAACATTAGGTGCTTTCATGCCAAATAATTCTGGGAGCTCTGAGGGTTATTATGTGAGGACAGCAGCTCCCCCCAAAACCAGAAACGTAACAATGCTGAAGTGACCACAGTAAACCCATTCATCTAATGTTCACTTCAGCTGCAATTTACCTGCTGATTACAGGTTGCTTTGTTGATTTTTGCTAATAGTCACTGCAGTTACATTACTTGGTTGGACCAGAATTACATTTCAAAAGGCTCCTATTCTGTGAGAGCTTCACATGTAAGAACTAAGAAAGGTGCTCCATAGATGAACTGGTGAACAATCTCATCCTCCATGTTCCAGTAGTGCTCAGTGTCAGAGAACAAAGAGAACTTTAATCTCATCAGCATCTTCACAGAACCCTGGAACATGGTGGAACATGAATTAATTAGTTGTGAACTGCCCTGCTCTGCTGACAGAGCATTACTGTGTTAGAGTCTGAAGATCTCAGTAACCATGGTCCTTCTTAAAGCCGTATTCTTGATCCATAACCTGTAATACTTTACAGGTCAAAGCTTTAAACAGTTCTGTTTAGTGAATATTGAGCATAATGTCTAACTAAAGCTTACACACTATGCAGGGGGAAGCACCAGTATGTAGTGAAGTGGTGAGCCAGTGGATCATTCACTGTAGATGGTACTTGCACGCATAATTCTATTTATGTATTAAAAATCATATCAGTCTTATTACATAAAATATTGTTATCGGTCTTGGGGGGAGCCTTAATGACATACTTCATACAAAGCAGTAAGGATTCTATGATGAAAATATATTTCTCTCAGAAACACAATATTAATGCCTCGATTGGAAATATAGTGATTATACTGGATCCTGACACTTAAGTACATTTAAACATATTTCAGTGGTTAAGAAACGATCAAACGACTACTTAAAGGGAAACTGAAAAAAAATGTTCAGATAACTTTTAGCTGATTCAATATTTAACTATCAAAATGGCTAGAATTGTCTGAACATTACAAATACATGCGTCAACTTTAGAGAAGGTTTGGAAAGGATGGGTGAACAGAGGACAGCCAGCAGCTCCTGATATCAGAGAACAGCCTAATCAAAGGACAGGACGAGTACCTCCAGGTGTTTAAGACATGGTTTACTTTCTCAGAACCAACTTCTGCTCCGGGTTCTATCCGCATTCTCCTTCTCTCCCAGCTGGAAAGTCTTGTCTCGCAGGTTTTCTGTTTGTCCAGCGAGGTTACTCTGTGTCTTCATCCATCCTGCGTCACACTTTGCACTTACTCAGCACTAATAGCACACAGAAGCCGCTGATGTCACTGACGCAGACCACAGAGGAGCGTTTTGCCATGTGTCTCAGACAGACACAGAGACACTCTCAGACCAGGAAAAGACAAGTTTACCTTCACTTGGAAACACTTAAAGCAGCAAAATAAACAGCACTATTTTGACATGTATGTATCCAAATAAGCAGTTTATCGTAACAGTATAATATTCATAAAGATTGATTTGAATTGCTCTGACTGGATCTGTATTTGTGTAATTTGAAATTCAATTCAATTCAGTTTATTTATATAGCGCCAATTCACAACACATGTCGTCTCGAGGCACTTCACAAAAGTCAGGTACATACATTCCAATTAATCTTAATCATTAAACAGTGCAGCCAGATTCTGTTATAATTAAATACATTGGTTTGAAAATGAATTTCGCTAAACTGAAACTGAATTTGCTTTTGAAATGTATTTTGTTGTATTAAAAATTCAGTTTAACTACTTTCACTTTCAGGTCTGTAATTCAATTTCAGTTCCAAAATTCAGCTTTTTTGTGTCACACATCCGGGTCCTTGAGGATAGCCACAGATTAATCAAACACAGATTCATCGATTTACGTTTCACATCAGGTTTAACTTCCTTTACGGCATGTTGAGCTGCAGCAGTGCAGCATACATGAGCTTGGTGGATGTCAATCACCAAGTCAAATGAGCATCTAGAAGAATTATTATTCAGTCAGTCAGTCATTTTCTACCGCTTATTCCATAGTGGGTCGCGGGGGAGCTGGTGCCTATCTCCAGCAGTCTATAGGCGAGAGGCAGGGTACACCCTGGACAGGTCGCCAGTCCATCGCAGGGCAACACACAAACAACCATGCAAACACTCATTCATACACCTAAGGGCAATTTGGAGAGACTGGCAATTTTTTGGACTGAGGGAGGAAGCCGGAGTACCCGGTGAGAACCCAGGCATGCACGGGAAGAACATGCAAACTCCATGCAGAAAGACCCCCGGCCGGGAATTGAACCCATGACCTTCTTGCTGCAAGGCAACAGTGCTACCAACTGCGCCACCGTGCAGCCAGAATTATTATTATTATAAAAAATGAACCAAACATTAATATCAGATTTCATCTGACTGAATTATATCTGTTTAACTTCCGCCCATTCGGGAAACCCAGTGGGAGTTTGAAATCAATGTGCCAGGAGTCAGCTGTTTTCTCGGGGTTTAGCGCACCTCAACCACCCGGTCAGCTGACAGCTGCCGAGGCGAGCCGGCTGCTGGGACAGCGGACGAACACATCGGCGCATTTGTGTAATGAAGCGGTATCTTGAAAAACTGATTAGATATTTTAGGTTTACACAACTACATTCTCATCTAAAAACATTGTAAAAGTTCAGTTTTTTGACAGAATGCGCAATATATCCAATTTTTGTTCACAACTTTTCTCTCTCCTCCCGGCTTTGCTACTTCCGTTTGAACAATCTACTTCAACCCGCGATGAATCATGGGATAGGGTGGGACACGGAGGATACACCGGACCCATCCTTCAAATCTGGGGAAAAGAAGGACGCATTTTTTTTTGGAACCTTGGAGATTGGACAGGATTCGTCGCCTCATCAAGGACGTTTTTCGGCCTACAAATGCGTCCTTAAAAAGAATGCAGACCTGAATTTGGACACAGCAACAGTGAATGACATCTGTGAATCAGTAAATCTGTGTTTGATTAATCTCTGACTTCAAGAACCGGGTGTGGGGACACAAAAAACTGAATTTTGGAGCTGAAATTGAATTTTCAGACCTGAAAGTGAAGGTAATCAAACTGAATTTTCAATTTCAAAAGCAAAGCATTTTCCAAAGCAAACAAACTCAGTTTTAAAACATTATATTCAGTTTCAGTTTAGTTAATTTCAAATGACACAAATACAGATTCAGTCTGAGCAATTCAAATTCAGTTTCTGATGGCACACGTTTCTTCCCATAGTTAAAACTAATTTTAATCCTTCATATATCTTCATATTAATTTGCACCACCTTCTGATTGAGATTCATTATTTTCAACATTTTAGAAGCTTTAAAACCACCACAAAGTAGAGAAGTTAACTTAAGGGACAGAGTTTATGAACCTCACATCCAGGTAGAAAGCTCTTCATTAGGCTGGAGCACAGCTTTATATCTGAGGGAAAGAAGGTGGATGCTTTAATTTACTGAATCTAAATTTAATAGTGCCAGATCTGTCAAAACATTTGCTCTCAGAAGGCCACTAGATAAAACTTCCAGCTTTAAGCTACTATGCAAAGACATGAGCTTGTGGCATCCTGACTTTACTGTCCACAGAGCAGACTGCAACTACATACAGGTTTAAAGTTGACAATAAGACTGGAGTCCCCTTTAAAATGATGGTGCTTTGATACAGGAAGCTGGAGGCAACGCACTCAAAGCACGGGAAGGTCACAGAGGAGGAGGTTGTTGCTGGGCAACCAAAAGAAATATCCAGGAAAAAGTTTGAATCTCCACTGCATATATGAATGCAGGAAATATCAGCCACGCTGTCAGAGGAAAGTCCTCATGTTACTAACAGAGAGAAGCAGGAGGAGACAGCAGCAGAGGAGGCAGGAACTGCAAGATGTTTGCAGGGCTTTTCTTTTCCCTTTGACTGTTTCATCACTAGAAGCTGAACTTGTTCTCAAACCTCACTGCAGCAAACGTGGACGGCACAAATAAATGGATGCATCCTTTGTTTTAACACACACATGTAGCCCCATTCACCATAAATCCACGTGTTGCCAGACAACAACACCCTGAACATGCCAAGTAAGAAGATTACAAACAACTAGACCGAGTTGTAGCTGCTCTATTTCTGTATTAAGAAGGAGTTTCTGCTACTGGGTCTTAAGACATTTATTGGCCATTTTATTTTATTTATTTTGTACCTATAACGTCCATTCACATGGTGGATGGAGCTAATTTCAACAGTTAAATACGGACCCCCCTCCCTGTAAATTGACTATTGACATATTAGCTGAACTTATTCCAGTTAATGACTTCCTGTGTCTGTCATGTTTTAAAATATTTCCTTTTAGTTTAATCGTTATTATGGTGTGGCTCTGTCCAGTTCTTTGCTAGATGCAGTGTTAGTGACTTTATGTGTTTATCATTAACTGTCCTGGTGCTGAGCTTACACGCTTCCATGTGCTATTTTTGCCTTCCTCAAAATTAGATCATAAGCTAACAATATATATAAGTTAGTTAATCAAATCACAATCCTTCCTGTCCACGTCTCAGTGCATTAAAGAATAGATTGTATCTCCCACCTCTACAATCAGGGGTATAATTACCACAACAACACTATTTTAATCTTTATGAAATAATAGCACCAATTTCTTCATAGATCTTAGTGTATTTATGCTCAAAGTAGCTTTTTACATTTACTTGTCAGACTTTGAGTGACTTTCATACAACAGAGCCAGTAGCAGATCAGAGGGAGACCTAATGGAGACGTTTCCTCATTTCATAGTAAGAGCTTGGGGGCTAGTAGATTGGGGCTAGTTACTTACAATATCTGTTCACACTACTGTGGAGAAAGATCTTGATGATAAGAATTAGACATCCTGTGATGAACTCTAATTCATCAACAGTTCTTACTGTCATCATTTATCATGTTTGATGGAGTAGAAGCTATTAGTAGTATAACGATACCAATCCTGCTATTTCACACAGACTACGAATAATATGACCTCCTTAGATTTAGTTAAAACATGGAATAAGGGCTTTACGTTTATTTGTCCTATTTACTGTCAGTTCCATAAGAGTTTCAATATATGGTGCATCTACATTTTAAGTATGCTTGAACCTAATAATTTTGCACCATTTAGCAACAAAACCACCCTACTAAACATAGATGCATGTGTATGTGATGGGCTAAAAGATTGAAACTTCTGTTGGATGTGTTGTTGGAAGACATGTGGAACGTAACAACACTGGGTTTTCAAACCCTTCCAACCTCTTCCAGCAACAGCCCCGGGAACGTCTGTGTGCAGTCAATGAGCATAATCAGCTGGTCAGTGTAGGAGAGTTTCTCTCACAAACTATTTTAATTTTGACTGTTTAGGACCATTGAAACATTTAAGTCTGAAGCACTAACTATAAATCCAACAGCTGATTCACTGCTGATTACTTTGAAAACTTGCTTTCCAGTAATGCAGGTCAACAGTGAGGTCAGTCTACTTTCCCTGAGCTGTGACTGGCAACATACTGTAGAGTGGAGTTTTAGGAGGGTTGTTATTCCATTGTATCTGCTACTCTATGGATGGTACTATTTTAGACAGGTAGAAATGAACTATGACCAAAGATATAAATGGCAATCATACATTCATAGAAACAATGCAATAGTGGCCGAGACTACATTAGGAAAGTCTTCATTTTTTTTATTGGACTTTAATACTCTTTCAACACGTTTTGGGCAGTCAGTTTGTTAACACGGATGTTCAAGGTGCAGGCATTTTTCTGACTAATCTTTCTTGGTACTTTAAGCTGCTTTGCAAATGCACGTGGACCTGTTAGAGCATGTCATCGCTGCTTGCAGCCAGTCTGAAAAATATGTAGCGCAACCTGAGGTTTGTTGAGCCCTCTCTTGTTTTTTTGTGTTGGTCTGTTAGTTGTGTCTGGCCACTGAAAAGACAAAAAACTGCTAAAATTCAGTTTTGCAGTACAGACACTGTGCTGTGCTTTCTTACTTGGATGCCAAGTACAGTTAGTCAGCTATGGAGGGAGACGGCGAGGGGCAAAAATAAGCGAAGATAAAATGACAGAAAGTGTCAAAAGTGTGGGATCACTTCAAACTTAACAGAAAAGAAAACCCAGCACAGTGCATGTACTGCAAAACTGAATGTAAGTTTACTAAAATAATCATTAGCTGCAGCTTGGGATGGGTACCGAATTCGGTACTTTTATAGGTACCGACCAAATTCCGGCAGTTCTACTGAGTACCGATTCACCTAAAACCAAAGAGTACAAAGTTTCGGTAACTTTTTTTTTTTTTCTTTCTTGCTCTCGGTGGAAGACACAAGCATTTTCTCTCCCTCCTTCCCTGCTGATCCCAGCTTCTGCTTTTTGTCTGTATTTTTCTCAGAGCCTCGCTTTGCATATCCTCCAAACTTGTAAATTATGGATTTGGTCAGCTGGTCTCTTAACGTAATTGATCAAATTTGTTTTCGACGGGAAGACAGAGTAAAGGAGACCCTCTTGTCCAGACGGGACGTTCTTCTCTGGATACACAATGGATTCTTGGCAGCAGTGGAAGATTGTGTACCTGACTACGATGTTGGTCGCGGACGTAGAAAATGTGTCCATATTTGGACTTTTGATAACAGGATTTCTGCTTTTTGGAGGTGGTGGTTACCTGGCTTATCGAGTGATTCGCAAAACGTGGGCGGCTGTTCAAAGCGTTCCAAAGCTGCCTGCGATGTTGGATGGAGTCTGTAGAGCGTTCAACACTCAGACTGTAATGTTCAGAGAGCAGAATCACAGGCTGGGCACGATTCTTGAACGGAATCACAGCCTGGCAGCGGTTGGACTCAGAGGTTAAAGGATATAATCTTGGAGAAGTTGTACGCTCCAGATCTGCGGAAAATACCAGAAAATTTGGCTATTTGGATTCGCAATTGAGACATACCAGTAAAACTCTTAAGTAGTTGGAAATTCACAACTGCCTGAACCACAACATTTCTTGTTTTTCTAAATCCGGCGCCCCAACGTGGCCTTGGCAACTTCTGCTAACTGGCTTTCTTATATATATTGGCACCCTCAAGATTCCACCGTACCCTTGCTGAATCTTTACTTATGTGTGTGTTGCTTACCCCTGTTGAGGTTTTTTGTACTATTTCAGACTCTATTCTGCTAAGAATAGAGTCTGAAATATGATTTTTTTTCCTCCTATCTTACTTTACCTAAATGTGTGATTTCATTATTTTTCATAGATTTTCAGATTTCTCAGAAGGATGACCAGCAAAAGCCAATTATTATTAGTATTTGAAAATTTGACTACAGCTGTTTTTACAGCAATGACCAGAGATTTTTAAGATTTCTTAGAAGGATTCATAGATTTTTAGATTTCTTTGAAAGATTCTATTAGAAAAAATTTCATACCAGTGAAAGCCAAACATTATTAGTATTTAAAAGGGTTTGGACCTACCAGTGACCCAGCTTCTCTACTTAGACTTCAGTGAGTGCCCATGACTGTTACTATTTGAGTGATGGGACCACAGCTGCCTCATACCAGCCACCTCAAGGATTAATATTATCATTTTCTTCTAGCACAGGATGAATTCCTTACCACAGAGGACTTAATGAGCTAATTACCTCTATTAGAAAGTTTAGATTAGAACCAGCTCTTACCATTAAACCCCCAAGGATTATTAATGTCATTTGATTTGTTTTTCTGTCTTTGATTTTCTGTATCATTGTAATGTGTTTCCTGGTGTACAGCGCTTTGAGTGCCTTGTTGCTGAAAACCACTATATAAATAAACTTGACTTGACTAAATGCATCATTGTGACACTGAGGGAGTGGAAGAGTGGGCGATTTTCCATGTCGCACATCAACACACACAAGAGCGTAATGACATCAGGAGCCGCTGGTACCGTCAACAAAGCATGGCTGATGGAAAGCGCTCGAAAGGATGGCTCCACTTTTCTATCTACTTTCTACAGCCAAACTTGACAAAGGCTGGACGGAAACACACTCCTCGTGCTCTGTGTCACCAACACTGAGGCTGACACACCAAGTTACGTTCGCTCACGCCCAGGTGAACACAAGCTCCTGACAGCGGACAGAAAAACATGCAGCTAAAACCTAGAAAGCAGGCAAGGATATCTGCGGTTTTAAAAAGCGCCAAATTTAGTTTTGATGGTAGCAATTCCTCTCCTGCAAGCAGCAGCAGGGCTAACTCTCCTACTTCTGGTACATATGGTGAAGGTAAAAGTATACAAAATAGGCCAAGTGTTTCATGCCCTGCCTCTGACACGCAGCAAAGTCCAGTCACCATCGAAGAAAAGGTTCTGACCTGGCTTGGCTGTAGGAGGTGGATTTATCCCCCTGGATCTATAAGACTGAGTTTGGTAAATAAATACATACATGATAGATTGAGAAATGAAAGAAAGATGGAAGGAAAGATGGCACAGCTACAACTCCTGCATTCAGCCCCGTTAACACGCCTGCTTTCGTTGGCGACTCGTCGTCTGCAGCCAGCAACATGACTGGGTTTTAATTTGTGCATCGCACTGCGTTGTCAGTTAAGGGTTTTACTGTTGAAGAAATGTTTGAAACAACCAAGATGTTACAATACAAACAGCTGGATGTTGTTTTGATATATTCGTTTAAGTTTATATATTGAGAAATAAATATGTTAAATTGAAAATGTTTTAGATTTTTATTATTAAACGAATTAACATTCATTAACATATAAACACACACAAAAGTACCGAAAACTGGTACCGTTGAGAACCGGTATCGATTCCCAGGTACCGAGTATCGGTACTGTATCGGTTCAAATGTGAAAGGTTACCATCTCTAGCTGCAGCCCTAGTCTTTTTCCTTCTTTGTCATTTTTAGCCTCTTTGTGATGAAACCCATCTTCTAACTGTCAGCCAATCAGCATACAACTTCTGTGTGGATCATTTGCTAAGCCCTATTAAGCTTCTGGGGGGATGCATACAAATCTCAATGCACGACTTGCCGAACCCAAACCAGGACACTTCCTGGGATGAGCGCATTAGATGACAGATGTGTCATCTGTGTTAACTATGTTTAGTTAACAGTGGTTCATAGAGTACATCTGAGGTTTTTAATAGAGATGCACCAATACAAAAATAGCAGAAAATATCGTTTGCATGGTAGCTCAACCCTGCACAACCAATTTCTAAAGACAGACATACAACTAGTGAAGACAATGTAGAGTGTTAACTTTCTGCATTTTGTTGTCTGTACCAAACTGTGTCACCATTAAAAACTCAGTTTACAAAAGACAAAATCTTTGTTGCTATGAAAATGAATGCAGTCTGAGTGCAGCCAAATACAAAGAAGAGAACAATGTCATGAAGGAATATCAACAGAACAAAGGAGTTAAAGAGAAAAGTCAGTTTGTCCATGAAGGTAACTCCCTTAATAGGTCATTCTATTATAGGTCACATTCTACCCGTTCTCTAAAAACAATAGAAACAAAGCAGCCATCTGGCTGCTCATGCAGATGGAGTCATCAGAGCTGGAGTTCTTCCTAAACCTTTGTCCTTCTGTCAGTAGTGAGGAACAGTGAATTTATCATGACTTCCCTCCAACAGAATCAAGATGACTCCAGGGTTCTCTGCTGCTGGACAGAATAACTACAGACTCCGGTTCACCTTTTATGTCATTTCACATTTGTCCTCAGTTTCCAGTACATTTCTGTTTCTGTTCTGGGTCACATGGAGCTAAAGCCCACTAAGGGCAGCAACAAGCAAGAAGCGAGAGATACCTTGGGCAACTCACCAGTTCATCACAGCGTCACCAAAGAGACGCACAGGGAAACCAACCATGCACTGTCACACTGCAATTTAGAACAACCAGTTAACCTAACAAGGATGATTTGGACAGCAGAAGGAAACCGAAGTACACAGAGAAAACCCACACATACAAGTGGAGAGCATGCAGACCCAAGGAATGGATTCATCTATCTTCTTCTGCAAGTTGGAGAGTTAAATTCGATGCGTTTTAAAGACCTTTTTAAAACCAAGATTTTAATTTAAGACTTACGTAAATTACATTTATGTCTAAATATATCAATGAACGCTTTACTTAAGATGTCGTCTTTAGTATTTAGAACAAAGATTTTACCGATTCAGTATAAAATATATCTACATCCACGAATATGCTGCTGACCTGAGAGATCCTTTGAGCACGTGCAAGTAGCTTCTGCTCAGTTGTTAAACCTGAGCACCGGTAAATACTCCAACTGATACATCTCTACCTCGGTTCTGTCCAGCGCATCGCTTAAATGTGGCTCCAGCTTTGGTCTAGATACGTCTGTCCCAGACAACAATAAACCTGCTTCAGGCGCAGGGGAAGGCTTTATGCGCGACAGTACTTTCCCTCCAAGTAGACTGCTGAGATATAGTTTACACAGCTCTGGGTGCGACCGCGTTTTTGCTCCCCTGCATTCTGGGCCTGGTAGTTACTGCAGCGAGAACTGCAACATGTGGACTGACCAAATGCAGGGGAAAAAAAAATAAAAAAATCAATGTGAGAAGCAGTACATAAACAAGTAAACTAATGTTGGATGTCTATATGTTCTTTTTCTCCTAATTCAATAATACAATAAGGGTGTAACAGTGTACATAAGTTACAGTTTGGTACGCTCCTAGGTTTTGAGTTCGGTGGAAAAGAAGCACATGGCAAATGTACGTTTTATTTCACCCATTTTAGACCAAAAAAAACAGAGAAAGTATCCATTGTTGCAAGGATGCTTTAACTGCAACCTCATTGGCAAACAATAATGCATCTATCCAACATGTCTTGCATTGCTGTCATTGTGATCAGTTTCTAATAGGAAGACACGAGCAGCTCCTCTCTTTATAAAGAGTAATAATCGCCTGTGGCAGATGTATTCATCTGATGCATATATCTTTGCCGTGATGATTCAGTACAAATACATATACTGTTATGCTTTTTGTCGATAACCAATCAAGCATAAAACCGTCAGATTATGGTCACCAGCTGATTTCTCTGTGCATCTCTAGTTTAACCACTGTTTAAAAAAAAAAAAAAAAGTCTTAACATTCCTCTACTGTTTAAAAATCCAAAAGGGCTACACATCAAAAAAGGAAATAAAGAGGAAAAAATACCAGCATGGTAACCTCCACATCCTGCTAACAACTGCAGCTGCATCAGCCCCCATCGACTGCAGCCCATAAACAAACGGTGGTTGATCAATCAAAGGTTTTGCAGTTAGAAGCAGTGCAGGACATCAGGTCATATATCAGGAGATCAGTGTGGCTATTCTGGGTGGTCTATTGAATGTGGGCAAGTACTTCTTTGAGGGGCTTCATAAATATGCACCCTACTCTGAAGCTTGGTTGAAAGAGCAGAGATCTGATTTACTGATACTAATAACTGATGTGGCTGCGGGTGGTTTTTCAGACAAGGAAAAAAAAAGTGAAAAGGCTGATGGGGCTGCCCTGTTAAAGTAGCTAGAGCACAGGAACTACTCTGAATTTGACCTTCTCTCTTCCATCTAGACCACCTGCATGCAGCAGATGTGTTCCTGGCTCCTCCTGACTATTGGAGACTGTTTTCTCAGCCCTCTGGCAGTTCTGTGATGTGTTTTTTCAGTCATTCAATCCTGTAAGCCTGAAGGCTAGCACTGGATCACACATCCTCCCACACGCAAATGACTCCCTAGATTTCCTTGCTGGACTTGCATATGCAATAAGTCAAGTAAAATATATGAAACTGAGGAAATAAAATATCACTAATAGCCAACAAAGACAGGAAAGCAAAGTAAGCTAATGTAGTTGTTTTGGGTTTGCCTGCTACTCTGTATTCCACATCAGGAAACAAAGACAGCAACCTTACAAACAAGGCCTGCTTTGGGTAAATATGAATACAGTGATTGCCTCAGGCAGACTAATCATATTAAAGTCCCGACACATTCCATTATTCATTGCTGCTATTTGTCAGCTCATAACCAAACTCAGTTCAAACGTTCTGCCATTTGCTAATATACAGCTCATCAGTAAAGGGACATACTTGTACAAAGGTAGAATATTTGTGTTGCGATCCTGTTGTTAACTCGACACGGATATTAACACACTCCTGTGTGTATACGGTAGACATAAGAAGTTAAGAGTGATTCAATCATTTTGGTTGTGTAGAAGTGAAATGCTTAACTTCATACAACCTAACAGTCTAAATGAAGGCGCACCGCTTAAAATTCATGAAGTGTCTTTAGTGATGTTAAAGGCATATGAGCCGAGCACGCCGATAATTAAAATACAAGTTAATTCACTTCCGTGACACTTCCTCGTGAGGACAGCATGTAATGGAGTTATATGTCATCTTTCAATGAATGTTTTTAATCAACAGCTCAATATGTGCGTATATCACCCGGAGGTGATTTTCCAGTCTGTTCCCCTGGACATGCCAGACCCCCTCCCCACCCTCTCTCTCCGTTCCCCCGTCCGCCCCCCCGAAGCAATTATGTAACCCCGTAGTTTACCAATCCTGGTGAGTGAGTGTAAAACACCAAAATAATATATGATGGCTATTCAAACCTGCTGCCAAAAATGTGACTTTGATTGTCGCAGCTCCGCAGTTCAAGGAGAGGAGCGGGGAGGGAGAGGGTCGTAACAGCAATACAGCGCCAAAAAAAACCTACCTAACGCTGCGGATACGGCGCAGAAGAGCCAGGTTAACCAGCGGGAAAACTTCCAAGGAATCCAGCGTCAGCGTCTAGGTTGTCCCGCCGCCTTTGTGAGTCACTTTCCAGACATTTTCAGGGAACACTCGCCGTGTACACCGCACAGTGTTCGGGTTGTTGCACTGCTGATAGACTACAATCCAGTCATAAACCAACCAGACTGCTACAACCAGGGAACTCAACTCCTTCTGAAAGAAGAGCTGTGATAAGTCAAGAACTCATACAAGGCTGTGTTTCAGAGCTGCTGATTGGACGATACATAAGTGTGGGCGGAACAAAAGTCGATTTAAAAGCACAGTTCTATTTTCTCACTTGCTAGAGAGGTTACCAGTGACAGCGTACTCATTTAGATATATTCATACAAAAAAAATAAGAATACAAGTACAGCTCCAAAAATTAGATTATCTGGAAAACTTCAATGTTTTTGTCACTCATTTCATAAAGTGAAACTCATATACATTCATTACAAACAAAGTGAAATATTGCAATCCTTGATTTCCTTTCATTTTTATGATTATGGCTAACACGCAATGAAAATTCAAAATCCAGTGTCTCAGAAAATTAGGATATTGTGAAAAAGCTAAATATTGGACACTCATGGTGTAAAATTCTAATCAGCTAATTAACTCAAAACACCTGAGAGACCTTGTCCTCTGATGTCTCTCAGTCTGGGTCAATAGGTTATATAACCATTGGGAAGCCTGCGGACTGGGCAGATGTCCAGAAGGCATTGATACCCTCCACAAACAAGATAGGCCACAAAAGCTATTTACTAAAGTAGCTGGTTGTTTCACTGAGGGCTATATCCAAGCATATTAGGCATATAAAGGTACCAAAAACTGGTTCAGTGGCCAATGGTGTTACTATGCTTAATTGGCACACCAAACTGGCCTGACCCTGAACCTCATAGAGAATCTATGAGGTATTGTCAAGAGGAAGCTGAGAGACACCAGACCCAAATGCAGATGACCCGAATGCCGCTATCAAAGCAACCTAAGCCTCCATTACACCTCAGCAGAACCACAGGCTGATTGCCTCCATGCCACACAGCATTGATGCAGTAATTTAGCAAAAGGAACCCCAACCAAGTATTGAGTGCATGGAAATGAACATACCTTTTCGGAAACCTGTTTAAAATATCCTGTTTTTGTTGATCTTATGTAATATTAAAAATTTTTGAAACACTGATTTTTGCATTTTAATTTTCTCTAAGCCATAATCATGAAAACGCCAAGAAATAAATGTTTGAAATCTTTTAGTCTGTGTGAAATGAATCTATATATGAGTTTCATCTTCTAAAATGGCTGACAGAAAACATAAAACTTCTTTACAATATTCTAGATAGATAGATGATAGATAAATTTAGCATTTTGGCATTTTCTGCATTTAAACACCATAGCAATGTGGGGATTAAAACTAAACCATTATATGTAAAAAAAAAACAACAAAAAACAGAAAAGTTCAAGGGAAACATGAAATGAATATAACCATGGGATCACTGAATTTAATAAATTCATTACTAAAGCAAAAGTTGCAAATAGTCTGTATTCTTTAGTCTCAATTATTGCAAATTCTCTACAGTTTTGTTCTTGCTGAATCCTTGAGAGGTTGCCAGTCCATCACAGGGCTCTTGCTATACTATTTTATTCTATTTTTATGTTTTGCTTTTTTATATTTTAGGACTTTTTTATTTTTAGAAATGCAATATTTTAAAAAACATCAAAATGAACCTGAATCTAAAATGAGAGAAAACCTCACCAGCTCAGTATTATAATGTTGATTCAAAAAACTGCAGTTTGTGAAATTTCAGTTGGACCAACACTTGTATTAACCTCTGAGACTCATTCACACCTAATGCACTGTTCAGAAATAAATGCTCTCTGTATTCTCTCTGATATTTCCTTACATTTAACAAGGTAGAACTGAAGTGAAGGCCTAAAGAGGGAGATGGAGTCTAAACTTGACTATGGATTCCCTAAAGACATTTACTCAGGGGTCTATGGAGTGTGGGAGCGGATGAGGGGATGAGAAAATGGGAGGAAGTGTCTGCCATCTAACAATGCCAGACTCCTCTGGGAGGAGGTGCAAAGGTCAAAAAGATGAGGTAACAAATTACTGATCAAACAAGTACAAATTAAAAGAGGTTTGGCTCAAATTAGACAAAAAAGTTCATTTTGAGAAATTTCAACAGGGACAATCATCTAACCAAGACAGATGGAAAGCTGCAGGTTCAGTTTTTCTTTACTTAAAACACAGGGACATACACATCAACTTTTAATACATTTTACATAAGATCTTTTTAATGATTTCTACAGTCATGCTAAAACTTAAGCAAACTCTCTTTCATTTCTAGAGTTTATGAGATCAGTCCTAATTTGATCAATGATCAAAGAGTCAATCTAAAATTCACTACAGTTGTTGGAATCTAACAGTGCAGAGAAAAAAACTAGATGTGTAATTGTTAGTAGCAGTTAAAAGTTTATGATTTTCTGGGTCCAAGTTGTGTATTTTTGAAAATAATTTTTTAGTTTAATGATTTTTTTTCAGTTCTTTTAAACTAAATAGAACAATTTCTGTCCCTTTTAGATTTTGTGTGCCATTAACTCCCATTCAAAAAAATCTTTTTAGATAACCGCTCAGAAGGTCATATTTTTTCATGTACTTTAAATCTAATAAGTTGTATACAGCTGTCAAAACATCTGAAAACCCTACAGCAGCCTGTCCAAAAAGGACACATTTGGAAATATGGGTATTATTATTATTAGTATCAATATTAAAAATACAAAAAAATTCAAGACATGAGTCTCAATTAAAATAGCTTAAATCACACCTAGGCTTATCATATCAGGTGCGCATGATTAGAACGTTGTTAGTATTCTGAAATAAGGTTTGCCCTGTCTAAAACTCAGACATTTAGTTTGGTGTGCTCCAATCTTTTGGAGGCACAGTGAACAACATGGTGAGAAAGAACACGTAGCATCTTATAAGTCTGATGAGAGATTTAAAGAGGTCTCAAAAGAATTTAAAATAAGCATTCCACTGTAAAAAAAAATAGTCTACAAGTGGAGGACATTTAAAACAACTGCTAACAATTGCCATACAGCAAGTCCACCCTGAAAGTCACCAAAATAAGTTTCATCACAGAATCTAAAGCAGGCTCTGATTGCCGGCTGATATGAAAGTACATGCCTGTATAACCAGAAAGGGACTTTCATGGGACATGTGAAAGCAGCAAAACCTTTGCTATCTAACAAAATCATGAAGGCCAGACTAAAGTTTCCTAGAGACAACTTGGACTAAGACCAGAACTTCAAGAATAATGCTCTTTGGACAGATGACAGTAAAACGGTATTATTTGGACTAAACACAGGGCATGTTTGGCATAAATACAGCAAGTACAGCAGTCCAAGAAAATAACCTCATACTCACTGGGAAGAACAAACCTGCCCACCCTCAAGGATGAATCCAAAGAATGTTACTGAAGATTTGTGAAACTCACATTTTTCTGCTTTGACGAATAGTCTGTTTTCCAGAAGACGCTGGAGGACCTAACGGACGTGTCGACGGGGTTCAGGGAGGTTCCTGGAATAAATGAGTATGTCGTCAAGGTATACAAAAACAAAGACATTGAGGAAATCTCAGAGAACGTCATTAACTAGGGACTGAAAAACTGCTGGAGCAATACAAAGACCAAAAGGCGTTGCTAGGTATTCAAAATGACCTATAGGTGTCTTGAAGCTGGTTTTCCACTCGTCGCCCTGGCGGATTCTGACCAGATGATATGTGTTGCGGAGGTCTAGCTTGGTGACTATGGTTGAGTCATGGACTGGTTCAAACGCTAATGAAATGAAAGGGAGAGGATACTTGTTCTTAACTGTGATCTGGTTTAATTCTCTGTAATCAATACAGGGACGGAGGGATGCATCTTTCTTGCCCACGAAGAAGAAACAAGCCCTCAGAGGTGGGGAGATGTGACGGATAATTCCAGCGGACAATGATTCGTTGATGTAATTTTCCATGGTTTCACGTTCATGACGAGAGATGTTATATAGTCTGCTGGATGCTAGGGGTGCTCGTGGAAAAGGAGACCTTTTCCACAATTGTATGGGCGATGTGGAGGTAAAGCTTTGGTTTTGCTGAATACATGTCACAAATCATGGTATTCCTCAGGTACCAGAGATAGATCAATAGAATCAGTTTCAGCAGAGGTAGATGGACTGGCTCTGGGAGGAACTGCAGACAAAAAAAAACAGGAAGAGAGACAGTTGGTGGACCAGGAGTCGATGCAAAGTTTAGACTAGCTTAAATGGAGATTATGTTGTGGAAACCAATTGAAGCCTAGGACAACAGACGACTGAGAAATGGGAAAAATATAAAAGAAAAAACGTTCTCAGTGATTACCCTATATGACCAGTTCTATGGGTTAATCTGGTGGGTGATTCTCTGAAGGACCCTTCCATCAATGGTGGAAACAAGGAGAGGTGTAGGAAGGGGCTCCGTTTCAATCTGGGCTTGGGAGACAAGATTCTGATCAATTAAGTTTTGCTTAAAACCGGAGTCGATTAGAGCAGAAACACTGAGAGTCATTGTTAAATATGATTGTAGCTGGCATGGTGAAACGCGAGGACTTAGAATTGGGGTGATGGTCCGTCAGCTCTCCCCTCACAGCTGGCGGACCCTCCCTTTTGGCCAGACTACACATGAGGCAATGTAATGATCTGCGAGCCACAGTAGATTTATTGGTTAGCGTCTCTACGATGTTGTTGTTCCTCGGGGGGTAAGGAGAGTACATCCGATCTGCATAGGTTCTGGCTCAGGAATGGATGGGTTAGAAAGTGGCCGAGAAGGGTTTGGGTTATTTACCGATATCTTGGGTCTCACAGCAGGTCTCTCTAGTCTAGCCAGATGGTGAACTGGAGTTCTGGATCTGGAACTGGATCCAGTGCAAACATACAACCTGATGAGGAGCACAAAAAAGGTACGAGTCTTTTCAGGAAAAGATTCAAAGGTTTCAGAGGGCTAGAGTTTACCACTGCAGGTTAACACTCTGAAGTGCAGACAGCAGGTTCTTCTTATACTGCTTAGAAGATGAGGCTTGATGGGAAACAGCTGTTACACCTCCAGGAACCATGCTCTGGCGCCACCTAGAGGGAAGCAGAGGAAGCAGCAGGCAGAAGAGGAGACAGAGTCTCCCAGACCCCGACAAATCCGGCTGCAGCTAACTAAGAGAACTGTGCATTAGCTGAAGGTCTTAAGACTGCTAACTTTGAAAATTCTTGGATCCAAAAGTAACTACGATCAGGCAGCCGAGTCCTCGCCGCTCCTGTACAACAAAGTTAAGTAATGATCTGCTGTTCGAGCACCCAGCACTCATTCATAAAAGAGGGTAATTAAGACAAGCTTGACTTCTTTTTTTGAGGCCTACAGAAAGCCCCTGTCCCTAATTGAAGCGGTTTTCCCCCTGCCTGAAAGAGGACAGCGTAGGAGCTGCTAGCTCTGCACACATCCAGTGTGCCGACCTAGCGTAAGCTACCCACATAGCGGCTATGAAGCAGCCGCCAAAGTCCTTTGCTAATGCCCACACGAGGCTGGACGACAGGGGCGACTCCTCTTCAACTCCCTTTGGAAACTTTTCCCCAGTGTGGTTCACCTAAGAGCTGGTGTTTTGAGCGGAGAATTTAATTTAGGATGAAACAATATGAAAAATTTTTATTTCATGAACTTTGGTTTTGTTTGTGTTGAGAAACTCAGCTATCTAGGTGCTAGCAGACTAGCTGCTCAGCTAATGTGAACAGACATTTCATTGAAGCTGATTACACTCACTTTATTAGGTACACCTGTCCAACTACTTGTTAACGCAACTCAATGCATTTAGGCATGTAGACATGGTCAAGACGATCTGCTGCAGTTCAAACCGAGCATCAGTATGGGGAAGAAAGGTGATTTAAGTGACTTTGAAAGTGGCATGGTTGTTGGTGCCAGACGGGCTGGTCTGAGCATTTCAGAAACTGCTGATCTACTGGGATTTTCACGCACTACCATCTCTAGGGTTTAAAGAGAATGGTCCAAAAAAGAGAAAATATCCAGAGAGTGGCAGTTCTGTGGGCCAAATGCCTTGTTGATGCCAGAGGTCAGAGGAGAATGGAAAGACTGGTTTGAGCTGATAGAAAGGCAACATTAACTCAAATAACCACTCGTTACAACCAAGGCATGCAGAAGAGCATCTCTGAACGCACAACACGTCGAACCTTGAGGCGCATGGGCTACAGCAGCAGAAGACCACACCCGGTGCCACTCCTGTCAGCTAAGAACAGGATACTGAGGCTACAATTCACACAGGCTCACCAAAATTGGAAAGTAGAAGACTGGAATAACGTTGCCTGGTCTGATGAGTCTCAATTTCTGCTGTAACATTCGGATGGTAGGGTCAGAATTTGGCGTCAACAACATGAAAGCATGGATCCATCCTGCCTTGTATCAACAGTTCAGGCTGGTGGTGGTGGTGTAATGGCGTGGGGGATAATTTCTTGCCACACTTTGGGCCCCTTAGTACTAATTGAGCATCGTGTCAACGCCACAGCCTACCTGAGTATTGTTGCTGACCATGTCCATCCCATTATGACCACAGTGTACCCATCTTCTGATGGTTACTTCCAGCAGGATAACACACCATGTCATAAAGCACCAATCATCTCAGACTGGTTTCTTAAACATGACAATGAGTTCACTGAACTCAAATGGCCTCCACAGTCACCAGATCTCAATCCAATAGAGCACCTTTGGGATGTGGTGGAACGGGAGATTTGCATCATGGATGTGCAGCTGACAAATCTGCAGCATCTGTGTGATGCTATCATGTCAATATGGACCAAACTCTCTGAGGAATGTTTGCAGTACCTTGTTGAATCTATGCCACAAATGATTAAGGCAGTTCTGAAGGCAAAAGGGGGTCTAACCCGATACTAGCAAGGTCTACCTAATAAAGTGGCCGGTGAGTGTATGTGTTCTGTGTTGTGTTTTAAAGTTAAGACAAACTTTATTTAAAGTGTGGTTTTTAAACACAGAATGGCCATAACGCGCTGTCAATGCATTTGCATTTTTAATCTTTTCTTAATGGCATTTTAAAGATGCATGTTTGACTTTAAAGGAGTGGTAACTGGTTATAATTTTCCTTTGTTAGCTCCAACCGCTAATGGCTAAGGCTAAGCATGTTACTCAGGTGATGGGCACTAAGAATTTATCGAGGTTCTTAGCTTCCAATCTAGGAAATAACATTTCCCTAAATATTGCATAACTAAATGTGATAGATAATTAAACCCCATTAATAATCATTTATCCAGGAAAGTTTTTGGTTCTTATTAAAAATAAATTTATTATATATTATTTTACTATTATTTCCTGAGTTCCTGAGTTCACGTAGTAATATCTGTTACAGAATGATGTTGGTTTTTAATGCAGTGCCTCCTGAGTGGTCAAATGTCACAGACATTTAATGCTGGTTTTCGGCCTTGCTTCTTAGATGCAGAGATTTGGCCAGATTCTCTAAATCTTTTGATAATATTATGGGGTGTAGATGATGAAATCCCTAAATTCCCTGTAATTGTATGTTTACAAAATGAAATGTATTTCCTTAACTGTTAAACTTAAACTATTTGCTCACGCAGTTCTTCACAAAGTGGTGAACCTTGCCCCATCCTTGCTTGTGAATGACTGAGCCTTTCAGGGCTGCTTCTTTCATACCCAATCATGACACTGACCTGTTTCCAATTACCATTTTCACCTGTGGTATGATCCAAACACGTGTTGTTTTGACCATTCTTATTTACATTTTATACAATATCCCAACTTCATGGGAATTGGGGTTGTTTATGGGATTAAAAAACATGAATTTAATTCATAGAATTAGGATTTAATGGGTAAAAATATCAGATAATGTATAAATGTTTATGTATGGTAAAAACTAATGTTAATACTGGAATTTATTTTGGCCATTTAAAAGTATATGTTGATCAGAGTTCCATTGCAATCTTCAAAATGTTATTCTTTAGTTTTCTTTTTTTTTTTTTACCGTGTCCTGTCCAGCAGAGTAGCGCTCAGAATTGTTGTCTGAGTGCCAAGAAATTGCCCAACAGATTTACTTTCACAAGCGGAGCATCACAGCTATTGCTTTAAGGCTCTGCTTGATATTTATAAAAGAAACTTTATTATGAACTTCTTTGGGAATATTTCAATTGTTACGGACACGGAGACTGAAATGAAAAGGAAAACAGAAGCTTGACAAAGAGAGAGATGGGGCAAAAGGGAAAGAGGGGAAAAAGGAGGAGAGAGTGGAGGAGAGAAAGAAGGATGAATATTCTTTAGTTTTCAAGGAATAGTCATGGAGCACAAAATGAAGGGACCCCCATCTGGTACATTATATTAAACTCCCTCAAACTGGATGAAAACATGAAGCAGCTGCCACTTTCAGATGTTAAATCATCCATTCTTTTTACGAGTTCTAGCTGAGCCAAAGACAGACTTCTCTAAAATTCTCTTAAGTGGGGTCTTAACTCTTTGTTTTGGATCGTTTTGGAGCCTGCGGTAAATCAGATAAAACTGTATTCAGTTATTTACAATTATTTATTTAAAATACTAAAACTGCCCAATACTAAGGTTAGAAATCATCTACCTTTTTATAACTTAGTTTTAGTTATATTTTAATACAATTTGTCTGTGAAGGATGTTTGCTTGCATGTTACATCATCTGTTCTTTGAACTGCAGGGTGCAGGTTTTCAGGAACTGAAGAAATCACCTGCTGTGGTTTGAACAATGAAATGGGATTTCAGTTTCCCAACACATGGCCTCTTTTTTTCTTTTTTTTGGCGAATACTGTGTCACTAGTAGGTTGACCTTGCGAGTTACACTGAAGGTATGCTGATGTTACAAGGGCAGACTGTGGGCTGCAATTATTTTCTGTACTGAATATTACCATTACAGAATGGTATTATTTGAAGAAGATGACTTGTGGATCACAGTTTTCAGATGTGCTGTTACACTAAACATATTTTTGACCAGTGCTCTAATAGTTTGGCCCACGGTCCTGTTGTAGATTAAATATTTAATGAGTAAAATAAAAAGAACCTTTTGGTTACTAAGCTATAGAGCCAGTTAGAAGTTTACATCCATTCATCATGAGCATGAATGTCATTAATTATGGATTTTATTGATGCATTTGAATTTCTCATTTTCCAGGGTGGACTGAGGATAAACATAAATACATAAATTAGGACGAATTTTAGGAAGAAAAATATAGTGCATAAATTTGAATTTAATGCAAATTAAATGCAAACCATTAATGCAAATGGTTTCCCATTGGATCAAAATTGGAGTAGGGAGGTTGTGGTGGAGGTTTGTAAACTGAGCTTGGATGTTGTAGAGCAGGCAGGTAATGGCTGAGGACGCTGCTCCTTTGGAAGAGGTCGTGGTTGATTCTCTGGTGTGGTTTGTGGACGAACAGATTGTAGAATGGCTTGGCATGGTATCAAAACCATTCATGGGCACAATCTGTCACAGCTCAAATGTTTTGTCTTCCACCTCAGCCATGGACCCTTCTGCTTCTACACGTTTGCCTTTAACCAAATCAGAAAATGCCAATGCTCCATTTGCCTCCCCCTTCCACCTGTGTGTCTGTAGAAGTCAGGTGAAGAGACCACTGGAGAGACTGAACCGGAATAAGGCTGCAGGTCCAGATCATGTCAGCCCTAGAGTCCTGGAGGCCTGTGCAGAGCACCTCTTTGGGATTCTGCAGCACCAACCTTAGTCGGGTCCAGAAGAAGGTTCCAGTGTTGTGGAAGTCCTCCTGTCTTGTTCCGGTACCAAAGAAACTTGCCAATCAGTCCTCAATGACTATAGACCTGTTGTCCTGACATCCCACATGAAGGTCCTAAAGAGACTCCTGTTGCCCCACCTGATTAGGCAAACAATAAACTATCAGGACCCCCTTTGGTTTGCTTATCGCTGTGGAGTTGCAGTTGAAGATGCCATCATACACCTGCTTCAACAAACTCACTGTCATATGGACAAAGCCAGCAGCACTGTGAGGAGTGCATTTAACACAGTTCAACCAGATTTTTCATGATCTGCCAGTGTTAGGTTTTTGAGTTTGTGTTTTGGTTATTTCCTTCTCGGCCTGTGTCAGTGTTGCTGTGTTTTTGTCACTTTCTAGAATCTAGTTACATTTCCTTTTAGACCTGGTTACCTCCTGTTTATGTTCTTTAGTTAGTTTTGTTGGGGTCATCCATTTTAGTTGGATAGACTGACTGGGCTGCGAAGTTCGACATGCGCAGCTCAGCATTCGTCGCAGCGATGGACATAGAAGCTGACGTCATCGGAGCTATAAAACGCTGAGGAAACAAAGTTTCCGCCGCCATTTCCAGCGTGTCTCACGGGACGACGCATCGGAGGCACATGTCTTCAAAGACCGAAGCTCGCAGGTGATTTATCTTTTCCTCCACAGTTTGTGAGACTGAAGGGAGCACCACAGGGGACTGTACTCTTCACTCTGTACACCTCAGACTTCAAGTACAAGACAGACTCCTGTCATCTGCAGAAATACTCAGATGATTCTGCAGTTGTTGGGTAGATCAGAGATGGACAAGAAGCTGAGTTCAGGGAGCTGGTGGACCGCTTTGTGGCATGGTGTAGAAACAGTCATCTCATCTTGAATGTGAATAAAACAAAGGAAATGATTGTAGATTTCAAGAGAAACAAGAATAGGTCAAACATTATTCACAGAAACATTCATCATGGGTGGTGGAGGAGTATAAATACATCGGTGTTCATCTGGGGCCTCATGTACGAAGCATACTTATGCACGAAAACCTTGCAACGCAAAGTTTTATGCACAATTTGGCATGTACTAAAATGAACGTTGCGTTAAAGTGTGCAGAAATCCACGCAAATTTCTGACCTGCCATGAAAATGTGTGGTAGCCAATCTTTTTCAATCGACAATAAGAAACTACAGAGAAGTAAAACTCACATAAATACACTTAAACATGACTCCATTCAGTTTTTGTATTCATGGAGCATCAAACCTGATGTTTTTTCATGGGTTTGAGCCTTTATGGTTTAAACCCGAGTGATGAAACTGAATCACATTTGGCCTCATACAATAACGTAACATCTCAGAAAATGATGAAACCTCAGTCGGATGTAAACTGTAAAACTTCCTCTGTTTTTGTCACATGTAGATGTAAATGTGCATTGGTCTGTGTGCTAAGGAGCATAAAATGGATGTGAATCATCTAATCTCATCAGCAGATTAATTCCTAACAAGTCAGGTTTGATGAATACTAAGGTGGACAAGCTATAGACAATCACTCATAAATAGCTGCATAAGGCTGCGCGTAATTGTGGAAGAAAATCCCACTGAACTAAAACAGCTCTAGAGTCTCAAATTATATTTTGAGTGATGCAGGTAAATGTTCTGTGCTGCTTATTTTAGACCTGACTTCAGCTTTTGATACTATTGGCCATCCAACCCTGCTAAATAGGCTGAGGTGTTGGGCTGGTATTTCAGGTTCTGCTTCAAAATGATTGTCCTTGTACTTGACTGATAGATCAACATTTTTGGCTGCATCTATTTACAGATCCCATTCCTGTCCTGTTCAATTTGGTGGTCCACAGGGCTCTATTTTGGGGCCACTGTTGTTTTTACTTTATCTGCCTCCTCTTGGTCCTATTATCTTTTAAGGATATTTCCTATCACTGCTATGCAGATGATATCCAGTTGTATATTTCTTTTCTTTCAAATCAAGTGTTGAAATTGTACATTCTATTAAAATGGCTGGAGTCAATCAAATGCTGGATGATGAAATTTTTTCTTCAATTAAATTAACAAAATATTGAAGAAATAATTTTTGGACCTGAAAAAATAACTGGAAAGATAAAGCAGATGCTTGGGCGTCTTGCTTTTTTTTGGCTAAAAACCTTGGGATAACCTTTGACTCAGGCTTTATGGTTGAAAATCATGTCAAAGCTCTGGTTTGATCCTGTTTCTACCATTTGCGAAATATTGCCAAACTTAGCCCTATTGTTTCTCGTCCTGAGATGAAAATCTTAATTCATGCCTTAGTTTCATCTTGTTTGGATTATTGCAATGCGCTCCACAAATGTCTTACAAAAACCTCCCTGGACCAGTTGCTGTCTGGACAGAATGCTGCTGCTTGGTTCCTGACTAGATCCTCAAAATTTTTACATGTGACCCCACTGTTAATACAACTTCACTGGCTCCTATTTCATTACCGAATGCATCCCTACACCCCTACTAGGGCCCTAAGGTCCTGTGATCAGGACCTGTTGATTGTCCCCCATACAAAACTGAAAACTAATGGACACAGAGCATTTTCTTTTGTGCTTTCAAAACTCCGGAACTCCCTTCCTCTGACTCTGATCAGCAGACTCAGTGGTTTCCTTTAAAGGGCAGCTAAAAACTTACTTTTTTAAATCTGCTTTTGTTTAATTTTATCTTGCGCATTTCTTTTTTGTTGAAGCATTTTTATCTTGAAAGGTGCTAAATAAATAAAGTTTTACTTATTTACTTACAGCTAGAGGACATCGCGGATGGAAGAAGTCAGAGGGAACGTTGTTTTCAGATATCGTACTGATCTGCTGGCACATGATGATGCATGGCTTATTAACAGGTTCAGATTTCCCAGGGCAATTATTTTGGAGCTCTACATGGAGCGTCCCCATGACTGCAGCAAATGACAGAGCCCTAAAATTCTGGTAAATTGCTCATTCTGAAAGCTCAAAAAAAGGGAAACTGAGAGGTGAAATTTCATTACCTGAGAATAACATGTTTTGTATAGCCCATAGACCTATCCCAACTGTTTAAAAGGAAGTATAATAGGCCACCTTTAATTGTCAAAAGGGGCTGCAGTGTCTTAAGAGAAGCAAAGGTGTGATCGATGTGGTGTTCAGCATGATTACACTAAATGTGTAGAGGGGACAAACTGAGATGTTATAATGGTGGAGGGGAGAACAGTTCAGCATAATGAAGGTACAGTAGGTATAGTTAATAGTTAAAAATCGTCAGTCCGCACATCTCCAAATATCTTGACAACGACTTTTAGCTGAAGCTTGTCCACCTAGCCCACATTAAAGAGAGAAAAGTTCTGGTTATTGTTCAGCACAGTTAAAAAGACATAAAGAAAGAATTTAAATAATTATGAAAGGAACAGACAAACATCTGGATATCAAAGGGTTACATTGGGAAACCTTCTTGGTTATTCTGGTAATAACTGATTGTTAATAATAATTATAAATATTTGCTAATAGTTTAACCAATCACTGTTGCCCAACAGCGATGCTCTGATTTGTTAGTCTAACTGAAAATGTAATATTTTAACTTTAGTATTAATTTTGTTCATAATTGTTAATTCCCGTACTCGTACTTATACTCGTCGTCTTCCGCTTCATCCGGGACCAGGTCGCGGGTGCAGCAGACTCAGTAGAGACACCCAGACATCCCTCTCCCCAGACACCTCCTCCAGCTCCTCCGGGGGGAGCCTAAGGCGTTTCCAGGCCAGCCGAGAGACATAGTCCCTCCAGCGTGTCTTGGGCTGTCCCCTGGGCCTCCTCCCGGTGGGACGTACCTGGAACACCTCCCGAGCAAGGTGTCCAGGAGGCATCCGGTATAGATGCCCGAGCCACCTCAACTGGCTCTTCTCGATGTGAAGGAGCAGTGGCTCTACTCCGAGCCCCTCCCGGATGGCCGAGTTCCTCACCCTATCTCTAAGGGAGTGCCCGGCCACCCTACAGAGGAAGCTCATTTCAGCCGCTTGTATCCGGGATCTCATTCTTTCGGTCATGACCCAAAGTTCATGGCCATAGGTGAGGGTTGGAACGTAGACCGACCGGTGAATCGAGAGCTTCGCTTTTCGGCTCAGCTCTCTCTTCACCACAACAGACCAGCACAGCGTCCCCATGACTGCAGCAGCCGCACCGATCCATCTCTCAATCTCGCGCTCCATTCCCCCCTCACTTGTGAACAAGACCCCAAGATACCTGAACTCCTCCACTTGAGGCAGGAACTTCCGTCCAACCGGAAGAGGACAAGCCACCCTTTTCCCGTCGAGAACCATGGCCTTGGACTTGAGGGACTTGATCTTCATCCCAGCTGCTACACACTCTGCTGCGAACGGCCCCAGTGCATGCTGTAGGTCTTGGCTAGAGGGGGCCAGCAGGATCGCATCATCTGCAAGAAGAAGAGACGAAATCCACTGGTTCCCAAAACCAGACCCCGTCCGGCCCTTGGCTGCACCTAGAAATCCTGTCCATAAAAGTTATGAACAGGACCGGTGACAAACGGCCGGAGTCCAACATGCACCGGGAACAGATCCAACTTAGTGCCGGGACATAGTCGAATGCTTTTCCAGGTCCACAAAACACATGTGAACATGTTGGGCAAACTCCCATGAACACCTCGATTACACTGCAGAGGTGTAGAGCTGGTTCAGTGTTCCACAGCCGGAATGAAAACCACACTGCACCTTCTGAAGCCGAAGTTCGACTATTGGCCGGACTCTCCTCTCCAATACCCTGGCATAGGCCTTACCAGGGAGTGTGATCCCCCTATAGCTGGAACACACCCTCCTGTCACCCTACTTACGAAGGGGGACCACCAGCCTGGTCTGCCAGTCCATGGGCACTGTCCCTGACTGCCATGCAATGTTGAAGAGGCGTGTCAACCATGACAGCCCCACAACATCCAGAGACTTGAGGTACTCAATCTAGCCCTGCCACCATGGACCTTTTTAACCATTTTGGTGACTTTAGCCTGATGAAAGAGTCCAACACCAGGTCCCCAGCCTCTGCTTCCACCAGGGAATGCATGATGGCAGCATTGAGGAGATCCTCGAAGTACTCCTTCAACCACCCGATAATGTCCAGAGTCAAGGTCAGCAGTTCCCTACCCCCCACTGTAAACAGTGTTGGCGAGCACTGCTTCCCCCTCCTGAGGCGCCAGATGGTTTCCCAGAATCGCTTCGAAGCCAACCGGTATTCCTTCTCCATGGCCTCATTGAACTCCTCCGAGGCCCGGGTTATTGCCTCTGCCACAGCCCGGGCCGTGGCACGCTTGGCCCCACGGTACCCATTAGCCGCCTCAGGAGTCCCACAAGCCAACCACAGCCAATAGGACACCTGCTTGAGCTTGACAGCATTCCTTACTGCCGGTGTCCAACACCGGGTTTAGGGATTGGCGCCGCAACAGGCACCTCAGACCTTATTGTCATAGCTATGGGTGGCAGCATCAACAATAGATGTGGAGAACATGGTCCACTCGGAATCTGGTCAAAGCTCTCCCGGAGGTGGGAGTTGAATACATCCCTGGCCGAGGGCTCCGCCAGATGTTCCCAGCAGACCCTCACTATGTGCTTGGGCCTGTCCAGCTTTCTCCTCTTCCAGTGGATCCAACTCACAACCAGGTGGTGATCAGTGGACAGCTCAGCCCCTCTCTTCACCTGAGTGTCCAAAACATGTGCCCGATGATCTGAAGACACGACAACAAAGTCGATCATCGCCCTCCTGCCTAGGATGTCCAGGTGCCAAGTGCAATGATGAACACTCTTATGCTTGAACATGATGTTCATTATGGACAATCCGTGTCAGAAGTCCAATAATGAAACACCACCCGGATTCAGATTGGGGGAAGGCCATTCCTCCCGATCACGCCTCTCTGGGTGTCACTGTCGTTTTCCGTGTGAGTGTTGAAGACCCCCAGCAGAATAATGGAGACCTCGGGAGGGACACTAAACCGCACCCCCATCAGGGACGCCAAGAAGGCCGGTTACTCCGCACTACCACTTGGGCCGTAGGCCAAAACACCAGTCAGAGACCTGTCCCCAACCGGAAGGTTCAGGGATGCAACCCTCTCATCCACTGAGGTAAACCCCAACACAAGATAGCTGAGCTGGGGGGCAACAAGCAAACCCACCCCAGCTCACCACCTCTCCCCGCTGGCCACTCCAGAGTAGAAGAGAGTCCAACCTCCCTCAAGGAGATGGGTTCCAGAGCCCACGCTATGCGTGGCGTTGAGCCCGAATATTTCTAGTCGATATCTCTCGACCTCCTGCACAAGCTCATGCTCCTCCCCCCCCCCAGTGAGGTGACATTCTATGTCCCTAGAGCCAACCTAAGCATCTGGTGGAAGGTGGAGACCGCAGAGGTCTCCACCTTCCACCAGATGCCCGATCCTCTTTGCACCGGTCCCTCATGGTTCCCCCAGCAGATCGTGGGCCCACTGGGGGATGGCCTCGCATCTCTCATTCGGGCTGGGCCCAGCCGGGTCCCGCGAGGAGCAACCTGGCCACAAGGTGCTCTCTGACAAGTCCCGAACCCAGGCCTGGCTCCTGGGTGGGACACTGGCTCCGCCGTACCGGGCAACGTCAAGTGCCTTGATTGTGTGGTCCTCATGAAGGTGTCTTGAACCGCTCTTTGTCTGACCCGTCACCCAGAACCTGTTTGCCATGGAAGACCCTTCCAGGGGCATTCAAGCCCCAGACAACAGAGCCTCTAGGATCATTCGAGCACTCAAACCCCTCCACCACGTTAAGGTGGCGGTTCAAGGAGGGGATAATTGTTAATTATTAATTAATTATAATTATTTCTAGATGCTAATTGCCAAACCAAACATATTGTTGCTCAACACTGGGCAGTACTCCAGCTAATGTCTTCTTTTGAGGCTATAACTTCTGTCTTGTCTGAGTCATTCATTAGTGTCTTGCCAATTGTTCTGTGCTCTTTAGAGATCTCTCACTAGTTTTCTATCCAGGGTCTGTGAAATGCTTTTTTTCCTTCTTCTGCCAAACTTGTTCTGTGCTGTGTGGCACCTTTATGGAAGTAAATATGTGCCATCTGGATTTGAATAAAAAATGCCTCTGAAATTTGAATGTTGTATATTAGTGCTTACTTTTTCAGTGTTAAAATAAATTCAGAATATATTTTTAACCTAAAAGAAATTCAGTGTCATTATTTGTACATGAAAAAAAAATTCAGCATCATTATTTGTACATGGTTGCAATTTTCATTTGTTAAAAAAATTCACATTACTATTTCAAAGTGATCAAATTTTCAATATACCTATTTTTTCAGTTTAATTTTTCAGTGTAAAAAAATTCAGCATATAAAAAATTCAACTTTTCAAAATTCAAATACAATAGTTTCATTGTCCTCAAATTCAACTTGCTCAAATTCGCTGTCTCAAATTCAGCGTCTAAAAATTCGCTGTAAAAATGGCAAGGTTACTTCAGGTCACAGACATTAGCAATGGATGTCAGATTCCAACACCCAGCCAATCACATGATGCAACCGTCAAATTGAAGAAATACCAGCATCACCGAGGCTGGCGACCATGGAGGTGAACGCAAACCCTACGGTGAGTTTAATGCTTTCATATTTCTGTAGTATGTTTTATTTTGCGCATGAAGTTTGATACATTATCTTAAAGCTTGATTTAAAACACGGGTTTGGGCCGCTGTTAATGTTACACCATGTAGTGCTGGCATATTACTTCTCGCTACGTCCTAGCACCCCCCAGCCCCCTCCCCGCTGTCCCACATCCAATTTTCCCCGTTTTATTTTAAAAAGAAATACCACTTGTCTAGAATCTTTAAAGAGAACTGATGGGTGGCGACTTTCTGGGTGGCATGTTGTCTTAGGTGAGACTCAGATGGGCAGTCTTAGTAAAGTTGTAATTTTTCTGGAGATACTACTGCTAATGTTGTAAGCTAATATGGCTGCCTTGTATGATTCAAGGAGGGGCTGTGAACACTTCCGACATTAATTATAACCACAACCCCATTCTGTTCAGCTACTGTATTATTCATGTGACTTAATTTATGAATTAATTAATAAATTTATTGTCGTTACATCATCCAAAATACCAGTTATCTACCAAACTGTAGATTTACTTGTGTTCGATATAGTTTCTACAATTTTAATGGGAGAAGAGCACAGTAGGATTGCCATCCTTTTCGTAAAATACGGAATCCCAAATAGCTTTTTCTTCAGATGTCCTCCACTGTCATCACTCCATGCAGAGCTGTGGAGGATGAAATCTCCCTGATTGAATGAGCTCTGAGATTCTCTGGAGGATCCGATCCAGAGGACGCGTAAGCCTGTGAAATAGCCTCACACAGCCAATGTGAGAGGCGCTGGACAGATAGAGGACGTCCTGCAGAGTTTTCTCTGTAATGGACGAACAGACGCTGGGAGCGGCGCAGTGCAGCCGTGCGCGCCACGTAACATGAAAGCGCGCGCACGGGACAGAGGAGATGAGAGGTGGTCTCCTCTTCAGAGTTATGAGGAGGAGGATAAAAACCATCCAGAGTTATCACTCTCGATCTGAACGAACTCGTGATGCTTTTAGGTGTAAAAGCAGGGTTAGGCCGCAGCACAGCTAAACTGCCGTCGGCTCGTATTCTGAGACATGAGGGGGCGACAGAGAGCGCAGATAAATCACTCACTCTCTTCGCAGATGTCAGAGCTAACAGCAGGGCTGTTTTAAAAGACAGAATTTTAAGAGGAGCCTGATCTAAGGGCTTAAATGGGGCTTTAACCAGTGCACGTAGGACCAGCGCTAATCCCACTGAGGGACTAGAGAGCGTGACACAGGTCTGTGTCTACGTACACCCCGCAGAAAACGCTTCATCAGCGGGTGGTTAAAGACCGTTCTGTCACCAAAACCCTTGTGACAAGAGGAAATAGCTGCAGCATAAGTTTTAATGGTGCTGAAAGCTAAATTCCTGTTCATCAGCTGCTGAAGGAATGACAGCACGCAGCCTAATGGACATGAAAAGGGCTCCACGCCTTTCTCTGCGCACCAGCGCTGAAAAGCTGCCCACTTTGATGCGTATGACGCTGTGGTAGAAGGGGCTCATGCGCCCTGAATCGCGCGCACCACATCTTGCAGGAGACTCAACCTTTCTAAGCGCTCCCATTCAGCGGCCACACCCAGAGACGCTGACCTAACTCTGGGACGCTCCTGATCGCCCCTCCCGCCTGGAGGAGCGCATCCTCTCTCCACGGCAGCTGCCACGGGCGACCTGACACCAGCTGCTGCAGGCTCGGAAACCATGGCGCACTTTTGCGCTCGGGGGGTACGAGAATCACTGAGAGCTGTTCCTCTCGGATTCAGTCCAGGAGCCGCGGGATCAGTGGAACTGGTGGAAAAGCATAAAGGAGCGTTTTCGGCCACGGGCTGTGAGCAAAGGCGTCCACTCCTAACGATGGATCCTCCCGTGGGCTCAGTGAGAACCACAACTGGCATTGGGCGTTCTCCCGTGTGGCGAAAAGATCCACTGCTGCTCTCCCAAATCTGCTCCAGATCTGAACAATCAGCTCGGGGTGGAGACTCCAGTCCCCGGGACGAGGACCACCTCTGGACATGATGTCCGCTCCTCTGTTCAAGACGCCGGGGATGTACACTGCTCTGATGGAGAGCAGGTTGATGCGTGCCCAGCACAGCAGCCGCCTGGAAATGTTCAGCAGTTGAGCCGAGCGCACACCTCCCTGGCGATTTATGTAGGCTGCTGCCACTCTGTTGTCTGTGTGGATCAGAACATGCTGATCCCGCAGCAGAGGAGCAAAATGCTGTGTCACCTTCCACACTGTGAGAAGCTCCAGCACGTTTATGTGGAGAGACGTGGTCTGGCCACTGTGGTCCCACCGCCTCAGACTGACACGTTCCTGCCCATCCTGACAGGGATGCGTGTGTGAACACTGAGACGTGTGATGCAGGTCTGCTGAGGGGAACTCCCTCTGACAGGATGCGGGGATTTCCCCAGTGGGCCAGGTCGGGTCCCACTGAAGGAGGGACTGAGATCATCCGCCTCTTCTAACGCACAGGATCTATGCGCAGGCGGATGAACCATCTCTGAAGACGCCTCATATGAAGCAGACCCAGCGGAACAACCACGTGAGCCGCTGACATCATTCCCAGTAATCGCATAAGTGACAGAGCTGTCACTACGCTGTGAGGTTTGACATGGAGGAGAAGCGCTGACAGCGCGTCTGTTCTCGGCTGAGAGAGCCGGGCTCTCATTGTGGCTGAGTTTAACTCCACCCCCAGATAAACGATCATCCGGGATGGGAAAACAGAACTTTTTGCCAGTTTATGGAAAACCCCAGGACTGTCAAATGTGCGGCCAGTTTCTTTGTCTGTGCCGCCGCTTCCTCTCTGGACCGAGCCAGCAAAAGCAGGTCGTCCAGATAAAAAAGGATTCTCATTCCTGCCGAGCGCAGCGGCTGCAACGCCGTCTCCACACATTTGGAGAAAGTGCGTGGGGCCAGAAAGTAACCGAACGGCAGGCTGTTGTATTGATATGAGATCCCCTGATAAGCGAAACGCAGATATTTGCAGTGTTTCGGGATGATGGGGATGTGAAAATAAGCATCCTTCAGATCTATGGAGGTGAACCAGTCGTTCTGGTGAACGTTCTCCATCACCTGTCTGACTGTCAGCATGTGGAAGCGTCTCTCCATGATCGCTTTGTTGAATAGGGACAGATCAAGAATCGGTCTCATTCCTCCTGTTTTCTTGGGAACCAGAAAATACCGGGAATAAAATTCCGTGTTTTCCTCTCCGCGAGGAACCCTAGAAATGACGTTTTTTTTATCACGAGTCCTTGCAGCGAAACTCTGCTCCGGGGAGGACAAGACTGTCTCCAAAATCCCTCTGAACGGTGGAGGGTGTGACAGGAACTGCAGCGTGTATCCTCTGCTGATCAGTCTGTCCGTCCACCTGTCCAGGGAACATACGCGCCGCCACTCTGAGTGATGCTCTGAGAGCGGGCGCGCATTTATCTGTGGTGCCGTGGTGCTCATGGATACGAGCCAGGCTAGAGCCCCTACCGCCGTTACCCGACTCGGATTCTGATTGGGGGTAACCCATGGGGGGCTCGAATCTAAAGGGCTGTAAACTTGCCTCACCAGGGGGATATTCACCCAGGCTCGCAGCTTGGTGTTGAGCGGGGACATCACTGGTGCGCCACTTCGTGGGGAGCTGCTGTTGTGCATCCTCTGTGATCTCACCTGCTGACAGCTGGGGAGGACAGGAGGGAGAAAGCAGTGAGCGCGGCTCTACCGGAGCAGCATAGGATGCTCTCGTGGAGTCATGTTTGAACACTGTGATTTTGGTGGGGCCTCTAAACGGCCGTTTAAAAGGTGCCGTCTCATTTGGAGTGGAGGATGTGTGTGAAGAAAGCACAGCGAGATCGTACGATCTGGCTGAGACGGAATAAACCGGAAACTTGCTCTTAGAGAAATTTACGAGTTTTATTTCAAAACAATCAGTTTTACACACACCCCCCCACCACCAGTCATTTTTTAAATCTCCGCCGTGGCTCCAGCGGAGGGTTGGACCAGGCGCGCCAACTGCCGACCTCTGCGCTGCTGCTGCGGCTGAGTAGACGGAGCAGTGGGCGGAGGAACTCGGGGAGCTTCGGCAGCGGCCGTGGAGCGTCTCTGCTGATGCCGCTGATCACGGCGATCCCGCCAACGGCCGGTGGTATGGGAGGAACGGAAGCCAGAGCGATTAAGAGACCCATGTCTCCTGACCCGTTCAAGCTCCTCTTGAGAGGTCTGTATCTGGCCCAGCACGGACTGGAAATGAGGACCGAACAGCCCATCCGGACTGATCGGTCCCTCCAGTAACTCCCTCTTAAAATCCTCAGGGATGGAGGAGGAGAGCCGAAGCCACATCTGTCGCTGTAGCAGGGTCTGCCAGGCAGCGATGCGGGAGGAGCACACAGCCGACGCCGCAGCAGAGGTTAAGGATGGTGTCTGCGAAGTTGCAGAACTCCTCCACATCTTCCGGAGGCAGCTCCATCTCCCGAGCTTTCTTGGAGATGGCGTAGACCAGGAAGGCAGTGTTGTTCGTCGCCGCAGCGACCTGAGCGGCACACTGGTGGGAGCGATCTGTCAGCCTGGCCGTGATCTGATCACTGGGGGAGGGGGGCACAGGCCGTCATCTGACGCGCTGGGCCGACCTAACCCCGAAAACTGCCGACAGACTAGTTTCAAAAGCAGGAACTGGGGAAAACCCCTGATCCGTCAGGGACTCTACCCTTGTGATGGGTGTGAAGGTGGAGACCGGTGCCTTCAGCTGAAGCGGCTCGGCCGCCGCTCCCGACAGGTAAGTGGTTACTGCCGGAAAACGGGCCCAAACCGGATCTCGGTGAGTTAGATGAGCTGGAGCGAATTTTCCCGCCAGGTCATCAGTCAGGAGCTGGGCTAAAGGCGCGGGAACAGGGACACCTTTAGCCTCAGCTACTTTAGCGATGATGTCCGGCAGCGCGCTAACAATGACGCCCATCGCCGGAAAGGGGGTGGTCGCTGACATCGGGAGGCCTTGAGCCTGGACTGATTTGGCATCTGCCTCCGCGTCCTCCGTCCGGAGGAAGGGAGTGGAGATATCAGTCACTGTCTCCGGGGCGGAATCGTCCGATTCCCGCCCAGCACCGAAGATTCCCAATGCCTCCTCGAGGGAGCATTGGTCCGCTACAGGGAATTCCCCTTCTAGCGGGGAGAAAATGGCTAGCCGCCGTTGCTTCTCTTCCAGAGGAAGACGCCTGCAGGAAGGGCAGGTGGACTGCGGGGTCAAGGCCAAGGTAGCGTGATCAGGACCGTGGCAGCCCTCGCTGATGGCATGCAGGTCATAGCGCATGATGTAGCCGGTATTGCAAGCCGGGCAAAGGCGGATAGTACCGACGCTAGCCATTGCTCTTCTTCCAGAAATCAGTGCTCTTAAGCTGTCGCTGAAGAAGTTTTCAGTGCTGCGCTGCGCGCGAAGGGATAAAGCCACTAGCGATAGCCTTAAAGGGCGAAGCCTATACGAACTAGAACACAGGACATGTTAAGGTCAGCTAAATTGTGGCGGGAGCTAGTAAGGACCCCAGAACGCTACGGACTAATGATGTTGTCACGGTTGCTTAGAGATGGACACTAAGCCCCTTTCGCGCTGCACCGCTGGAGCAAAGATACAGACGTGAGAGGGAAGACGCACATCCCAGGCTGAACAGTGTCACTGAGGATTAATGCAAGCAATTTTAAAAAAATATGTTTATCGTTGAGCAGTGTGCTGCTGTATGATTTCAGACAGGATCAGGAGAGGAACACTGCCGACCCGTTAGAACCTGAAGAACCAGACATCAGCGTCTGTTCATCCCTCAATCATTTCCTGAAGTTGAGAATGCCGCTCTCTGATTGGCTATGTCATTTTGTATTTTTGAACATTTCAAGTTGATCTGATGAAGTGGACTGGCATTGCATGTATTAATATTGTATTAGGAACAATCATTTTATATATTTGCAGTTTTGATGAGTCTTAATTTGACATATTTCTTTTACAGCTGGATGAGACACTTAAAGTTCATTTTGCAAAGCTGGGAACTATTACAGGGGGTTGGCAGCTTTACAAATCTGCAGGTGGGTGATGAAGTTGCTGGTATCAGGTTAATATTATTACAAGTGTTCTTTTCATTATTTTTGTTAGTGCTTTAAAATATTTCTTCCTTCTAAAGAAATACAACTGGCAGACAAGTTATGCTGTTCAAATAGAGTTACACCACTTTTGGTCTCAGAGCAACAATCTGAGCCCCCTCACCCCTTCCAAAATGCTCTCCTGGTCCCATCAATGGCTGTATTTAACCCATCTCTACAGATCCCATGCATGTTATTGCATATATCCCTAAATTTCGTGTATGCGCACAACTTTGGAGGACTAAAAGGCCACTCTTTTACATGCCATCTACAGACTCTCTGCTGCAGTAGAACAGCTCGTTAACAAAGGCAGATGATAGGTTTACTTTACAAAACATGGAACATTGACAAATTAAATGATTGTTATTATAGGAATACCTTTTTCATCACCAAATGTTATGAATGTGGTTGTCAAGCAAATTGATATTGTGCTTTGATTTGAAGCAAAGTCATATTGTACAGTCTCCTGTAGGTGGATGGGGAAGACGCAATATGACCTTGATTGGTCCTGAAGATGATGGGTATACCGGAACAATGTTGAAGGTTGCGAGTCGCGGCGGGAAAACCCTGTTCATAGTCCCTATTCAGGAACAACTTTGCACGGATCCTCTTGAGCTGAATGACGTGGCATTTGCAAACATGCCACAGGCCATGTGTCGAAATGCAGAGTAGATGTTCCCTTGCATTTTTTGACTGACCACATAAAGTCTTGTGTGGAAACAGACCTGCGCTCTGATGTGGCTGGTGTCGATGTTTGTAACCCTGCAAAGGACATATGTAAGAAATGTTTAAATGTTTGCATATCATACAGTGGCATTTTAGATGTCTGCTTCACTACAACAATGTCCCAATTACTTTGTGACAGCAGCAATACAAGAGTGGCCAGTGTGTGCAAAAATTTTTCCTACTGAGCACATTGAAGTGCATGCTTCTTGTTGTGGAGAAATGTATGTATTTACCTTATATAATAATTTTTATCAAAACAGTTTTCTTTGTTTAAAGCAAATGTAATAATATATACTGTCTCAGAAGTACAGGACTTCATTCCACAGAAGAAGTGAATGAAACAATGCCTGGGCCATCTACATTATATTCTTCAGGCAGTGATGGTGAGTGTAGTTGAAAGCTAGTGCTTATGATGTAGATCTGTTTAGGACACAAATAATGGTAGTCACAAACATTGACTGCAGCTACACAGAAATTGTCTTCCAAAGGAATTTGGCATGTGTTCTAACGCTTACTTGGTATTAACGACTTTTGAAAAAAATAAATTCATTTTTTGTTTTATTTTTTTACCCCGACCTTACTTTGGTTTTTGTTTTTGATGCCCAAGCTCTTCAAATACTGTGTCAAATTTAAACTTTTTCCTATAACTACATTAACTTATTTTTTTTTCCTCTTAGACTGGTATACCATCTGCGATGCTTCAAAGGCCATTTCTCGCTGTGCAGACCATTTCCTCCAAATAGATACAATGGAGAACCCCTTGCTGTTGAAGATGGACTTAAGAGACAGCCCTGCAGAAAAAGACATGGCTCTGATTTCCTTCTATAAGCGACCAAATGTGCAATGGACATGCCCCCTTAAGTGTAGGCTTTAAGGTAAAGTAATTAAAGGTCACAAGTTTTACACATAACTTGTTTTCAATTCAGAGTATGTCTGACCTGTGAAAACATTTACCTTGCAGGAGATGTTGCTGTGGGACTGGGTGTAAACCGCTTTTCTTTTTCTACCGTACTGGAAAAATTGAAGTCGGGTTTTTCTATAAACTTTGGTATGTCATTTGTGTTCACTTTATATTACACAAACACCTGTCATGTGTAAAATCTCATTGTTAGTTAATATTGATAACTCAAACATTCAGTTTCATGTATTGTTGTGAATTTTGATATGAAGAAGGTACAGTATTTCTAAAAATTAATGAAATCATTACTGTGTAGCCAAAATATAGGTGAGGCAGTATAGTGTTAAACATTGGTCTTTATGCATCTGTATTACTTATTTTCTGATATTGTTGATGTATTGAACAGGAAACAGGAAACATTGTTACACGACTTTTCGAAGGAGAACCTGGCCACTGGGTCCCATCAGCCTCTCACTTTCTTGTTGAAAGTGACATGTTCTTAGTGGCTGGCAGAATGATAGGCCACTCTTTCCTTCACGGAGGACCACGCCTGTCAGGACTTAGTCCTGCTGTTATTCATGTTCTATTTGGCGGCAGTCCAGAAACAGCAACTGTCACCCTGGAGGACTGCCCAGACCCCCCAATTCATAAAAATAGAATTTTATGTGTATTATGCTATTGTAGTTCTTTCTTGGTTTTTCTCTCCTGAGTTCTTTGTGATGTCTCAAAGAATCCAGGCTCTCTGATACTCAAATGGAAAGAGTACAGAGCTTGGCATATTCATGGGACCTTCCTTGCCCCACAGAGAACAATAGGAAGTGGCTTTTTGAGAAGCTGTTACGTCATGCAGTGAGTCAGCATTCATTTCTACTGCATGTGTTTTTTGCATTAACTTATGTTTTAAATGACATTTTATTTAAAATCCAATTTTGATACACAGAAGGATAAAGAATTGTGCAGGTTTACCGTTGTTTTTACATTTTTAAATAGTCTGGCACCAATTTATCTTAAGTGTTTTCTATAAACATAATAAAAGAATCTTTCGAACAAATTGTTTTATTTCAATTCTTTTCGATTGCCTCACAGAGCAATGACAGCTTTTTAAGCTTAAGCTCCTATCCTGAGGAACAGTCTCATACTTTCTCTGAGGTCTTGCAAAACTCAAGTGATTCACTTAAAGATTTATCTTTTTACATTAGTTGTTAATTGTAAAGAATGTCATATCTTTGGTGTCACATGAATTACAATTTTTGTATACACATTGTGTTTTACTGTATACTGCTTTGATCCCTGTTATTAGTTTCAATAACCAGAGTAGCACATTGACTTTAATGAAATTAGTTGTTTAGAAATAAATTATTGCCAGTTTCTAAAATAGGTTCTTGGACGCATCGCAAGACAAATAAAGCAGCTTAGACGAGGCTTGAAAGAAACCCCAATATGGTCACTGGTAACTCGGCGACCTGATGCTTTACCGCTGCTTTTTCCAAGGGAGGAAGCATCCCTGTGTCCAGAGGTAAATTTAAATAACTGAAATTATGGTGTTGCATCTGTTATTGTTTTAATGAAATGCCGTTTATATAACACATTTTCTTTGCAAACTTCTGTTAAACACAACGCAATTAGTTTTTTCTACTAAACTTAGTTGGTACTTCAGCATATCACTTGGCCAGAAACAGATGATGGAAGTGATGAAGATGACGACTGCTCAAACGAAACCAAATGCCGCATTTCAGGATATCTGAAACAGTTCATTGCAAATGGTAATGTAAACAGTGTCTGATTGGAGATTTTCAGATAACTTTTCAATGAAGCATCCCTGTAAGAGAATTTTTTTCTTAGTTGCTTGCAGTGGTACCTCACAACTCAGTTTTAATCTTAGCTCAAAAGTCAAACAGTTGAAGTGCATGCATGTTTGTGTGTTCTCTCTGTGTAGCCTTGCTCTATCCCAACATGTGGCTCCAGAACTGATGTGGATTTTAATAAAAAGTAAAACTGTCTTGAATATTTCCAGTTACTTTAGTTTTACTAACATACTAAGTTATCAATATGTTGCGGATGTATGGTAAATTTGTTTTGAAAATGTGATTGTGGCTTTGTTCTCTTCCAAAGCCACACCACCTGAACTGAAAGACATAATGAAATTCTGGACCGGATGGGAAAATCTGCCGGCAAGTCTGTCTGTGGAGATTGTTCACGGAAACTACCCAACAGCTGCCACATGCTACGAAACGTTACAGAAATCCTTCTCACTACAGGAATTACAAATCTTTCAGTCATGATTTTTTAGCATGCATTTCCTGTACGCAAACTGGCTTTGGCTTGCTTTGAATGATCGACCTGTTAAAAAAAATCTACATTTAAGCTGTAGCAATTCTTTGTTTGTGAAGCAGCTTTGTTAAAATGAAACAGTTTTGTTGAAATGTAGAATCAATTCAATTTTCTGATTTGTCAGATCGCAAGTTCGATACATAATATTATGTGTAATCATATGTATTACTCGTAGAGTTACACAACAATGTTGTGTTACTCTAGTTCCTATAGTTTTGTCAAATTCAAAACTAGAGGAACTAGAGTAACACCATGTTCAGAGTAGATATTTCATTTCTCTGAATCAGTACTGTTTGTACAGGCAGTTTTAAATATGAAACTGAAATTGTTTTTTATGCAAAATTTTATTGAATGTACTTAGATGAGGTCATATATGCTGGAAATATTGGAAAATAAATTACAAAAGACAAACTAAACTTTTTCTGATTCTTATAATGCAAGAAATGTAAAGTCCTACAACAATGTACAAATGTACCTACTAGGTTCCTTTTGAGTAAAGAAAAAAAACAATCAAATTACAAACATGTCCACCATAAAATCACTAAAATTCACCTTTGTGGTAACATGATCAACATTTTGCTCGAATTTTTTTTCCCTGCGTGATAGCAATACGGTTCCTTAAACTGGACAACTTTCACATAGTGAAAAACTGCTCGCAAAATTGAACAGCAGCAATATAAATGTCACATCCAGAAGACAGTGATGTGCCTTTTGGGTTTACTGCATTTCTTAAGGCTGCCATTTGTTCGTCAGTCAGTTGCAAATTAGAGTTTGGTACTGTGACATTTGACTCTTCGTGAAGAGGAAGCCCGCTGTCCTCCCATTCAATTTCGGGAATCAGTACACCCTGGAAAACACAAAGAAGGGATCAAGAGAACTCAAAATTTACTTAGATATTATAGATTACTATTTTACAAATTAAGTGAATGATAGTATACATGCTACACATTAAATTGTCCAATTAAAATCTACCTCTGTCAAGGCACCGTGGGGTTCAGGAATTGGATGATGTGTACGTCCAAGAACCCAGAGCTGGTTAGGAGTCATGTTGCTTTCAGTTCGAAGTGGATGATTCTCTTCGGCAACTGCGGAAAGTATCCAGATCATTCTGCAGAAGAGGCAGGAAGACATAATGGCAACAGAAGAGGTGTGCTTCATTTGAAATGTCGAGGTATCCCTCTTCTTCAAGGTAGTGTAGCACATCATAGTAGATGCACGTTACACCTGTCCACAGATCTCTCCACAGTCGCTCAATCCTTCAGTTATGGAGTAATAAACGGTTAAAAACTGCCCTTCAAATCTCGTCATATTGAAGACCACATAAAGCTAATGTTACAATAGACATTGAAAAGCATCACATATTGAAACTAGTCATTTGTACAAACCTTTGATTGTGCACACTCTTCCCAGATATTAAACTGCTTCTTCCTGTTCCATGAATAATAAACATAAGTCGTGCCACGTCCACATTTTCCACCCCTTGATCAGCACGTACCCTAAAATAAGTGTGTAACGTATTCAGAATTTGCCTATAATTACAACATTAATGACAAAATTTAGCATAGCTCAAACATTGTTTGTAACCAAAAATATATTTTGGAGATACAAAATAGTGGGGATTTTAATTGTACCTGAGTCTTCAATAGATGAACATTGAAGACTCACGTACAATTTATAAAATTTCTGTTTAAATTTTATGTATATCCAATATTGCATATAATAAAACAAAAACTTTGATCACCTCCTCTGTAAATTTCGAAAATATTTCTCCTTAGACAGGGACAGTTTTTTTTTGTGTAGCACATTTCATATACAGAACAGTTTAAAGTGCTTTACATGACAAAACAGATGCATTAAAATGCAGTACCTAGTGGTAAGTTACTGAAATGCAACAGTACATAGGGTTTTAATCATTACTTAAAGTTTAAATTCATGGAGTATATTCCACAGATTACAAGCATAATGGATGAAAGCTGTCGCCTTTTGGTTCTAACTCATTACAGAGTTCTAGTAGATTCAGAAATGTATTTTTGCTTTATACATCTTAGAGATTTATAATCGAACAGCAACATTTCAAAATTTGTTCTATAACAGAAAGCAAGCCAGTGTACTAATCTAAAGTGTAAGAACCAACTGCAGCTAATGGGACTTTCACTGCAAAAAGTGAAAAATCTTACTGAGTATCTGGAATAGTTTTTAGCACAAATGTCTTAGGACACTTGACACAAGACAAAACCAACTTACAAGTAACTTTTCAGCAAGCTCCTTTTAAGTCTATAAGTTCTTAATATTGATGAAAAAGTAATAGTTATAAGTGATATAATCTGACAGTGGAACTAGATATTATTCCAAAATTCTAAGTTTTAATATTGGAAAATGTCTTGTTCTGCGGTGAGGTTTCACTTTTTCATTATTACTCAAAACCTATTGATATGAAACAAGCTCCTCTGTCTTGGAGAAAAGTTAGTTGATGCTGACTTTTAATCTTTCTTCCTTGGCTCAAAAGGATTAAGATGGACTGTAAACCTTTACCTGAGGGGGAAACCAAACTCCTCCACTGAACCCTGAAAGAAAGCCAGTGTGGTAGATGCCAGGTTGTTGGGAGCTGTACCAAGATACATTATCTGCACAACACAGCAAAAGTGCAACAGTAAATTTCATAGCTTATAAAATTCTGTATTTATGCATTTATAGAAGATACTGCACCTTTCGAGAAAAACCATCAATGCCACCAAAGATAACAATGTTGTACCTAAAAAAAACAGAAAATATGTCATCATTATTATTAAATATAGTCACCAAAAAGGCTTGCTTCTCTTACATTACGCATGTCTGTAAGAAGGGACAGAGCAAACTGGACTTATTGAGGACGCTAAGTTCCTTCAAGGTTTGCAGGAAGATGCTGCAGATCTTCTATCAGTCTGTTGTTGAGAGCGTCATCTCTTCTGCCGTCATCTGTTGGTGCAGGAGCATCAGAACCAGAGACCTAAAAAGGCTCAACAGCCTGATAAAGAAGTTTGGTTCTGTTCTGGGGACAAATGTGGAACCTCTAGAGATACTTATGCAAAGAAGGATTCTTCATAAAAAGAAAATGCTGGACAACCCTGACCCTGACAACATCTTCATGAGACTATCTTGAGAAAATAGAGTATTTTCAGTCAAAGGCTTCTTTAGATTGACTGTGATACAGAACACGACAAGAGATCTTTCCTGCCAACAGCCATCACCATCTGCAACAACTCTTTGAATAACCTAAATTAATGAGTTACAACATTTAATTTCCCTTTGGAATAAGGAAAGTTTTAATTTTAATTTTATTTGAAGCGAGGTCTGCAGAGGAAGATCAGGTACTGCTTATGTTTGGCTATGTTGAAGCACAACATGCAGGACACTGGCCGTTGTGGACATACTTTATACACCACTGTATATAATACTGAAAAAAGCTGAGCTTTTATTTCCAAAAGGTATACGGCATGCTATGAAAGAAAAAAAATGCTACATGAGTTGAATCTATTTAACAAGCATACTTCAAAGTTAGAAGGCCCTCACTGAAAAAGATAAATGATTTACCATATTAATTTGTGGTTGGTATCAATGTGCATCAAAGACTGAGGGCCAGGAACTGAGTACGTCCGTCGAGCTATGCATCCTAGCTGGACCATACGTGATGCCATTCCAATGGTGTCTACACGATGCATGGACGCTCTGACTCTATCATACTGCACCGTCAGTCCCCTGGCTTGCAGAAGGGCCTTTACCATTCGGTACCCAGAGTGAGGCTGCTTGGATTTAATGTCTCTCACACATTGGTCTAAGTCATCATCTGACATGGTGGTGTATAATGCCCTCACTGAAAGACCAGACTCTGCCATCCGTCAATATACAGTCCGTCTGGATATACCCAAGAGTCTGGCGATGCATGGGACAGGGAGAAGGAGTTCTAAAAGACTGCAAAGGTAGTCTGAGGATATGACCATCCGTTGTCGCCCAGCTGGTCCTTCCTCAATATGCACAACAATTGTTTGTTGTTCTTCACTTTGTTCTTCTAAATTAATTATCTGTGCAAATGAGCCAGCGCATCCAAAATATTTGAAGGAACATCTACCTGACAAGACAAGGCATTTAAAAAAACTAGTTCTTGAGTGCAGATAAAGTCTAGGAAATCCAGATCCAGGGGCATGGTTATAATTAATGTCGAAAGTGTTCACAGCCCCTCCTTGAAGCATTTAGGATCTAGCGGTAGAAGACGCAAGTAGTCGTGGGTACTTAGTTGGATCGGCGGGGTTTAGTTTGGATTAAACAATCAAAAGAAACGATAAAATGGGAATGTTTTTGTTGTGTCTTTAACTGCCACAGTCATACTCATGGCCGTAAAGGATAGAGGATCCCAAATAGATTAAGTTTTTTTTCAATGTGAAGAAAAACTATGGAGCTCAGCTGTCAGAGCTGGGTGGCCGCTGTTAGGCGACCTAACATCACCTTCACTAACATTACACGACACGTCTTGATGTGTTCTCTGCATTTCCACTCAAGTCATTTTCATTTAATAATATTTAAATCTTTTTCTCTTACCTAAAAAGCAGCACATAAGCTGCTAAGCTTCATATGTCTAAGCGTGTCTTTGCTATCTGTTGGGAAGCCGATCTACGAATTTCACGTTTCCGACCCTGAGTGTTTTTGTCATTGTTTACATTAGTCATCAGAAACAACAGCTGACGTAACTGTTTAGCATTGCACTGTTACCAAACGTGTAGTGGGCTAAGAACCGTTGTTTGGGAGACGCATGTTTTTATTTACATGCTATCTACACGTAACTTGATGATAACAGTGTTGAGGTGATTTACTCTGTAAATCTGAAGATCCTGCACCCATCCGTTAATAAACTACAGATGAGCTTCCAGGGATTTGTAGTTTTAGAATTGCTCGTGTGTGCAGGCACTCACTCCACACACAATATAACCAAAAACGTCTGGCATCGTTACTTCTGGAAGCTCGTTTAAGTCGCTGCTCCACTCACTGTGTTCGTAGGGGTCGAGCCCGTTAACTGACTGGATTTTTTCAAGGTATCGCTGACTCGATACGCTGTTTGACGTGTTTCTGTACGGAATACGTGACTTGCTCCACTTACGATCCACTATTTTTACTGGTAGCTTCTGTCAGCAACACCGGTGTTTCTTTGGATGTGGGACAGCGGGGAGGGGGCTGGGGGGGTGCTAGTAATATGCCAACACTACATGGTGTAAGATTAACAGCGGCCCAAACCCGTGTTTTAAATCAAGCTTTAAGATAATGTATCAAACTTCATGCGCAAAATAAAATATACTACAGAAATATGAAAGCATTAAACTCACCGTAGGGTTTGCGTTCACCTCCATGGTCGCCAGCCTCGGTGATGCTGGTATTTCTTCAATTTGACATCATGTGATTGGCTGGGTGTTGGAATCTGACATCCATTGCTAATGTCTGTGACCTGAAGTAACCTTGCCATTTTTACAGCGAATTTTTAGACGCTGAATTTGAGACAGCGAATTTGAGCAAGTTGAATTTGAGGACAATGAAACTATTGTATTTGAATTTTGAAAAGTTGAATTTTTTATATGCTGAATTTTTTTACACTGAAAAATTAAACTGAAAAAATAGGTATATTGAAAATTTGATCACTTTGAAATAGTAATGTGAATTTTTTTAACAAATGAAAATTGCAACCATGTACAATTAATGATGCTGAATTTTTTTTTTCATGTACAAATAATGACACTGAATTTTTTTTTAGGTTAAAAATATATACTGAATTTATTTTAACACTGAAAAAGTAAGCACTAATATACAACATTCAAATTTTAGAGGCATTTTTTATTCAAATCCTGATGGCACATATTTACTTCCATAACTTTGAATTACTTAGTGATACAGTTCCTGACACTTTGTCAGTGTTGTAATAACTTTGCTTATAAAAATTAATTTTTCTCAGGTCTAAATGGATTCCTTTTGGTTTTGACATGATTCTTTCTCAATTGACAGGTCAAACCTAAAATGACAGGGCACCTCTGATATTCTAATACTGAAAACTATTGAAAAACAAAATTATATTTAACAAACCGTGATTTCTGAGGAGAATTAAATTACCTAAAGCTCCTGCTAATTCTGTTCCACGTCTTATGGATGGCTTGTCATTTCTAAAAAGGGAGCCAAGCTATCAGCCAAACTGGGCATCAAGTTTATTTGTAAAACTTATCACATAAGGAAATTTGGCAGCAATGGATTCTAATGCAAAACTATGCCATGTTTTGTGTGCTTATTTCTATTTGTGTTAAATTACACTCCTGTAGTATCTGTGTATCTCTGGAATATGTGCCTTAGGATGATACCACCTGAAGCTGAAGAAGCCCATCCATCTCTGAAGTTTAACCTCTTTCCCTCCAAGCTCCTGAGATTTTTCTGAACAAAATAAGCATCCCCCTCCAGCAGCTTCCCAATTAGCAGCAGTGCTTCTGTGCTGATTACACCACTGCTTTTCATGTACTGCCAAAAACTAGAGAGGTTCTTGGCCTGGATGCTTAAATATTGAAAGCCAAACTGTGTGAATTATCTATCATTAAAACATAGAAAACCTAAAATGCAAAAGGTATCACAGGGCACATTTCAACCCAGGGTGTCTAGTAGTCAGTGTGAAGCATATCTACAGACCATACCTGGTTGTGTTTAATAAGTTAACCTATTTACAACTATGTAAATCTTTGCTGAAACTTTTGTGGGAGAACATTCAGTTCTGAAAATGGTTTCAGTGAAAATACTAAGTGCTTAAATACACAGTAACTGGTCTTTTACTTTTTTTTTTAAAGATATTTCACCTCTCAGCTAAAATGCTTCTTCTGTTCTAATCATGGACCTACAGGGGTTGGACAATGAAACTGAAACACCTGGTTTTAGACCACAGTAATTTATTAGTATGGTGTAGGGCCTCCTTTTGCGGCCAATACAGCGTCAATCCGTCTTGGGAATGACATATACAAGTCCTGCACAGTGGTCAGAGGGATTTTAAGCCATTCTTCTTGCAGGATAGTGGCCAGGTCACTACGTGATACTGGTGGAGGAAAACGTTTCCTGACTCGCTCCTCCAAAACACCCCAAAGTGGCTCAATAATATTAAGATCTGGTGACTGTGCAGGCCATGGGAGATGTTCAACTTCACTTTCATGTTCATCAAACCAATCTTTCACCAGTCTTGCTGTGTGTATTGGTGCATTGTCATCCTGATACACGGCACCGCCTTCAGGATACAATGTTTGAACCATTGGATGCACATGGTCCTCAAGAATGGTTCGGTAGTCCTTGGCAGTGACGCGCCCATCTAGCACGAGTATTGGGCCAAGGGAATGCCATGATATGGCAGCCCAAACCATCACTGATCCACCCCCATGCTTCACTCTGGGCATGCAACAGTCTGGGTGGTACGCTTCTTTGAGGCTTCTCCATACCGTAACTCTCCCGGGTGTGGGGAAAACAGTAAAGGTGGACTCATCAGAGAATACATGTTTCACATTGTCCACAGCCCCAAGATTTGCGCTCCTTGCACCATTGAAACCGACGTTTGGCATTGGCATGAGTGACCAAAGGTTTGGCTATAGCAGCCCGGCCGTGTATATTGACCCTGTGGAGCTCCCGACGGACAGTTCAGGTGGAAACAGGAGAGTTGAGGTGCACATTTAATTCTGCCGTGATTTGGGCAGCCGTGGTTTTATGTTTTTTGGCTACAATCCAGGTTAGCACCCGAATATCCCTTTCAGACAGCTTCCTCTTGCATCCACAGTTAATCCTGTTGGATGTGGTTCGTCCTTCTTGGTGGTATGCTGACATTACCCTGGATACCGTGGCTCTTGATACATCACAAAGACTTGCTGTCTTGGTCACAGATGCGCCAGCAAGACGTGCGCCAACAATTTGTCCTCTTTTGAACTCTGGTATGTCACCCATAATGTTGTGTGCATTTCAATGTTTTGAGCAAAGCTGTGCTCTTACCCTGCTAATTGAACCTTCACACTCTGCTCTTACTGGTGCAATGTGCAATCAATGAAGACTGGCTACCAGGCTGGTCCAATTTAGCCATGAAACCTCCCACACTAAAATGACAGGTGTTTCAGTTTCATTGTCCAACCCCTGTATATGTGGTTCACACACACAATTCAACAGACACTCCAAGCATTTAGGGGGTGTATGTGTGTCTGTGTGTGTGTGGGGTCAGAAGGGTTAGGTTGCATGTGTTTTGCTTTTAAACAGAGAGGGAGTGTGGACTGGTACAAGCAGCCCCAGATGTTGCCGATAGTAGCATAACTCACTCCTCTCCCCCATCTTCCTTTCTGTGGCATGTGGGAAGGAAGAGCACTTTGTACAGACATGAGTGATAAACAATACAAAAGTTTTCAATCCCTAACAGGCATGATCGGGAGGAATGGCCTCCCCTATCTGAATCCGAGTCGTGTTTCGTTATTGGACTTCTGTGCTAGTCACGGATTTTCCATAATGACCATCATGTTCAAGCATAAGGGTGTCCATCAGTGCACTTGGCACCAGGACATCCTAGACAGGAGGTCGATGATTGAGTTTTTTGTCGTATCATCAGACCTTCGGCTGCATGTTTTGGACACTCAGGTGAAGAGAGGGGCTGAGCTGTCCACTGATCACCACCTGGTGGTGAGTTTGATCCGCTGGAAGAGGAGAAAGCTGGACAGACTTGGCAGGCCCGAGCGCATAGTGAGGGTCTGCTGGGAATGTCTGGCAGCCAGGGATGTATTCAACTCTCACCTGCGGGAGAGCTTTAACCAGATTCCGGGGGATGTTGGAGACATAGAGTCCGATTGGACCATGTTCTCCGCTTATATTGTCGATGCTGCTGCCCGTAGCTGCAGCCGTAAGGTCTGCGGTGCCTGTTGCGGCGCCAATCCCTGAACCCGGTGTTGGACACCGGCAGTAAGGAATGCTGTCAAGCTCAAGAAGGTGTCCCATTGGCTGTGGTTAGCTTGTGGGACTCCTGAGGAAGCTAATGGGTACCATGGGGACAAGCGTGCCACGGCCCGGACTGTTTTTCAGTCTGTTTGTTTTTGACTTTATTGCCCTGAAACGCCTCCCTGAGGGTAAAAGTTCAAAGAGGCGGTGCCCGGGGTGTGAGGAGTCCCTGATGATGCTGCGGGCTCTCCGGAGGCAGCGGGTCCTATAGATCTCCTCCAAAGATGGAAGAGGGCAGCCAATCAGTCTCTGGGCAGTGTTTATGACCCTCTGGAGCTGCCTCCTCTCTGCCACAGTGCAACTGGAGAACCACAGTGAGATGCCATGGCACAACACCGACTCCACAGAGCAACAATAGAAGGACACCAGCAGCTCAGTTCTCAGGTTGTTCTTCCTGAGAATTCTCAGGAAATACAGTCTCTGCTGTGCCTTCTTCAGGATGGAAGTGGAGTTTGCATTCCAGGTCAGGTCTTCACTGATGTAGGTGCCCAGGAACCCTGAAATTTGCCACCATGTACATCCTGTCCCCATTTATAATGATGGGCTGAATATCTGGTTTACACCTCCTAAAGTCGACAATCAGTTCCTTCGACTTGGAGGTGTTCAAAAGGAGGTTGTTGGTGGTGCACCAGACAGACAGCCATTCCACCTCCATTCTGTACCTGGTCTCATCTTCTCCAGAGATGAACCCCACCACCGTGGTATCATCGGCGAACTTTAGGATGGAATTGTTCGGGTGGATGGGGGTACACTCATGGGTGTAGAGGGTGTAGAGTAGGGGGCTTAGGACACAGCCTTGTGGAGTGCCAGTGCTGGTGCTCAGTGCTGAGGACAGGTGGGGTCCTACTCTTACTTTCTGGGATCGGTTTATCAAAAACTCCCTTATCCAACAGCTGATGTTGTGGGACAGACCCAGGACCCCCCGCTTGCTCACCAATCTGCTCGGAATAATGGTGTTAAAAGCCGAGCTGAAGTCCAGAAAGAGTAGCCTTGCATAGCTCCTTCGCTGTTCCACGTGTGTCAGCGTGGTGTGCAGAGAGGTGGTGATGGCATCCTCTGTTGACTGGTTGGTTCTGTAGGCAAACTGGTGGGGGTCAAGTGTGGGTGGCAGGCATGAAGTGATATGACTCCGAAGCAGTTTGTCGAAGCACTTCATGATGATCAGGGTTAGTGCCACTGCCCGATAGTCATTGAGACTGCTAATGTTCCTTTTTGGCAGTGGGATGATGGTGGAGCACTTTAAACATGGTGGGATGGAGCACAGGGTGAGGGACTGATTAAAGATGCTGGTAAAAACCCCAGCTAACTGATCCGCACAGTCTCTCAGCACCCTTCCCGTCACACCGTCAGGTCCAGCAGCTTTCCAGGGGTTCGCTGCCCCCAGGGTTCTCCTTACTTCCTGTACTTCTACACTGATGTACAGTGGCTGTTGAGGAATGACAGCTGCAGAATGGGCTCTGCTGGTGATTCAGTCTCAAAATGGGCAAAGACGGTGACGGTGTTAACACAGTGTTGAGTATAGCCGAGTACTGCTGAAGTGAATACTTCCAGGTCCTGTTGGTAGAAAATATCCCAGTCTGTCCTTGCTAAGCAGTCTCATAACTGCTGAATGGCACCATCCAGCCAAGATTTCACAGTCTGGATTTTGGGGGTGCTCGCTTCAGCACAGACTTGTATGCTGGAATGAGAAGCAGCGACATGTGATCAGAGGAGCCGAAATGGGGCAGCTGAGTGGCCCTGTGTCCATGCTTGATGTTGGAGTAGGCTTTATCTAGTGTGTTAGCTCCCCTAGTGGCACATTTAATGTGCTGGTGGAATTTAGGGAGCGCTACTTTCAAATCAGGATGGTTAAAATCTCCCGCAATCACATCCATTGCCTCTGAGTGGTTGTTCTGTTGCCGACTGAGAGCATGGTCCAAGTGGCTGAGAGCTGCACTGGTGTTGGCATCAGGTGGAATATATACAGCAGTCACCATGGCAATGGTAAACTCACGCGGAAGGTACAACGGCCTGCATCTGACGTGATAAATTCCAGGTCTGCTGAGCAGTGCCTGTCAATAACCGTGGCATTTGTGCACCAGCTGTTGTTCACATAGATGCAGAGCCCCCCTCCCCTGCGTCCTGCAAGCTCGATAGCCGTCCTGCAAGCTCGATAGCCGTCCTGCAAGCTCGATAGCCATGTCCAGAATGGATGAGTGGAGCCAGGTCTCCGTAATCAGAAAAATGCAAAAGTCACGAGTTTGTTGCTAGCTGAAGCTTCAGCTCCACCATCTTATTTGTGAGGGATCTTGCATTTGAGAGAAAAATCCTGGGTAGCGGCAGTTTGTGTGGCCTTCTCCGTAGTTGTGCCATAAGGGCCAGCCCAGCACCCTCGCTTTTGTTTCCTCTCATTTCGATGCCTCTTCCGCCTGACCGTTGGGATTACAGTCCATGAGGAGCTCGGTTTTTGGGCTATGTTCAGTGGTATATTATGCCTATGTATAAAGTCCTCTGTCACGCACTGTTCGCTCCATAATCCAATACAGAAAAGACTATGTCTGCTGTAGGTGATCCTAGACATACTAATACTAATACTAATCGGGCGGTGGAAGGAGTACTTCGAGGATCTCCTCAATCCTGCCATCACACATTCCCTGGTGGAAACAGAGGCTGGGGACTCAGGGTTAGACTCTTTCATCACCCAGGCTGAAGTCACCAAGGTGGTTAAAAAACTCTGCGGTGGCAGGGCTTCGGGGGTGGATGAGATCCGCCCTGAGAACCTCAAGTCTCTGGATGTTGTGGGGCTGTCATGGTTGACACACCTCTTCAACATTGCGTGGCGGTCGGGGACAGTGCCTCTGGACTGGCAGACCAGGGTGGTGGTCCCCCTTCATAAGAAGGGTGACCGGAGGGTGTGTTCCAACTACAGGGGGGTACTTGAGGGTTCATGGGAGTTTGCCCAACCGGTCCATATGTGTTTTGTGGACCTGGAGAAGGCATTCGACTGTGTCCCTCGTGGTGCCCTGTGGGGGGTGCTCCAGGAGTATGGAATCTTGGGCCCTTTATTAGGGGCCATCCGGTCTCTGTACAAGCGGAGCAGGAGTTTGGTCCGCATTGCCGGCACTAAGTTGGACCTGTTCCCGGTGGATGTTGGACTCCGCCAGGGCTGCCCTTGGTCACCGGTCCTGTTCATAACTTTTTTGGACAGGATTTCTAGGTGCAGCCAAGGGCCGGAGGGGGTCTGGTTTGAGGACCAGTGGATTTCGTCTCTTCTTTTTGCAGATGACGTGGTCCTGCTGGCCCTCTACAGCATGCACTGGGGCGGTTCGCAGGCGAGTGTGAAGCGGCTGGGATGAAGTTCAGGTCCTCCAAGTCCGAGGCCATGCTTCTCGACCGGAAAAGGGTGGCTTGTTCTCTTCAGGTTAGAGGGGTGTTCCTGCCTCAAGTGGAGCAGTTCAAGTATCTTGGGGTCTTTTTCACGAGTGAGGGAAGAATGTAGCGGGAGATCGACAGATGGATCGATGCGGCTGCCGAGGTAATGGGGACACTGTGCCGGTCCGTTGTGGTGAAGAGACAGCTGAGCCAAAAAGCGAAGCTCTCAATTTACTGGGCGGTCTACGTTCCTACCCTCACCTATGGCCATGAACTTTGGGTCATGACCGAAAAAACGAGATCCCGGATACAAGCGGCTGAAATGAGCTTCCTCTGTAGGGTGGCTGGCACTCCCTTAGAGATAGGGTGAGGAGCTCAGCCATCCGGGAGGCGCTTGGAGTAGAGCTGCTGCTCCTCCACATCGAGAGGAGCCAGTTGAGGTGGCTCGGGCATCTATACCGGATGCCTCTTGGACGCCTTCCTCGGGAGGTGTACCAGGCACGTCCCACCGGGAGGAGGCCCAGGGGACGCCCCAGGACACGCTGGAGGGACTATGTCTCTCGGCTGGCCTGGGAACGCCTTGGGCTCCCCCCGGAGGAACTGGAGGAGGTGTCTGGGGAGAGGGATGTCTGGGTGTCTCTGCTGAGTCTGCTGCCCCCGCGACCCGGTCCCGGATAAAGTGGAAGACGACGAGTAGTATTTTACTGCGGAGCTGACAAAAATGAAAATATTCTTCTGTGAGTACTTTCAAATTGGCGATTTGAGGTCACGTTAGGTCCTATAAATGACCTTATTGTTCCAGTGCACCTAATTATCTCCTTTAATATTTATCACTTTAATGGACACTGTACTTAAACATAAATCTCTTGTTGTACTGACTGGTGAATACTCTAGAGGTGTGCACACACACACACACACACACACATATGTACACACCGGAACAGGCTCCAAACCACTTTGGTGGAAAAGAGGCAAGAGAGTCAGAAAGAGCATTCCATAGTATGGCAGCAGTGGCACAGAATGCCTGATCTCACATGGTGTGCAATTTTGTCCTGGGGAGTCAGTTTGATAATATGGAGCAGACGGAACATTTTGAGTTAAGTTTTGATATTCAGGTTTGTAGTGATCAGGAACAAGTAGAGCAAATAGAGAATGTGTGTTATATATTCATGTTTCCACACTCTCATCGGGATCTGAACAGCAGAGTTCTGGATATGTTGTAGTCTCTGCGGCTAGGATCCCACTAGGGATCCCAATGAGAAGTGCATTCCTGTAGTTGAGTCTGAGGGAAACCAAGGCATGGACCAGGTTGTTTGCATGAGAAAGGGTGAGTATGCAACGAAGCCTGCAAATATTTCTGAGAAAAAAGGAAGCACAAAGTTTGATATGGTCTTCTATGGTGAGATGAGGATCAAACCTTACCTCTATAGGTTGGTGACTGATTAGGAAAGGGGGAATGTTATTATCACACAAAGTAACAGCAGTTATAGATAATGAGTGGCTCTAGTGAAGGGTTCCCTATCCCAACCCTCCACCTCACACCGTAACTTCATGGATTCCTGACTTCCATACTAACAGTCGCTGATTTCAAAAATGTGTTTTCTGATCGTTCAGTAAATGTGGGTAGAAAAACCATGGCACCCTAGACTATAAAGCTGTTTTTTTACCACTTCAGAGTAAACCTGCTGTAAGATGCTTTACAGTGTGTGACTCTTATGGCCACACTCAAGATTCCAAACCAAACCTAGCAGGAATAACACACAAAGCTGAGTTGCTATATATTATACTTAGACATATATTTATTTTTAGAATGAAGTGGAATAATCTCTTTCTCTCCTAATGAACGTGTTAAAAAACATGCCATTAAATTACAAGAATTCTCATTTAAATTCACAATACAATGTCCAATGCAGGCTAATCACCATGGCAACAGAGACCTAAAGTGGAAAGAAGCATCCACTCATTCAGGGTTGATGTTTAAACCTCCAGGCCCTCCAAATGTACTGGACCACTAATCCCCACTCTGCCTGCTCTGCTCAGTGGACTTTGTCTGTTTGAATATTATACGGGATGTGCTGTAGACCACAAAGCGAAGGAGAAATGTTCTGTTTTGTAAAACCCAACCAATTTTTATAAAGCACCATAGAACTGCTGACCTTTTATCATAATACAAACACAGAGATGATCGTTTAGAAAAGTACATATCTTGTAGGGATGGAATGGCCCCAAAACCAAAATTCAGCCATTAAAAATAAGCCACAGGTTTATTTTTTCAGTATTTTAATCAGAAAGTACTTGCATTGGAGAAATTATGCAGTAAAATCAGTTTGCAAAAACCACTGCCGTTTATTTTATTAGTAAATGCCATCACTGGATGGTTCATTACAGATGCCATTTTCTTTGCTGTAAAAATTAAAAACGTCTTTCTGGGAATCAGAGAGGTAAGTAAAAAGCAGAAGACTGCAACACCAGTAGTGTGGAGAACTCACCCTGCAACAATGGGACAAGCACACACCAGGAACTGCAGAAAATGCAACACACTTGCTGCCAACAAACCAACAAAAAGTTGCCAAACACATGCTGCCCAAATGGCCAAGAAGCAGTAAAATGAGTTCCACACCCAGCTTTATACTCTGCTCATTAGAAGCTGGACTAAGACCAGCTGTGCCTGCTTAAGCTGCAGGAGCTCAGCATCAACTGAAGGGAAGAAACCTACATGCAGGCACCACTGCATGTAACAGTGGTAAAACCATCAACACAGTTGGGATGGGTTTTTGTTTCTACATTTGTTTAGATAGCTTCCATATTTGCCAATTTCAGGGCAAGAAGTTGCGCCAATTCTCACTGGGCAACAGTGATGGTACACCCTGGACCCTTTAGATGGTTGGAAGGAAGACCAAAAGGTGCTTGCGGAGAACCTAGTAGATTTATGCAACAGTGCCAACCAACATTATCACATGCAAGCAACATATAAGGCTAAAATGAAACTGGATGAAATTAGGGGAAACATGTCAAAGTATTATAACAGGCAAATAAAAACCAATGCTTCAAGCTTAGGACAAACCCTTTTTTAAGAGAGGCTTAGAGTTCTACTGCTTCCTTCCTCTTTTGCCTTTGAGCTAAAGCTTTTAGGCAAGTTTTTAACACAGCTTTATTACAAATGAGTATCTCTGAAAAGGTTTCCTAATGCAAACCCTAATGTGTTGCCTAAAGTAATTCTCCTCTTACTGGCAATGGCAGTGAGAAAAAGTGCAATTTCCCCAAACATCACTCTTGTGCCACACAGAGGTTCCTCTTATAATGACAGCTATAAATATAAGAGTTTCAGTGTGGAGTGTCATTTTTTATGCTCCTCCTTCATGCTCCTCAGCTGCCAAACACAGCAGACTTGCATTAGAATGTCATCCAAATCTCCTTCTCTTTTCATCACTCTGTCCTCATCTTTCTGAGGGTTTACAACAATTATATGGTGTAATCAGCAACTCTTCTGCTGGCTTTCGGAAGGGTCAGGTCATTTCTAGACAGTGGTTGGAACGTTGGATTGTAGAGGTGATCTCTGTTGCTTACTCTTTGCAGGATCGGCCCCTGCTGGGTGGCGTACGGTATCACTTCACTAGAAGCCTGTCATGGGCTGCCATGACCATGGTGCCACTGGAGGACATTTGTGAGGCAGCTTCCTGAATGGCACCAAGCACCTTTGCCAGGTTTTACAGGGTGAACATCGCCACGCCCTATCCCCTACAGGGTGTTCTGGAGCAACCACCTTCTGCATCCCACTGAGGTTGGTGCGGTTGCTGTTGTTGCCGTGGGTTTCTGTTGGATCCCTTGGGACCTTGTTGGTATACGTCATCCAGTGATTGAAGTACCACCTCTGGCGGTCAGTAGGGATGAAATAAACAGACATCAAATACTTATATACTATATAAACAGACTGATAAACAGACTGATAAACAGACTGATCATCCTTCTGTTGTCATTTATAATCAATGTCTGAACCCTGTGAAGGTAATTAAGTGTAATTTTTTCTTCTGATATACAACTATTTCTATGAGAAATGTACACATTGTTCCAGTAATGTTTGGCTGTTAATAGGAGCTTCCAGTCAGAGGTGAGTTAATGTTCTGTAGTAGCCAAATACATTTCTGCTCCAACTTAGACATTGTATGGGTCAAGATAGGGAATTCCTAAATACATTTTTATCTTCCTAGAATCATTTTGCTGCAAATAAGCAAAGATTTAATCTAGACGTAATGCGTTTATAGTTTAATTGGCCCTGACACTTAATTGTATTTTCTTCCCACTTCACCAATGCCCCAGGGAGCTCAGGCCCTGGGTAGTGCCTCACTGGCGAAACTTGAGCTCAATTAAGACGACAGACTGCTCCAATAAGGGCCTTTGATTGTGCCATTTCAGAGATTTTGCCTCCAAGTCAACATTCTGAGAGGAAGAGATGGCCTCAGAAAGTCCAATATGTTATCCTAACATAATCATGAAGTTTGACGGGGCCACCACTAATCACGTTTTCAGTTGATGCCGCAGTAACTGATAGCAGGGCCAATGGAAGTTGGGGATGAGGAAGTGCTGTTTTCACCATTGCTAGGACATTTTCTTCTGTAGTTCTCTGATATTGTATTTCTACACTTAGGGCCTGATCTTCAAATGATTTGTGTGTACAAAACCACACGCGAGCCTGTTTGCGTCAGCAAAGCTGATCTACAACCATGTGGTAAGTGGATTGCTTGTGCAAAATTAGAGTAACTGCGGGTGCAAACTTTTTTGCGTGTCTTTTATGAATATGCAAAACATATGATAATGATCCAAACCCGCAAATTCATGGGAGGAGGATATGCAAATGTCGCAATGCGATTTTCAAAGCCTGAAATGGTTTGCGGGCACGATTTTTGCGTGTGGATTTAGCACGTTTGAAATGCAGGTGCTAACTGGGACGCAACATTGTCTGGTGTCACTTTGGCCAGAAGGAGGCATAGATAGAATGACAGATGACAGGGAGAGAGAATCTTCTGTATATATGCCAACAGATTTGGGTTGTCAAAAAAAAATTTAAAAAATAGAGTGTCATGATCTGCCAGTGTTAGGGTTTTGAGTTTATGTTTTTTTATTTCCTTCTCAGTCAGTGTTGTGTTTTTGTTTTCTTTTCATCCAGGTCATCAGATTATTTCTGTTAGCTGTTACTCCCTAGATTCTTGTTTCATGTGTTTGTTTATGTTTTCCTATAGGTTTGTTTTTCCCTTGGTTTTATTATTTTGTCTAGTTTCCTTGTTTTCTGCTCAGTTCCTCATATCCCTCCTTTACCTCTGCTCATCAGTTTAATTAGACACATTTCCTCTCAGTTCTCTGCAGCCTGTTCCACACCTGTCCCATGTTTCCTCTGATTACTTGCCTCCCTGTTTCAGTGGTTCATACTCCACCTCCCTCTGTCTATAAGCTTGTTGGTTTTCATTGTTCCCCACTGGTTCCTCCTGGTTTGTCCCCTGTCGCTACCTGGCTCCATGTCCTTGTTCTGGCTCACCCATGTAAGTCATTGTTATTATTATTATTATTATTATTAAAGAAGAAACCTTTCAACTCACCTTGCTGCTCCCGAGTGCTCGTCTGCATTTGGTCCAAACAAACCACAACACCCCATGGTAATGAGAATAGAGGATTTTATGTAGGATTATCTAAGCTCAGATGTGGAGCCAGTTACAAACAGAAGCCATAAAATTTCTCCTATGGTAAAACTCCTTGCAACACTTCATACAACATAATTTCAGCGTAACATCGCTGTCAGTGATCATCTGTTGAAAGGGCACAAACCAGATCATGGCAAAATGCGCACATACAGCAACTGATCAAGCACGCACAGCCTGTAATTGCACATCATGCAAAAGACTCACTGTGCTCTGATGTTGATAATATAATTAATAGGAAAGAACTAAAGACATTATGAGGCAGATTAAATCCTTGATTTGCAAACTGGATGCCAAAATCACTTCTTAACAGGTGTAAAATCACCATTTTAAGGCAGCTTTTCCATGTGATGTCAAAGATGGTGTATGCTTTAACCTTGTCACTAAACAAAACATATTGCTTTATTGAGAGTAAAGTTCATCTGTCATTGCAGGGCAATCGGAGCTGGATCAGTTTGATTACGTTGTCTAAATGTGAACATATGCCAGCGGAGAGTTTTGTTTATGCAGTAAAAAATTATTTTGTGTCACCAAAACACAATTCAAACAATTGAATACGTAGTATATCTCTAAAATATTGGCAAAACAAACAAAGCGAATTTAGTAAAATCATTGGAAAATATTTTATTTTTACTTACATAATGTTCGATTTAACTTTTTTGCAGGACAGTTATGTGACGCTATGTTTTAAAATTAGCAAAGCTATAACATACAAATTGCCAACTCCTACAACAATCTATTTTTATGTTGCTAATATTATGTTCAAGCTTAAATATTGTGGCTGTTTATGATAAACTCCGAACTCTTCAAACATATACTCTCAAAAAAATAACAGAACAAAGTGAGTCTCCTAAATTAAAAGATCAAGAGAGACAAATTAATTAACAGGAATATTTGTCTTTTATATTGTTAATATTGATTGGCCAATTTGTTCTGAGTTATGTGGAGCAAGATAAGAGAAATAATCTCATCAGTGCAGATGACAAACCTGCTGTGAGTAGCACAACAAAGTTAACTAACTGTAACAGTCCAGAAAAGCAAGGACCGAACGGAACAGAAGGATAAAATCAGCAACTGGATCATTTGTAATGATGCAGCGTAACAATCCCTGCATATTTTAGAAACACAGCAGAGTGTCTGTTTGCTTTTCCTCTTGTTCCAGCCAGTGACACATGCAATTTCCTCATTTAAATAGGTTTATCCATTGCATGCGCAATCGTACGCAACAAGCCCACTTATTGCACATGCAATTTATTTATAGTACACGCAAATTAGCACCCGCTATTTGGGATCTTTAAGTGTTCTAGTGTTGTGCTGTATTACATCTACATACTTTCTGCACATGTGGTGAACCATTTAATCTGATGGCATTTAAATAGTAGTTTGAATGACCACACAAAACAAATCGAATTTCAGCATAAAATTGGAATTGAGCATCAAGACCTGCAGTGTGAATGCAGCCATGGGGTGTTGCAAGGTAACACCCCAAATCAGATTGAATGCTTGTGTAGTTCTTGGAGCTTGATCTGGGCCTGCCTTAGGCTTTCCTTGCAGTAACACATGCATCAAACACTTCCAGAGGGAGGCATAAGGGAGAAACTTATATAGATGCCCGAATCACCTCACGAATCTCGTAAAGGTGGAGAGAAGCAGCAGCTCTACAGAGAGCACCCCCCAGACAGCTTGCAATCTGTCTCTCCTACTGAGGCTCATTCCAGCTTCTTGTATCCAGGATCTCATTATTTGATCATCTATATTTACATAATGATCTATAAGTCATTTTTGTAGGGTTGAAATACTGCTCAATTGTCACAAAATGTTGTTGTTCCAAAGGACCTATATCCATGCAGGAGGCACGCAGGATCATGTGGACACAATGCTACTGCTATCAAAACAATGGCCAGGACGTCATATCTACACACAATAAATTCATGTTTAAAATAAAGTTTGTCATCACTTTAGCGTTAAATGCAGCTTTCCCCTTTGCTGTGTCCGTCGTTTCTATAGACAAAAGCAACTGACCCCTTAATCAGATGAAGTCTTTCTGCTAATCTTTCTTGATACGCGTGAAGGTTGCTAAAGAACTCGTTCTTGAAGTGCTTCACGCAAACGAAGAGGAATTTCCCCACTGATGTGGGTACATCTCCATGAAAAATAAAATTTTTGATGCTGTGGGATAGTGTAATGAATAGTGTGTGTTAATACACCCAACAAATGAACAGTTAGACGCATTCACTTGCAGCTTCAGCATACTTGAGCTTGGACTACAAAATCTCAGCAAAAAAAAAAAATGGCAGATTTGCGAAATTGGTTACCTGGAAGTCCATCACCTTGTTTAGTTGTTGTGCAGCAAATACTGTGATGTAACAGTATCGGTAAAAAACGTATCGGAGAATAAATAAAACTGCAAGGATTGATCAACTTTGTTACAGGAATAGCTCCTTCAATTGCTTTGTGTAGGAGAGAGGCAGTGGCAGCAATAGCTTGGCTGATAGCCCCTCCAGGGAGGTATAACAGCTGAACAAAAACGCTATGCCAGATGTAACTTCTATAATCATTTCTGAAAACACGCAGGTCAATCTGAGAACACTCATAAATAAATTTATTTATTTGATTCATACAGCTCCAGTTATAGTTCAGCTTTGACAATTATAAAAATGAATTTTGGGACTTTTTAAATGTATTGAATTGTGGCACTTTTGGCTTTTCATACTTGCTAGTTGTTCTAAATCTTTCTTATTTTAGGCTAGTGCTTGTGTTACATGTTTAGAATGGAGCTTCAAATGTCATGGGCCAAACCTTCCTATAGTAGTTGAGGTTCTAGAGCAGTATCTTCATTTAATTCATAGCCTCTCACCTCCAGCCCAGATTTCATACAAGATCTGTTGTGCAGATCAGCCATTAATGTTTACTGGCCTCCAAATGTTCCCTATCAGACCTGTTCTAGTTTCAATTTCCACTTGCAAAAATACACAATACATTTGACAGAAACTGATGAGTTTTTGTAGCATCAATAAAGCGGAGGAAACAGAGATGAGAGAGATTCAGTTTTGGGTGACAGTGAATTGGAGGACGAACCAAAGATAGGCTTTTCCCTTCAGTTTGAACCATGTTCCTCAGGTGATATTTACGGTACCATTTCCTTATTTTAAAGTGATGGAGTGGCTTCCTGACCCAGAGGACATGTTCAAGCTGCGTATTTTCCTCCCTGCATGCAAGCACAAAGCATGTTCTATTATATTAGAGCAGCCTAATGAACTCAAAGTCAGACGTTTTCAGCAGCCAACTTCAATAAAGTATCTCTCAAAAGTAAGTACACCGCTCTCATTTTTGTAAATATTTTATTATCTTTTCACAGGACAACTATAAAGATATGACACTTTGATTGAATGTAAAGCGTCTGTCCCTTCAAAGTAATTTTATCACAAACTTAACAAAAGTGAGTACGCCCTTAAGTGAAAATGTCCAACTTCTGCCCAATTAGCCATTTTACCTGCCTGGTGTCATGTGACTCGTTAGTGTTACAAGTCTCGGGTGTGAATGAGAAGCAGGTGTGACCATAATTTGATGGTTGGATCTATGCTGAACCAGTGATTTTAAATGGAAAAATAAACATAAAATGTAGACATAAAATTGTAAGAGGTGTGCATTTTACATACCAGAGGGGAGAAGTCGGGGGTTGGAGTGGGGGGGTGGGGGTTCAGTGTAGCACATGATGCAGCAGTTCACTTGGTTTGAGCAATAATTATTTGCTCTTGTTGACCTTACACGCTCAGCCTGATACTGATTCTGACTCTAACTCTGGATGGAATATTAAACTGAATTATAATATCTAACTACCCTAATAGCAGAGAGAGGCTGGGTGTTCTAAAGTAAACAGACAAACGTATGGACAAAAAGAAGTGTACAAAAAACAGAAATGGTTCAACGAAATGGAAGATTTGCAATAAATATATCTGACATCAGAGCAGCTTCTAGCAACAAGAAAGATTCTTCCAATGGAAAACCCAGGATGTTCTGTTTACTCTGCCCTATGAGCTGATCAATACATTACCATGACTTACAGCCTCAACAAATACTAAACAATGAATAACTTTAAATTCAGCCAATATTTTCATTACTCATGGTACATTTGCAGAAGGAACTAGCAAATAATATGATAAGGAAGGATTACAACACCCTTAAATACACAAAAGGTAATCAAACTGCTTTCAATGAATCATGTTGAATGTCTGTTTAATGTCACATTTTTAAATTGCATTACATTTTTGACAACAATATAATGAGAATAAGTTTTACACTGACAAACCAAAAGCAACAAACATTACACAGAACATTTGCTCAAATCTGCCTGCTGAAAAAAAGCAGCCACAACATCTCATTGGTGTGTTCAGGGTGATGTCCAATTATACTTCTCCTCCAGACTGTGTCATGGCTAGTGACCAATTTTAAATAGGACTTCTTTTTTTTTTTTTACTGTGTCATGTCCGGCAGAGTAGCGCTCAGAATTGTTGTCTGAGTGTCAAGAAAAACCAGCAGATTTACTTTCACAAGTGGAGCATTACAGCGAACGCTTTAAAGTTCTGCTTGATATTCATAAAAAGAAACTTTATTAGAAACTGCTTTCGATTATTTCAATTGTTACAGACACGGAGACAGAAATGAAAAGGAAAAAAAAACAAGCACGAAAGGGAGAAAGGGGGGCAAAAAGGAAGCAGGGAGAGAAGGATGAAGAGAATACAAGATAACACCCTGCTTGCTTCTACACCTGCAGAAACGTTCATATTACCAGCTTTTTTATCGAAAAGTGCACGATACTTATGAATGCAAGATGTCTTTAGTGGTAAATGCGGCTCAATATAGAACATTTGTGTATCTGTTAACACCTGAATCTAAACACCTGTGGGTCTGAGTGTGAGCGCGCTTGTGTATACAAGGTTTCTCTATAAAAATATGCAATAGTGAGTGTAAGGAGCCACAGACCTGCCCCCCTGGGCCCGGGACAGATACGGAGGAGATCCGAGTCACAGACATCCAAAGGCCCCCTAGAGTACAGGAACCCCAGGAGAACAAATGCCGGGACTACTGTAATCCCCCCAGAGAGGAGCGTGGGAGAAACCCAGGGGAACCACCCAGCAGCCACAGTGCAGAAGCCCCAGGGAGCTGCATCGACGAGTCTACAGGCCCCGGCGGCAGCCGTCTACGCCCGAGCAGATCCAGCCATGGACCCAGCGACCCGAGACCCCGGGACAGGTCACTCCCCAAGCAGAGGCCCGGCCCAGGGGTCCAGGCCCCGGCAAGCAGCCACCGGGAGTGAGCCCCGGATACCCAGCCCTATATACCGAGAACCACAAGTACACCGGCGGGCAGAGACACCAACCACCGGCAGGTAGTGTGGCGGGGAGGGAATAGGCCCCACATTTGATGGAGGGCCTAAACTGATCCAGGCGAGGGAGCAGCCCAAGACCCAACCTGACACAAAAAACAAGCACACACAGTCACAATCACACATTCCCACCCTCATGCGTACACATAAAAACACTCACACCCACGCACCCAATGTAAAGACAACAATGGACGTCGTACACTCACTCATACTCCCCATACATACTCTATACTCCCAGGGCCAGGTGCTGATAGCCCATGTGACAACCAGCCCCCGGACCCAGGAAGTGGGCCTCTTTAAAAAGAACTTATATCTTTCTTTCAATAATTTCTTCTTGCTGCTCTTATATGACTATGCTTGTTGTGTCCACTTGTTCTCAACAGTAGGTCTCTGCAGCTCCTCCAGGGTTACCATGAGCCTCTAAGCCGCTTCTCAGATGAATGCTCTACTTGCTCCGGACATCCATGTCTTAGTAGGTTTGCAGTTGTGCCATCCTGTTTCATCTTTCAAATTATGGGATGAACAGAGGTCTGTGAGATGTCCAAAGTTGGGATGTTGTTTTAGAACCTAACCCTGCTTTTAACAATTATTCACTACTTTATGTTGGCATATCACATAAAATCCATTGATGTTTGTGGTTGTAATGTGAGAAAATCTGGCAACATTTAACAGGTAAGAAGACCTATGCAATGTTCTGTGTCTAATTGTCTATTCACCCTGTCTAGTAATTCAGTTGGACCTTACTGGTCTAAAAAAAAAGCAAACCTAATCGAGCTCTAAATAATTACAACAGCTGTCTGAGGAGAATGACTGCACTATACAAATATCACCAGATGCCATTTGATTGCCCGGCACACTGATGGTACCATCACATCCCAATAAATCAGCTGCTAATGACATCACTCCAGCGTCTTTCCTGAAAGAGCTCACTGCATGCTTACATCAGAAATCCACTAAATCATAGTTATAGTGTTTGTTAAAGATAGCAACATCTCACTTAGAGCATGACTCCGGAAGACATTACTGCAGGCTGTTTGATTGGTGCCACAAGTAGGATGTGGGTTTAACAATTGCTCCCTTCTCCACCGAGTTTCTATAAAAAATCTCTTAATCTAGGGTGTGTGATGTATCCTGTCGTAGTTTGCTGCCCTTTAAGCCAAAGAGGGATTTTTTCTTCAATATTCCTTAAGCTGAGCCCTGGTTACATAATAGTACCATACATGAACCCAGACAACAATACAGAAAGACTGGACAGTGGAAGAAGGACAAACTACATTCATCTTTGTTTTTTTTTAAAAAACAGTCTTGCTCACTACCAGAGATCCGTTAAAGAGGCAAAAACACGATTTCTGTCTTACATCATTTCTAACAAGAGCCATTGTCCTAGGGTGTTGTTCAACACAGTTAATTCTGTTTCAAATTTCATTAACATCTGTTTTGTTAGAAGCTTCATCTACTACTTGTGAGAATTTTCTCTCTTTGTGTATTGAAAACCTGCTGGAGGTTTCTTCCTGTTAAAAGGGAGTTTTTCCTCTCCACTGTCGCTACATGCATGCTCAGTATGAGGGAAAGTCAACGCCAGTGACTGTCCACTGTCTCTACATGTTCATCCGGGAGGAGTGAATGCTGCAAGTCACTGACTGGATGCAATCTGCTGGGTTTCCTTTCCTTAGATAGAAAAACTTTTTATCCAATTTGAATAAATAACAGAATCTGGCTGCACTGTTCAATGATTAAGATTAATTGGAATGTATGTACCTGACTTTTGTGAAGTGCCTTGAGACGACATGTGTTGTGAATTGGCGCTATATAAATAAACTGAATTGAATTGAATTGAATTGAAAAAGTGATATCTGTTAGGCAGGCTTCTGGTTCTACTGAAGTAGTTGTATCTGCTTCTCCAGCTGATTATCCTGTATTCGAAACAGTTTGAATCAGTAACTCTTGCTTCTTTGAGCAAAATTGTGCAGTGCATGAGGACTAAAAATTGCTCTCATGACTTTTCTCCTACAAAGCTAAAAGAACTTTTCAACATCATAGGTACCATTGTTTTGTCTTTTTTAACTCCTGTCTAAATTCAGCAATACCAGTTGCTTTCAAGTATGCTGCTGTAAGGTCACTCATTTATCTTATTTTAGTCCAATCTCCCCCCTGCCCTTCTTATCTAAGGTTTTAGAAAAATTGCTCAACTATACTTTTACCTTTTACCCAACTATAACCATTTTTAGAAATCTGGCTTTAATTCACGACATCACACATTGCTGCGTCTGTCGATGGAAGGTGTCCAGTTGTTTGGTGCTGGTGGACCTCACAGCAGCCTTTGATACTCTTTTGGCTAAACTACTATATTGGTATCCGTGGCACTTAAATGGTTTACATCTTATCTTACCGGCAGAACCTTCACAATTATGGTTAATGAGTTGGCTTCCTCCAATTCTCCTCTGTTGTGTGGTGTACCACAAGGCTCCATCCTTGCTTCCTTCCTCTTCTCCCTCTATATGCAGCACCACGTCTTTCCATTGTTTTGCAGAATATCTCCAGATTTACATGTCTTTAAAACCAAGTGACAGCAACCTACAACACTCCCTTCTTTATTCTATATTTGCAGTTAAACAGTGGCTAAGCCATCATTTTTTTGTTTTTAGATTAACAAAAGACCAAGTACATTTTATTCTGTAATAATGCCACCACTGATCAGAATCAGCTTTATTGCCAAGTTTGTACAGACGAACAAGGATTTTGACTCCAGTACACTTTGCTTTCAGTGAGGATTTTTTTTTTGTATATGTAATAGTGGAAATAAAGAATATCTTTTTTAATGTACATATATACACAACTGACTTTACAATAGGATATAATGTGAGATCAGTCCAAGTATGATTTTCTCTGCAGCCCTGATTGTTCGTTGCAGTCTGGACCTGTCCTGTTTTGTGGATGAGCCGAGCCACACTGAGATGGACGGAGACTGAATAGTACCTTTTGGCAGTGTGGGCAGGTACCAAGTCTTGCTGGAAAAGGAAATCAGCATTTTCATAAAGCTTGTCAGCAGAAGGACAGACTGAACGATGGCAGTGTAGAAGATGACCAGCAGCTCCTGTGGAAGGTTGTACTTCTTGAGTTAACTCAGGAAGTACAGTCTCTGCTGGGCTTTCTTCTGAACATTGTCTATGTCGGAGGACCATCTCAGGTTTTGAGAAATGGTGGTTCCTAGGAATCTAAAGTGGTCCACAGTAGATACAGCGTTGTTGAGGATGGTGAGGGGGGTATGTGGAGGTGGTGTTCTCCGAATGTCCACAATCATCTCCACAGTCTTGAGTAGGTTAAGTTTCAGGTGGTTCTGACCACACAAGTGTACCAGCCGATCCACCTCCTGTCTGTATGCAGACTCATCACTGTCCTGGATTAGTCAAATAATAGTGGTGTCATCTGAAAACTACAGTTTCACAGACGGGTCCACTGAGGTGCAGTCATTCGTGTAGAAGGAGAAAGGAACACACCCCTGGGTGCGCCGGTGCTAATGGTTTCTATGCAGGAGAAGATGCTCCCCAGCATCACTTGTTGCTGCTGGTCCTTCAGGAAGCTGGTGGTCCACTGACAGGTGGAGGCCGGGACTTTGAGCTGGATGAGCTTCTGGTGGAGGATGTCCTGGTTGATTGCGTTAAAGGCCGGGCTGAAGTCCACAAACATGTTCCTGGCGTATATCCCTGGGTGGTCAAAGTGCCGCAGGATGAAGTCTAATCCCAAGTTGACTGCATCATCTGCCAACCTGTTTGCCCGGTAGGCAAACTGCAGGGGGTCCAGCAGGGGGCCTGTGATGTCCTTCAACACCAGTCGCTCATAGGATTTCATGACCACAGACGTCAGAGCGACAGGACTGTAGTCCTTTAATCATGTGATGGAGGGTTTCTTGGGGTAAGCTTTACTCATCCATAAATCGTGATGAGCCGAACCAGTTAGATAGACTACAAGCATGTCTTGAAGACATAAACACTTGGATGACTGCAAATTGTCTGCTTCTAAATTCAGACAAGACAGAAGTTGTCGTCTGTGGACCGGATTCTTTGAAAAAGAAACTGCTTAGTTAGTCACTTAACCTGGATGGCATTAAATTGACCTCCGGTAATAAAGTAAAAAACCTTGGTGTTATTTTTGACCAGGGCATGTCAATTAAATCCCATATTAAACAGGTTTCTAGGATTTCCTTCTTTCACCTCCGGAACATTGCCAAAACTAGAAATATCCTATCCAGGAGTGACCCTGAAAAACTAGTCCATGCATTTGTTCCTTCAAGGCTGGACTATTGTAATTCTTTACTATCAGGATGTCCACAAAATGCAGTTAAAAGTCTTCAGCTGATTCAAAATGCTGCAGCAAGAGTTCTGATGAAAATTAAAAAGATAGATCATGTTTCTCCTATTTTAGCTTCCCTTCATTGGCTCCCTGTTAAATCCAGAATAGAATTTAAAATTCTCCTCCTCACATATAAAGCCCTTAATGATTTAGCTCCATCATACATCAGAGATCTGATTGTTCCATACGTTCCTAACAGAGCACTTCATTCTCAGACTGCAGGTTTACTAGTTGTTCCTAGAGTCTCTAGAAGTATAATGGGAGGTAGATCCTTCAATTATCAGGCTCCTCTCCTGTGGAACCAGCTCTCAGTTTTAGTCCGTGAGGCAGACACCCTGTCTACTTTTAAGACTAGGCTTAAAACTTTCCTTTTTGATCAAGCTTATAGTTGGCTTATAGAGTGGCTTAGGTTATCCTGAACTATCTCTGTAGTTATGCTGCTATAGGCGTAGGCTGCTGGAGGAGAAAATTATCACTTTCACTCTCTCCGCTACATTCTCATACTACTCTCCAATTTTGCATTATTTGCTGTTATTCCAGCTTTTAACTTTATGTTCTCTCTCTGACTCTGTGTCTAGCTGTGACACCTTTCTGGAGGGGGGCATCATCCAAGCTTCTGCTGGCAACAACTTAATGCTCACCTTCTACCGATGATACACTTAAAAGAAGAGACGAAATCCACTGGTCCCCAAACCAGACCCCCTCTGGCCCTTGGCTGTGTCTAGAAATCCTGTCCATAAAAGTTATGAACAGGCCCGGTGACAAAGGGCAGTCCTGCCGGAGTCTAACATGCGCAGGGAACAGGTCCGACTTAGTGCCGGCAATGCGGACCAAACTCCTGCTCCGCTTGTACAGGGACCAGATTGCCCCTAAGAAAGGGCCCCCGATTCCATACTCCTGGAGTTTTTATCCTATTTGAATAAATAACTAACTCTGACTGCACTGTTTAATGGTTAGGATTAATTTGAATGTATGAACCTGACTTTGTGAAGTGCCTTGAGACGACATGTGTTGTGAATTGGTGCTATATACATAAACTGAATTGAATTGGGTACTGGGATGATGGAGTGTTTGAAGCAGGAGGGAACGTCACACAGCTCCAATGACTTGTTGAAGATCTCAGTGAAGATGGGGCCCAGTTGGTCGGCAGAGGATCTCATGCATGATGGGGAGACATTGTCAGGTCTTGAGGCCTTCCTTGTTTTCAGGCACTGAAAGAGCCTATTTACATCTTCCTCTGAGATCCTTAGTGCAGGCCGGGGAAGTAAAGGTAGGGGGGGTGGTTGGTGTACGGCAAGAATGTGTGTCTGAATGGGATGTGGAGGAGTTGGGTTGAGGTGTGAACTGCTGCTTTACATACCTGCAGTTGAAGCCATTTAACGGATTTGCCAGGTGAGAATTCTGCTCAGCGCTGGGGGAAATGGCTCCTGCAGGCAGTCAGGTTTTTCAAACAGCAGAAGCATCTGCATGTGAGAAGCTTTTCTTGAGCTTCTCTTTGCTGCTCTGAATTTTAATTTCAGTAGTGCCGTAAAAAATCTGGGAGTGATTTTTGATAAGGATTTTAAGTTCAATAAGCAAATTGATTTTGTGGTCAAATAAAATCATTTTAGTCTTTAGCTATTGTTAAACCTTTTTTAAACCATTCAGATCTTGAGAAGGCTATACACGGTTTTATCAGTTCAAGAATTGACTACTGTATTGCTCTTTATGCTGGTTTCAACCCAGTCATCTCTCAAATTGGTCTACAATTGCTCCAAAATGTGGCTGTCCGGCTTCTAACTGGTACCTCCAGAGTAGACCACGTCACTCCTGTTCGGTTTTCTTTACACTGGATTCCTTTCCATATTCCGGGCGTTCTCAGAAGTGGCTCCTTGACTCTGTCTCCCTTTGGACCTATGCTTAATCACTGACCTGAGCCTTTTTAAATTTAATCTTAAAACCTTTTTATTCAGAAAGGCTTTTAATATCTAATAGCAAGTTGGCATTTTATTCCAGTTTCCAATTTGTGATTGTTTTTTTCCCTTTATTAGTGTAAAGCACTTGGTCAGCTGTTTATTTTTTAAGGGCTATATAAAAAGGAAATTCCAACCACATTTAAAGCTAGTGGTTACATTAGCGGATATTGCAGCAGCTCAAGACGGTATTACATGAAGTACCCATTTAAGATAGTGGGCAAGCAGTAGAGCAGATCTATGTTTGTCCTATCACCAAGTCATTCAATATTAGGCCTCTTTTGGTGCCTACAGAACCATGAGCCATTAAAACATGGATATGTGAAGGTCCTCTAGGACCACTGCATTTATGCACCGTCTTGACATCTTTTAAAAAAAAAAAAAAAAAAGGCACGTCACAGCAACTTCAGCTCCTTTGAAGGAGTCCGACTCTCCACTTTGCATCATTCAACAGGAACATCCCTCAATCCCTGCCAAGTCATGGCTTACTCAATGGCCTGTCAATTTTGTCAGTACAAAGCAGTTGTTTGCATCATCCGATTTTACAGTCGCCCCTCCTCACTGGTCTTAAATCTGGAGCTGCAGGTCAACAAGTCTGACTTGAAAAGACAAACGTTTCCCTCTGCTAGTAAACCTAACCAGATTAAAGCAAGGTACCTCAATTTTTGTGATAGTATTCCCCACATCACAGGTCCAAACACTTCCAGAGGGAGCGAGGACTTTCAAAGCTCCAAGTTTCAGCTTATTCACACAGTTAAGCCACTTCAATAGCAAAGGGCTCAAGGAACCTGAGAAGGGTTTGAAATTCAGCAAATTCAGATTATGAACAGAGTTTATTCAGATCAAGTAAACATTTTATTGACTGACTGTAGCAGAGACCAACAGAGTCTCTGAAAACTGCTCCAGGGACTAGTTGGTATAGCGACACTCCACATCAATCTCTGTTTTCTGGCTCCTTATGATGGGACTCATGCCCCACGTCTTGGGGTTGTAGAGCAGCTTGAAGGCATAAATGACACCATCCTGGGATACCTGAGAACAAGAGGCAGACAGTTACAGCATATCAATGAAACTGAAATCCTGATGACTTCCCTGTTGTGAGAGCTTCATACCTCCAGGGTGCTGCCACAGTCATGTAGCTCAGATTCAAAAATCAGCACATGAGAAAAGTGATCAATACCAGCAGCTGGACAGCCACCCAGTGTGATCTCCTCTGGATCTATCAGTTTGCCGATGCCCAGAAGGTCCTGCTTCACTTCCACATGGATTTTACTCTCCCCACACCTCACAGCCACCCGGCTTAACGGCACTGGTTCCTGCACTTTCAACTGGACAGGCTGCTTGTTCACTGGCGCCACTGCAACTTCTGGAAACTTCCATTCGGGTTGGTCAGCTGCAGGCAGGATCCGTTTGGAATGGAACCCGTTGACTGGCTTAGCAAACAGACTAAAGGGCTCTTTTACAGGGTTCACTGGTGACTTGGTCGGCATCACAGCCCCCCAGTAGCTTGGTGGTCTCATACCACGCAGCAGCGCATCACCCAGACTGACACATGCAAGAAGAAAGCTGAACACAAACAACTGCCTGGACTCCATTGTTGCATTCAGGCCTGGTAGTCTACAGGCTATTTAAACCCTGAGACTCCTCCCTCTGCCCCATTAACTAAATGCCTCTCTCCACTTGTTGGTGCCACAGCTGATCATCACACACTGATTGCTCAGTTCAGAACCTCAGATCTAGACACTGAACTCCAAGTACTTCAGATGTTTACTGCATAACCACAGACTCACATAACTCATGTTCTGTAGGTCAGTAATTTGAAAAGTCAGTCAAAAAGCTTATATTCAGCACTGCTGTTGGTGCTGTACTGTTTGGTCAAACTAAAAAAGTATTCATATTACAGCTTATTTTCTAATCTAGGTAATCAGTTAATTTAAAAGATGTTTACTGCATGACTACAGGCTCACACAACTCATCCTCTGCAGGTTAAATTAAGCAACAAAAACTGTGTCCAGGTATAACTGTGAAAGTTACTATTACAGCTTATTTTCTAATCTAGGTAATCAGTTAATTAAAAAATGGAGTGAGCTACTAGATATAGCAGAGTGAGCCTGTTCAAGACAGGGTGTACATCTTTGCACTACCATTCAAAATAGATTTAGACCCAGGTTACTCTCAACAACTTTTGAATTACTTCAGTAATGCATGCATAACCCTTTTAGGGGAGAGATATTGAAAATGTGTTGATATACTTGCATGTGCATGTACCCCACTTTACTGGAGTAGTGTGTAACTCCAGACACTGCCACCTAGTCGGCAGTCAGTCCAAGTTCAAAAAATGTATTCAGACCCACATGGCCAACAGTCAGCCAGAGAGAGTTTCTTCAGGAAGATGTTTTATAGTGTGACAGCCATCCATCCATCCGTTTTCTGAGCCCACTCCTTCCGTACAGGATCACGGGGGAGTTGGTGCCTATTTCCAGTGGTCTACGGGCGACAGGCAAGCCCTGGGCAGGTTGCCAGTCCATCGCAGGGCAACACAGAGACATACATGACAAACAACCCTGCATACACCCATTCATACTTAAGGGCAATTTAGAGAGACCAAATAACCTAAGACCCATGTTTTTGGGCTGTGTGAGGGAGACAGAGTATTCAAAAGGGACATGCACAGTTTATGCAGAAAGACCCCAGGCTGGGAGTCAAACCCAGAACATTCTCGCTGCAAGACAACAGTGCTACCAACTGCACCACCATGCAGCAGTGTGACACTCCTGCAGGTAAAAACAACAGGAAACAGGAAAAGGGACGTAATCATCAGCCAGGTGGACATCATGCATAGCTGCATTTTACCTGATATTTGGACCTTACTGTAACTTTACTGTTCTAGAGAATATTTTAACAGCAATAAATGTTTCTTCAAGAAAAATCATTTTTGTTATTATGAAACTGTGACTGTGACTGTGACTTAAATATTTTTTGTGTGTCTCTCTTTTAATAAGGTTGAATTGCAACCTTACAGGCAGGGTGGTGGAGCTAGCAATGGGTCCTATGACTGTCTCTTAGAAAAGGAGGCACTGGGATATAGTGCAAATTATTGACAGCGACAGGTACAGAGGGAGCTAAGGAGGCTGAAGTAGGTGAATATGTTGAGGAAGCTGAAGATTTGCTACTTGACAACATGTAATTGTGAAGCAAAATATCAATAGTTCTGTGTGGGAGCCTTGTTTTTGTGTTCCTTAATTATGCTGACAGATGTTTGTAAATATGTGTACACCACATAACAATATTTTAAAACCAGGGAAAAGGCTTCAGAATGACATTTTCAAATTATCCTTTCATTTATGACTTTTGAGAAATGGCATCTGTTGCTTTGAACCAGCACAGTGACTTCTGCTGTTTTCCTACTTCCCCCTGTTGAGAGAGAAAAGGTTATCATATCTAAGGTTCTACTTCTAGAGAATCACATAAACTTCTGGTGGGGCGGTTTTGGCCCGCGGGCCTTGAGTTTGCCACATGGAGGGTAGAGTTACAATCTTTATCAGAGCTCTCAGCAGAGACAGGCTTCTGCTGTTTGCAGAAGTGTTATCTTTGTTTTCAGGCAGCTGCATGTCTGTGTCAAGTTTAATGCTGCAGTCATTTCACAGAGCTGAGAAGAGAATTTAACTTCTCTCAAAAGAGGAAAAAATAAAAAATGCTCACAATCTGGGTCAAATATGAAATTATTTCCCTGTAAATGAACCTTCTGCATGTGCTTTTCAACTGGCCTCAGCATTATGACTGTTAGTTAAAGGCTGCTCTTGCTGTTCTCTGTTCTTTAATTTTTAGTCTAGTCTGACACCATGCTTGAGTAGACTAGGTTTGTTTCGTGAGTTTTTAAACAGAAAGTGGGGGAGGTGCACACTGAGTTATAAAACTATTTTCTTCGCCTGTTTTTTATGAATTGGAGTGCTGCTGTATGACAGAGTGGGAGAAAATGATTTACCTATAAAATCTCCATGAATTTCCAAAACATTCCCACAACCTGCATATATTTGCACCAGTTGTTAAGAGTCCAATTGTTGTTTTGTGGTTTCAGCTGGATTTATGATTCGCTGTTTGCTGTTTTTCAGCAGTGCCCCAAAGGCGCTGGTGGATAAAGGCTATTACTCTCATTCATACTCACTCAATTTCTCATGGGGCTGCCCCCATGACTTGCTTTTTATTCACAACACTCAGTTCTCGCCAACCGGGACGTATGACACGCTATGTTCCGAGCTCCAGGTCCAATTGAAAGCGCTCTAATCGGCTTCCAAGACACCAGAACACATTCACTCCACCGGAGGATGGATTCAGCGTGCAGTCCTTATTATCACCGCTAGGTTTCCAGACTACACACTTCCTCAATCCACTGATCTCTTTCACACAGTACAACAAGTTATGTAAAAACATCATCATTTACAATACTACTGTTTACCGAGGCGAGCCTGTAAAAACAGGTGGAGACTTTCTTTTTCTACGCTGGAGTTTTAACCGTTCTCCGATCCTACAAAGCCAATTCTCTGTCTTATTCAACCACTGTGAGAAATTTCCTGATTACTCTCAATCAACATCAATACAACTGTTTCACGTGAGGCGCGCCTGTAAAAACAGGTGGGGACTTATTTTGTATAACTTTGTACGCAAGTTTCCCGGAGTGTCAAGATCATTGAGTCATCAATCAATTAATCAACCAATCCACAAATTAAATCCATATAGATCAATTCACCTATTAAATCAATCAATGAACCGAAAGGAGCAAAGAATGGAGCGTGAGTCCTGCTTTTATCCATGCCTGTTCTTAACCCTCCTAAAGGGTTACATCCTCTTGTATCAGTTTATCCTTGACTATGTGTTGCGTCTAATGTGATATCAACAGTTATGTTGTGTAAGCTGTATCAGTGAGCTGTGCAGCAGATAAGCAACAAGGGCAGAGATATTTAATTAGGGCAGCAAAGAGATGATTAGAAAAGGCCACAGAATCATACATCCATAACAGTGGAGTCTGCTCTGTCACTTCTTGTAGACTGCTTCACAGTTGCATCTCCACTCCAATCTGTTATCCTATGAAATATTTTAGTTTTTACATTGAACAGTTAAAGAACATTGTAAAATACTTGGTCACTTTATATAATTTGTTAGTTTTCTGCAAACTGGAAGACTGGAAGGTTCTGCCTTCCAGTCTACTTCTAGAGACTCTAGGAACCACCAGTAAACCTGTGGTCAGAGTCAAGTCAAGTCAAGTCAAGTCAAGTTTATTTATATAGTGGTTTTCAGCAACAAGGCACTCAAAGCGCTGTACACCAGGAAACACATTACAATGATACAGAAAATCAAAGACAGAAAAACAAATCAAATGACATTAATAATCCTTGGGGGTTTAATGGTAAGAGCTGGTTCTAATCTAAACTTTCTAATAGAGGTAATTAGCTCATTAAGTCCTCTGTGGTAAGGAATTCATCCTGTGCTAGAAGAAAATGATAATATTAATCCTTGAGGTGGCTGGTATGAGGCAGCTGTGGTCCCATCACTCAAATAGTAACAGTCATGGGCACTCACTGAAGTCTAAGTAGAGAAGCTGGGTCACTGGTAGGTCCAAACCTTTTAAATACTAATAATGTTTGGCTTTCACTGGTATGAAATTGTTCTAATAGAATCTTTCAAAGAAATCTAAAAATCTATGAATCCTTCTAAGAAATCTAAAAATCTCTGGTCATTGCTGTAAAAACAGCTGTAGTCAAATTTTCAAATACTAATAATATTTGGCTTTTGCTGGTCATCCTTCTGAGAAATCTGAAAATCTATGAAAAATAATGAAATCACACATTTAGGTAAAGTAAGATAGGAGGAAAAAAAATCATATTTCAGACTCTATTCTTAGCAGAATAGAGTCTGAAATAGTACAAAAAACCTCAACAGGGGTAAGCAACACACACATAAGTAAAGATTCAGCAAGGGTACGGTGGAATCTTGAGGGTGCCAATATACAGGGGTTGGACAATGAAACTGAAACACCTGGTTTTAGACCACAATAATTTATTAGTATGGTGTAGGGCCTCCTTTTGCGGCCAATACAGTGTCAATTCGTCTTGGGAATGACATATACAAGTCCTGCACAGTGGTCAGAGGGATTTTAAGCCATTCTTCTTGCAGGATAGTGGCCAGGTCACTATGTGATACTGGTGGAGGAAAACGTTTCCTGACTCGCTCCTCCAAAACATCCCAAAGTGGCTCAATAATATTTAGATCTGGTGACTGTGCAGGCCATGGGAGATGTTCAACTTCACTTTCATGTTCATTAAACCAATCTTTCCCCAGTCTTGCTGTGTGTATTGGTGCATTGTCATCCTGATACACGGCACCGCCTTCAGGATAAAATGTTTGAACCATTGGATGCACATGGTCCTCAAGAATGGTTCGGTAGTCCTTGGCAGTGACGCGCCCATCTAGCACAAGTATTGGGCCGAGGGAATGCCATGATATGCCAGCCCAAACCATCAATGATCCACCCCCATGCTTCACTCTGGGCATGCAACAGTCTGGGTGGTAAGCTTCTTTGGGGCTTCTCCACACCGTAACTGTCCCGGATATGGGGAAAACATTAAAGGTGGACTCATCAGAGAACAATACATGTTTCACATTGTCCACAGCCCAAGATTTGCGCTCCTTGCACCATTGAAACCGACGTTTGGCATTGGCATGAGTGACCAAAGGTTTGGCTATAGCAGCCCGGCCATGTATATTGACCCTGTGGAGCTCCCGATGGACAGTTCTGGTGGAAACAGGAGAGTTGAGGTGCACATTTAATTCTGCCGTGATTTGGGCAGCCGTGGTTTTATGTTTTTTGGATACAATCTGGGTTAGCACCCGAACATCCCTTTCAGACAGCTTCCTCTTGCGTCCACAGTTAATTTTGTTGGATGTGGTTCGCCCTTCTTGGTGGTATGCTGACATTACCCTGGATACCGTGGCTCTTGATACATCACAAAGACTTGCTGTCTTGGTCACAGATGCGCCAGCAAGACCTGCACCAACAATTTGTCCTCTTTTGAACTCTGGTATGTCACCCATAATGTTGTGTGCATTTCAATATTTTGAGCAAAACTGTGCTCTTACCCTGCTAATTGAACCTTCACACTCTGCTCCTACTGGTGCAATGTGCAATCAATGAAGACTGGCTAGCAGGCTGGTCCAATTTAGCCATGAAACCTCCCACACTAAAATGACAGGTGTTTCAGTTTCATTGTCCAACCCCTGTATATAAGAAAGCCAGTTAGCAGAAGTTGCCAAGGCCACGTTGGGGCGCCGGATTTAGAAAAACAAGAAATGTTGTGGTTCAGGCAGTTGTGAATTTCCAACTACTTTAAGAGTTTTACTGGTATGTCTCAATTGCGAATCCAAATAGCCAAATTTCTGGTATTTTCCGCAGATCTGGAGCGTACAACTTCTCCAAGATTATATCCTTTAACCTCTGAGTCCAACCGCTGCCAGGCTGTGATTCCGTTCAAGAATCGTGCCCAGCCTGTGATTCTGCTCTCTGAACATTACAGTCTGAGTGTTGAACGCTCTACAGACTCCATCCAACATCGCAGGCAGCTTTGGAACGCTTTGAACAGCCGCCCACGTTTTGCGAATCACTCGATAAGCCAGGTAACCACCACCTCCAAAAAGCAGAAATCCTGTTATCAAAAGTCCAAATATGGACACATTTTCTACGTCCGCGACCAACAGTCAAAAGTCAAAAGTCAGGTACACAATCTTCCACTGCTGCCAAGAATCTATTGTGTATCCAGAGAAGAACGCCCGTCTGGACAAGAGGGTCTCCTTTACCCTGTCTTCCCGTCGAAAACAAATTTGATCAATTACGTTAAGAGACCAGCTGACCAAATCCATAATTTACAAGTTTGGAGGATATGCAAAGCGAGGCTCTGAGAAAAATACAGACAAAAAGCAGAAGCAGGGATCAGCAGGGAAGGAGGGAAAGAAAACGCGTGTGTCTTCCACCGAGAGCAAGAGAGTATCAACAAAGTGCTCTGTTAGGAATATATGGAAACAATCAGATCTCTGATGTATGATGGAGCTAAATCATTAAGGGCTTTATATGTGAGGAGGAGAATTTTAAATTCTATTCTGGATTTAACAGGGAGCCAATGAAGGGAAGCTAAAATAGGAGAAATATGATCTATCTTTTTAATTTTCATCAGAACTCTTGCTGCAGCATTTTGAATCAGCTGAAGGCTTTTAACTGCATTTTGTGGACATCCTGATAGTAAAGAATTACAATAGTCCAGCCTTGAAGGAACAAATGCATGGACTAGTTTTTCAGGGTCACTCCTGGACAGGATATTTCTACTTTTGGCAATGTTCCGGAGGTGAAAGAAGGAAATCCCAGAAACCTGTTTAATATGGAATTTGAATAATTTAAATGTATTTCAGTAACTTATTTCACTTAGTGAACAATATCTGCATAAAAGTTTTGAAATGGGGTTTTTAATCTGCCAAGCCTCATCAGAACGCATATATTAACTTATTGTATATGAATATCCCACAGTTAGAAATATATATATTTAAGTTTGAGTGGTTTTAAATAGCTAAAAACAGGTATGTGGGGTGTGGAGAAGTGGGAGAAGGCTCTGAGGATGTCTTATATAGAACCTTTTTACTGCAGGTAGGAGAATTATGAAGCGATAATGCCTTCACAGAACAGCTCTTAAGAACTATGTTTATAAGCTTCATGCTTCTTGGTGTTACTGTCACTTGGAGTTGCATGAATCTGCATCCACAGTCTTTCCACAAAGAAGATATCTTACATTTCCAGTTTCTCCTTCACTATGAGTTGTAGAAAACCGCAGAACACAGAGCTACATCTGATTACCAAGAATATGTGACATTTCAAAAGCCAAGCTCCTTAAAGCAATCAGATTCTTTTTAAACAAAGGCATGTTGATATCCCAACTGTAAGATCTTTGAAAACTGTTTTTCACTATTGGGGAGCTTAATCTGTTATTGATAACTGAAAGGAAATCACGACAATATGTGCCTCTGGTTTACTATATTAGCTGCATTTGTAGAAGTAGCTATATTGTACTCTGTTATCTCAGATATTACCTCATAGAATCACATTTAACTACTGACTCTTCTATGTTGTTTTAAATGTGGGAAATGTTTTCTGTGTAGTTGAGTGTTCTGGGTGATTATACGTCAGAGAGAAAAACAATTTGTTTCATTTCAACTATACTTTACAGCTAAAGAGTTTTATTCTCCAGCTAAACTCAGACACTGCATACTGCATACGTTAGTAAAGAGTTCATCTTTTATGAACATATCATCTGACTCAAATACTTAGAGAAATTATTCTATAATTTAAAATTTTCTTAATGGACAAAAATCCCATGTTAAGAAATAGAGTTCAACAAAACCACCAGCTGCTACCTCTGCTGTCTACACTTTGCACAACCCTCTCCATTAGTATTTCACACAGCTGGAGCATACAGAGAGGCAGGTGTGGGTCCTTCCTTATGGTCACTTGTAAGATCAGCCCACAGGTTTTCTATAGAGTTTAGATCTGTGATAGGTGGATTTTTCCCTGTGCTAAGCTAGATGCTTGTTTTCATATTATCCTGCTGAACCTGAGACCTCATGATCCATTTTCAGTTTACTGGCAAACTCAACCAGATTTCTATTTTAAAGATCCTGGTATTTCAATAGGTTCATAATACTTTACATTCCAACAGGGTTCCCAGGGCCTTTGGAAGAGAAACAGGCCCACAACATCACAGATCCTTCACCATACATAACAGTGGATGTGATGTGCTTTTCCCCATATTCTTTTTGATGACAGACCCACCTCTATTGGTTGCTGAAAAGCTCAATCTTCATCTGAGCACAACACAGTTCCAGTTAAAGTCCCAGTAGCATTTAGTAAAGGTCAGGCTTTTTCCTGACATGCCTCTAAGACAACCTTTTGGTGTGTAGAAAGTACCAAATGGTTATGGAGACTTTGTGACCTCCAGAAGCCACTCTTCAATTCTCTAGAGATTTAATGTTACCTCCCTTACTAACCTGCATGGTGGCAAAAATATTTTCCCCAACCAAATAAAAAACATCGTCCTGTCAGCACCAAAGATGCTTCTGGCCCCTCTGTGGTAGTTTCTACATTACCCTCTCCTCTCTTTGCTGGTAATTGGGTTGTAGATTTGACTCTGCAAATCTAGTGTTAAAGCACCTCAACCCTTCAAATCCCACTGAACAAAAACACATGAAAAATGAGGCTCAAGTACCATCGAGTGGAAAAGAATGAAGCTTTAAATGATGGCCAAGTTTAATACCAATTGAAAATTGGCAGATCTCAGAACCAAAGCCCACATATTTCATTGTGCATTAAACAGATGTGTACCCAACTTAAGTGGGTTGCACAAGATTTTGCCTGTGAAAATACACATGGCCTGGAGAATCCAAGTTTGTATGTACAACTCAACCAGGTCAAGAGCCAGAGGCAACATGGCCTGAGAAGGGTTTGAAATTCAGCAAATTCAGATTATGAACAGAGTTTGTTCAGATCAAGTAAACATTTTATTGACATTAGCCAATAAACAGACTGTAGCAGAGACCAACAGAGTCTCTGAAAACTGCTCCAGGGACTAGTTGGTATAGCGACACTCCACATCAATCTCTGTTTTCTGGCTCCTTATGATGGGACTCATGCCCCACATCTTGGGGTTGTAGAGCAGCTTGAAGGCATAAATGACACCATCCTGGGATACCTGAGAACAAGAGGCAGACAGTTACAGCATATCAATGAAACTGAAATCCTGATGACTTCCCTGTTGTGAGAGCTTCATACCTCCAGGGTGCTGCCACAGTCATGTAGCTCAGATTCAAAAATCAGCACATGAGAAAAGTGATCAATACCAGCAGCTGGACAGCCACCCAGTGTGATCTCCTCTGGATCTATCAGTTTGCCGATGCCCAGAAGGTCCTGCTTCACTTCCACATGGATTTTACTCTCCCCACACCTCACAGCCACCCGGCTTAACGGCACTGGTTCCTGCACTTTCAACTGGACAGGCTGCTTGTTCACTGGCGCCACTGCAACTTCTGGAAACTTCCATTCGGGTTGGTCAGCTGCAGGCAGGATCCGTTTGGATGGAACCCGTTGACTGGCTTAGCAAACAGACTAAAGGGCTCTTTTACAGGGTTTCACTGGTGACTTGGTCAGCATCACAGCCCCCCAGTAGCTTGGTGGTCTCATACCACGCAGCAGCGCATCACCCAGACTGACACATGCAAAAAGAAAGCTGAACACAAACAACTGCCTGGACTCCATTGTTGCATTCAGGCCTGGTAGTCAGGCTATTTAAACCCTGAGACTCCTCCCTCTGCCCCATTAAATAAATGCCTCTCTCCACTTGTTGGTGCCACAGCTGATCATCACACACTGATTGCTCAGTTCAGAACCTCAGATCTAGACACTGAACTCCAAGTACTTCAGATGTTTACTGCATAACCACAGACTCACATAACTCATGTTCTGTAGGTCAGTAATTTGAAAAGTCAGTCAAAAAGCTTATATTCAGCCCCTGCTGTTGGTGCTGTACTGTTTTGGCAAACTAAAAAAGTATTCATATTACAGCTTATTTTCTAATCTAGGTAATCAGTTAATTTAAAAGATGTTTACTGCATGACTACAGGCTCACACAACTCATCCTCTGCAGGTTAAATTAAGCAACAAAAACTGTGTCCAGGTATAACTGTGAAAGTTACTTGAAGTATCAGAAAATACTAATTGCAGGCACTTTTTAGATTTCTACTTGCATCCCAGTTGCATGTAAATATTCTGTTTCATTGCTGCAGTTTTAAAAATAATGATTCATAACCAAATGTAAACTCCCTTCAAAAAATGAAATTTCCTGTGCTGCTTGCAGGCTCTCGGAAATGAAAGATTTCCTTCTCTTCCTCCTTCCAGCTGCCATGGCTATGCTCCTGCAGTGCAGAAAAAGAACTGCTCTCTGCTGTTCTTTATTTATCTTTGTAAATGATCAGCTTGCATAGGTTGCCTGACATCACGCCATCCCTCAAGGTCAGGGTGGAGAGGGTTGCTATGGCAACAGTTAGGAATGACAAACACCCATCACTGGCAGAGTGCGTAGGCCTGTGATTCACCAGAAGGCCCAGATGCAGAGCTGTTCCTTTTTCCAAAGCATTTTGATGAACTTTCTATTGCATCATCACCACATCGTGACTTCACAAGGAAAACAGATGCAAGGATGCAAACAGCACAAGTTTACCTTACACAAAATGTTAACACCCAGGCACACATAGACCACACTCAAATGACATATGTCTTCACATTTGCAGCTGATTATAAAGTGATACCACAGATTTAAATCTTATTTTCATTATCACAGTAATTAGGTGTGCAACAAGTTTGTGTCTGCACGTGTTTGCAGAATATCTCTTGATTCTAAGTAGGAGTATGACTAAATCGTGATAAAGTCACAGTCTCACAGCTGAAGGCAAATTTCTGCTAAAGTTTGATTTATAGTTACCAGCAGCAAGAACCTCCAGAAACATGTCTCACTGTGCATGAGTCATCTCCAAATGGAACACATCCCTGCAGGTCGTCAGATAGTGAACAGTGTTGTGCTACTCATGAGACAGCTAAAACAAATCTCATTTCTCAAATCTCAGATATGACGTTTCAGCTCCTTGTTTTTATTTAGCCTTTCCTGGTTTTATTTACAATCTAAGACACCTTAACAGGGCTTAGTTTATCCATCCATCCATCCATCTATTCCTCCATCCGTCCATCTATCCATCCACCCATCCATCTATTCCTCCATCCATCCGTCCATCTATCCATCCATCCATCTATTCCTCCATCCATCCATCCACCCATCCATCTATTCCTCCATCCATCCATCCATCCATCTATTCCTCCATCCATCCGTCCATCTATCCATCCATCCACCCATCCATCTATTCCTCCATCCATCCGTCCATCTATCCATCCATCCATCTATTCCTCCATCCATCCATCCACCCATCCATCTATTCCTCCATCCATCCATCCATCTATTCCTCCATCCATCCGTCCATCTATCCATCCATCCACCCATCCACCTATTCCTCCATCCATCCATCCATCCATCCATCCATCCATACATCTATTCCTCCATCCATCCGTCCATCTATCCATCCATCCACCCATCTATTCCTCCATCCATCCATCCACCCATCCATCTATTCCTCCATCCATCCATCCATCCATCTATTCCTCCATCCATCCGTCCATCTATCCATCCATCCATTTATTCCTCCATCCATCCATCCAGGTTTGCGGTTGCTCTATCTTCTTTTCATTTTCAGATGAACAGAGCTCTTTGAGATGTTCAAAGCTTTTGCCATTTTGATAAAATCTGGGAAAGAATTACAACAAGCCTTACCTCTGTCCCTCCTGTTCTCATGGGAATTACCTTGAAGCTGTTTTAGGAGAGTTCTCTTACTTTGTCTGGGTCAGAACAGTTTGGCAAGGCTCCTGAACACGTCTGACGATGTAAAACTGTTCTCCCTTGTCAAGGTTATAAGAAAGTTGATCTGGGTGACGATCACTGATCTCTTCCTTTGGTAAATACAAATTTCTTGACAACTTTTCCCCTGACCTGTCTGTTGTGGTCTTTGGTCTTCATGATACTGTTTGTTTGTTCACTAACGTTCTCTATCAAACCTCTGAGGCCTTGACAGAACAGCTGGATATGTTTGGGTTTACATCATTCAGAGATGAACTATGTTTACTAATGAAGCGAGTTCTGAATGCAGTTAGTTTAACTGAATTTTATTTAGGAGTATAAGAGTAAGGGGGGCTGTAAAAAGTTTTGAAAACTATGTATTCTTTTCCTTCCACTTCATAGTTATGCTCTACTTTGTGTTGGTTAGTGGTTGCAAAGTGACAAAATCAGAGAAAGCTCAAGCATTATGAATATTTTTTCAAGGTACTGTAACCTTTGGATCAGTTAAAAACCCACCTTTCAGTCTTGCAACACTTCCATAGCAGTGCATAGTGATGCAATGCAAGCTCTCAGATCTAAGGAAGGGGGACTCCAGCCAAGCAAAGCTAAAGGAGATCGAAAGATGAGACGGAAAGACAAGAACAGTTACCTTAGAGAAGCAAATGCTGCTGGTCATTCATCTGGGCCACTTTTTAACTGTGTGAAGACTGTGTTTAGCATGCTAAATGTTAAAGTTCCTGAGAGTAAAACTGCAAAAGACCAAATAAGTATTGGTCATATGAAAGAGACACCAGGAGAAAGATCTAAAACATGCTGTAGATTTGCAAAGATAAACTGACACACGTTTCTTGTCTCGCACAGTTGGCAGCTTTAGGTAGAAATTCCCATTTTATTAAATTATTGAGCATTATCGAGCAGTGATCATAGCAAAGAGTTTTATGAGGTTGAAGAGTTTCCTTTATCACAAAATCCAATTTTCAATGTAGTTTTGTTTGTACTACTTTATGTCAGCATAATGATCATTAGCACAGGTGAAGCTTTGCGAGAACCCACCTGAAATTGAGGCTGGGCTGTAAGGGTTTCTCTCTACTTCTCTTCTGGAGTGTGTGAACTTTAGAGCCATAAAAAATCCTCAGTTATACAGAAAGCTTTGCTGAAAAGGATGAAGATTTAACCACAAGGAGAATTTTCCATGACTGGTGTGAGCTCTCTGTCTACACTTCTACAGCTCACTGCTGCCATCTAGCAAAAGCAAAAAGAAGTGTATAATTCCAAGCAGACGTTGCATCGCACTGCAAACAGAAACATATACGTACAATATGTACTCTACTGATTAAAAGGTAATAAAGTTTCTCCTCTGTGGGAAGAAGAGCCATCTGACAGTTTGTGGGCATCTTCAAACCCAACAGTCGTTGACAGGAAGAATGCTCACCCTTTCCTTAAAACACATTTCCATGCTTTGCAGTCAATAAAACAGACAGAAACAGTAATAAATGGTTTAGTTTTAGAAGCGATTGTACAGCCAAGAGCTTAATATGGAGGTTACATTTACATCTTCTGGGTCAGAGAAGAACCTAGTTTCTATCAAAACCAATGACAAAACTGGATTGTGGCTACAGTTTGTTGTAAAGGTATTCATACCAATTTAACCTTTCCACCTTTTGTCATGTCACAGAAACAAACATTAATGTTATTGGGACTTTTTTCTGATAGACCAACACGAAGGAGTACATAATCATGAAGTGGGAGAAAAATGTTTTAAACTTTGTTTCAAAAATACCAATCTGGAAAGTGAAACATGGATCTGTATTCAGGCGTCTGAGAAAATACTTTGTAGAGCCACTGTTCCAGTTCTTGAGCTCTGCAGGTTTTGTTTCAGTATTGCTCCGTGTTTAGGTACATTAGTCCTCCCATCAAGGCCTGTCTGTTTAGTGGACAGCCATTTCCAACCTAACCATGCTTTAAACCTCACAACATTGTCCCTGCTGTTCCTTGGTCTTCGTAATGCTGTTTGTTCACCAATGTTTAAAACCATCAAAGAACTGCTGGATGGACACTGGGATTACATTAAACATAGGTGGTGTCTATTGTTTTTACTTTCATAAGTTTAATTTCTAGTGTTTCTTATATCTGTCTGACTGTTGAACCCTTGAGAACTCATATGTCTAAATATTGCTCTACATATAAATTTTCACTTTAGGTGACTTATGAGGGTAGTTAGTTGCACTGGATTTTATTTAGAGGTTATTAGATGAAAGGATGCTGAAGACAAATGCACACACTTTTCAGATATTTTTTTTAACAATGTCCACTTCACAATTATGTACAGCTTTGTGTTGGTCTTTTACAGAAATCCCCAAATAAAGCACACAGAAGTTTGTGATTTTAATGTGACACAAACATGGAAAGGTTGAAGAAATATGAATACTTTCTCTGTATACGGAATATTAGTTTTATATTAAATGACTTTAAACATTGCCTATAGAGGGTCATGTCAGTTGAATTATAATAAAATAGAATGATATACTGTCTGATTAAATATTTTATTTTGAAACAAAAAACACAATGAATTTTGTTTAAGTAAATATTTTCCCTAAATAAAGAACCATCCAGAACAGTACTGACTGGGAACTGTTTAACATGCTTGGCTGCTTGCTGAGCAAAAACACCCTGATGCAAAATTGTCAAAGAGAAATAAAGAGTTAGATCAAAAGATTATGGACTTTTTAACCTCTAAAACATCTCAACTCCAAACAAATCTCAGTGTGTAGAATCATTGCAGCATTTTTTAGAAAGAGTTTGGAAAAGTGGAAAGAGTTTATCAAAGGGAAGCTGTACTGTGGCTCCTCTAGTTATAAAATCCTCTCCAGTACCAGCAGGTGCAGTTAAGGCCGGCAGCTATGAGCAGGATGACCATCAGAGTGATAAACAGGCCGATGCCAAGGATGGTGGCAATAACAGCCCAGACGAGTGTCCTCTTGGACGTGTCGATCAGAGGAGATTTGAGCGCCATGCGGGCCCTCCGTGCCCGCCGGCGGTCCTGCGGAGGATAGCGTGCCCGATTTACACTCTCCATGTTCAGCGAGCGAATCAGGCACGCTCTGTGGTGACTCAGCTGGTCGAAGGTGTGTTTGCCATGGTAACAACCCATGCCACTCTGACCTGGAGGTGTTCACAAACAAGTGTACAGTCAGATCTCGGCAGCGAAATCAGCTTAACTTAGCTAATCAGACCAGAACTGCGGCATAATAGCAGAGACACAACAGTGTCAATACGAATGTTGTGTTTTATACAGAATCACATTAAATGGATGAAAATGTGAGCTTGTGATCCAATTGCAGACTTTTAGCAGTTAACTGAATATGCCAAATCATATTTTCCAACAGTGTGAAATAAAACAGTGAGCCCCTCGCTTCTCGCTCTTAAACATTTTCATGGAGCCACACTGTCTTAGAGTGCCTTCACGGACTAAAACTGGGAGCTGGAAGGAGATGGAAGGACTGGGAGCAATATTCTTCCAGGACATTTTCCAGGACATTTTCCTTTCTTTTTCAATGATTAAATGTTTGGAACATTGTTAACATGAGTTGTCCTTATACAGTGGTTCTATCTTTGCAAATCAGACGTACCATCGATGAACTGGTAAAAATTAGAAAATATATGTCATTTGTCAGTTAGGATGCAACATTCATTTATAGTCTGCTCTGCACTCAGCACAAATACACCATGTGCCACTATTGGCACCTCCTTGGAAAGATGTGTACAAACACATAAAATAAGTTCACTTTCTATTGTAGCAGTATAATTTTGCATAGCAAGTTTTGGGGGAAAAATCTATTTTTAATTTGAGTATTTTTATACAGCTGGGAAATAAATCCTATGTAAAGAAATAATTATCTGTGCTTTCTAAATACTGACAAATTTGTGCTGGTTTCTTAGATTTCTTTACCCTTTTTGCACATTCTTTTCTTCATGAATACAATATTTGGTCCCTGAACCATCACACCTTACTATACATGACTTAAACTATGGACTTTTGCTTTTATTTCTTCGTATGTGTGAATTACTTGGGTTGTTACCAAAATCAATTTACTGAGAAATGCCTATTTTACCTGCTGTACATAGAGTGGGGACAAGTATTTGATACACTACAGACTAATCAGGTTTTTCCACTTGCAAATCATGTAGAAGTCTATAATTTTTATCAAAGGTTCTCTTCAACTGTGAGTGATGGAATCTAAAACAGAAATCCAGAAAATCACATAGTGTGATTTTTCAGTAATTAATTTGCATTTTATTGCATGAGATACAATGTTGGAGATAAAATGGCGCTCTACACACCTAGAGGACTCCTACTTAATCTGGAAAAATAGTCTACTGTTGAATAAAAAGACACTTCGCCATGCAAGAAAAGCTTATTTCTCAAAAATATTGGGCTTCAAAATGTTAGCTTCATCTAAACATTCAACTTGTATGTTAGACCCAATCCCAACCAGATTATTTAAGGAAGAGTTCCCTTTGATTACCAGCCCCAATCTAAATTTGATTAATCTATCCTAGTAAATGGATATGTACCACAGGCTTTTAAGGTAACCGTTATTAAAACTTTACTTAAGAAACCTTCACCTGATCGAGATGACTTGATAAATTACAGACCTATATCCAATCTTCCATTCTTATCTAAAATTCTTGAGAAAATAGTTGCTAGTCAAATGTGTGAGCATTTACACAGCAATGACCTTTTTGAAGAGTTTCAGTCAGGCTTCAGAGCTCATCATAGCACTGAAACAGCTCTGCTGAAAGTCACTAATGATATTCTTATGGCCTCAGATAATGGGTAATGTCTGTACTTGTCCTCTTAGATCTCAGTGCTGCATTTGATACAGTCGACCATAATATTCTCTTAAAAAGGCTGGAATATGCTGTAGGGATCAGGGGAACAGCGCTAGGCTGGTTTAAATCTAATTTGTCTGAAAGTATCTAAAGGAGCTACAACCATTAATGTTTCACTTTTCCTTCCCATAGAAAGTACTCCTGGATCAGCACTTCTTTGTTCTCTTTGTGTCTCTGCTCTGTTCTCTCAAACCCCCAGTCGGTCGTGGCAGATGGACGCTCACACTGAGCCTGGTTCTGCTGGAGGTTTCTTCCTGTTAAAAGGGAGTTTTTCCTCTCCATTGTCGCTACCTGCATGCTCAGTATGAGGGATTGCTGCAAAGTCAACGCCAGTGACTGTCCACTGTCTCTACATGCTCATCCAGTAGGAGTGACTGCTACAAGTCACTGACTGGATGCAATCTGCTGGGTGTCCTTAGATAAAAAAAGCATTTTAACCAATTTGCATAATAAACTAAATCTGACTGCACTGTTCAATAGTTAGGATTCATTGGAATGTATGTACATGACTTGGAATCTGTATGATTCGATTGAACTGACTTTGTAAAGTGTCTTGAGACAACATGTGTTGTGAATTGGCGCTAAATAAACTGAATTAAATTGAATTGAAATTCTAACCAAAGTTTTTTCATCTAAAAGTGACTGGGTTTGGAAATGGCTCCAAAAGCCTTTCAGACTTAAGGTTGTTGGTTGTATAATCAGTCCACTCTGGAAAAAATGTAGTTCAAATAAACATTTAAAAGCCCAGAACTTACATGATATCAATACCCTCTGATGATTGTATGTTGGGTACATGTTTTAAACAGTTTCCTTCACTATGGGATTACTGTGTTATAGCTCCAACCCTTGGATGGATGGATGGATGGATGGATGGATGGATGGATGGATGGATGGATGGATGGAAATGACCAGGTACTGGAATTTAAAAGAGCCCTCCTGTCCTTTACCTCCTTTATCTCTATTCTTCGCAATCTAATTTGACAAACAAATTTTGGTGCTTTTGTCCCAAAGGCATAACTAGTAAAAAGAAAGTCTTGCTCTCCAAACTAAACTACGTTGTATAGTTGCATAAATGACATACTATTAAATACCAAGAGCAAATATCCATACAGAGACTTTCTGAAGACATCCATTAAACAGAGTCAATAACACAGCTTTTCATTTTTCTCACCAACGCCACCAAATGGGAGCGAGCTGAGTGTGTAGTGCATCATGACATCATTAACTGTCACTCCTCCACTGGTGGTCTCCTCAATCATCCGTTTTATTGCCTTGGATAGACAAGGGGCAAAGAAAAAAAAGTTAAATGAAGAAAAGCCCTAAAGTTTAAAAGTTACTTTTAGTTTTGTGAGCCCCACCTTCTTGTCTGAACAGAAAATATAGAGAGCCAAGGGTTTCTCCCTCTCATTGATAAAGTTAATGGCATCATCCATGTCACTCACTGTGACTATTGGCAGGACAGGGCCAAAGATCTCCTCCTGCATCAGCCTGGAGTAGGGGGGCACATCCTTTAGCACTGTTGGGGCTGTCAAAGGAAGGGTATTGCTCAGAAACTGTAATGAAACATGTGTCTGAATCATGTGAACTGGGCCTTAAAACACCTCCTCTTACCAATGTAACACTGTGAGGAATCACTCTGCCCCCCCACAACAGGAGTGTATCCGTCCATCAGACTCATGATTCGGTTGAAGTGCCGCTGGTTGATGATTCGGCCGTAATCAGGCGAGCATTTGGGATCTGCACCATAAAATTCCTGTTCAAGGTAAAAAATGTCTTGAAACAACTCCACACTGTGCAGGTTAACATAAAACTAACAGCAGGTTACAGCTTAAGCATTACCAGCAGAGTCTGTCGGATGCATTCAACCACCCGGCCCTGGATGCAGGGCTCGCACAGAATATAGTCTGGAGCGATACACGTCTGGCCACAGTTCACAAACTTCCCCCATGTGATCCGACTGCAGACAAGACAGGTAGATGATCTTTAATGTGGATTTCAACTGAAGAGTTGTCAAAACAGTCCAAACGAGTCCAAAAACGAGTCCAAAAAAATGGTTTTCTTTTTCCTCACTGGCTGATGCTGTCTAACATCTAAAATTACTACCTTGAAAAACATGTAGGTGAAGGAAAACGTTACCTTCCTTGATTATCTAACTTACTTAATTATTGTATTTGTACTCAAATTTGTGAGGCTTCTGTCCACAACTGATTTGCAGCACTTTTTAATAATCCAATTTCTGGGTGTAGGAGCATGTTCGGTAACAGAGGTGTACAGTATTATGCGCTTCACTGATTTTGTAAAAACCTAGTTTCTTGCTGTATCAGATTCTACATTTATGCAAGGGAACTGTTTTTGGTCCTGAGGTTGGTGAGAAACATCAGAATTTACATGTAAGGAATTAATGACTTCAAGAGCCTTTTAAGCTGATTTTTCTGAGTTAGAACTTGTAAATTCCGACCTCAGAGTGTAAATGGAACGTAGTATAAGCCTTTTGTGTATGTTCCCAAAAAACCTGTTCCTGACACCATCACCAGACTATTTACGAGCAGCAGAAACTCTCTGGAACAATGAAATTTAATTTTATATAAACGTTCTGTCTTTCCACCATCTTCTCTACTTAAGACACTCTTAGGCTCACTAAAAGTCCTCCTCACTACCCTTAACATTTGCTCACTTTAGGAGCTCTCTTAATGCCTAAGATGCTTCTTGAAAAACGTTTATTTTATGGAGGGAAAATTGACGTCACTAAGAGCTACTTTTAGTCTTAGGATTCTTTGTGATTATGGGCCTTAATTCCTGCTAAAAACGCTTTTTAACATTGTCAAGGTGGTATTGACTCTTTCTTCAATTACTTTCTTAAACTCTTTAAGTCACAAATTATTCATACCCCAGGCAGAAATTAAGAACATCTTAATTTTTTTATTCAACCAATAAGATCGTTTTGGGACTCTGTTTGGGCCACTCCATAATGCAAATATCAGTGCCAGTGACAAGAAACATATTGAACAAATCAAAAGATTAATTTAAACTTATATCTGCCAGAGGTATGAATAATTTGGGGGGGGGGCGGGTATTATCAACACATTGCAAGTCCCAATAGAAGTCTTTGGGTTTTCATCTAGAGATGAATGCTGTGAGGCTAACTTTTGTATTCTGCTTTGACTTGTTAATATGACTCTTAGCATATTTCAGTGTGGTTCCAGTTTAATGGTGTGTGGATGAAACTTACAGAAAAGATGTTCACCTACTTCATAAAACAGAGCTACACTCTGAGCACAAAGAGAAAAGGTCACATGACAAAGACAGACAAGGAATCTCTATCTCTGTCATTGTTAAGGATGATTAACACCTGGATTCTAAGTGAAAAACTAGATTTGTTAGACCAACAAAATATTATTTAATACCTGGGATCAGTTTGGGACCTCCCTATTTAGAGTAAATTAAAAGATTTTTTTTGTTGAAATAGCTAAGGTAGAGTGTCCTATGTGTCTGTCCTGCCCTGTTCAGGGTTCTTCCTTGTCTCTCACCTAATTACTGCTGGAGAAAGGTCTCCTGTGACTCAGTTATTAAACATAGATAGAAAAGGATTGGACAAATAGACAGATAATTCAAAGTAGCTGTTGCAACCTAAAGATATAAAGACACCCTACCATATATTAGTGAGAGCATTTGAATTAATTTGCCTCTTGGTTACTGGTTACTAACCATCCACAGCAGGTCACAAATGTTCTAAATTCTCCTGGAAAAGAGTGTACTTATGCTACATCAGTTTAGCAATCAGCTGTGTATGTCTGCTGGTGATGAGAGTGTTACCGGCAGGCCATCCTGACATCACAGTTCTTGTCGATGTAGCAGGGGCTCTTCCCTCCCAGCTCCAGAGTCACAGGGGTGAGGTGGCGAGCTGCAGCTTCCATCACTTGTTTCCCTGCTGTGCTGCCACCTGTGTAGAAGATGTGGTCAAACCTGAGCCTTAGCAGCTGCTGGGTCTCTGACACTCCACCCATCACCACTGGGTACAGATCCTGGAGGTAAACAAGATATTCTCTCTCACAGAACTATTGACATTCACAAGAAGTGAAAACAACCTGAAGTGAAAATAGTCAATAAGGAATGTGTTACTGAAATAAAGGTAAATCATGACATTAAGGTCTTTGGAAAGAATAGAAACTTTCCATCAAACAGGGACAAATGATAAGCTATGCTATGTGGAGGCTTAACACCCTCTTTGTCCAGCATTATCTTATCAACAACAGCAGTGGGTGTTCAGACCTTGTCCAGATAGCAAGGCAGCAGCGCACGGAGCAGGAGGGACGAGCACTCGCTCAGCTCTGACGGTTTCACCACAGCTGCATTGCCTGTGAATAGGATGAAGTCACTGAGTGATGCAGAACAAGAGTAGTGGGAGGTTGAGAATGCTGGTGGGGGTGAGGTTTGAGCAGTATGGTACAGAGTCTTTAAAAATAGTTTATACTGCATGAACTTTTTCACATTTTAACTTACTACAACCAAAAACCTTAATGGATTTTTTTTAGATTTTGTTACCAACACAATCCAGCAAATCATTGTAAAGTTGAAGGAAAATTATACTTGGTTTTGATTTTTTTTTTCCAAATGAGAACTTTAAAGTTGGGGCAATCATTTGCATTCAAACTGCCTTTACCCTGACACTGCTACATAAATCCCAGGGCAATCAATAGCCTTTAGAAGACTCCTTTGTAAAACTCCTATTCCACTAAAGTTGGGATGTTGTGTAAAACATAAATAAAAACAGAATACAGTGATTTGCAAATCCTGCTCAACTGCAAAGACAAGATTTTTAATATTTCAAAGAAGCTGGGACAGGGGCATATTTACCACTGTGTTGCATCACCTTTCCTTTTACCAAACCCAATAAGCGTTTGGGAACTGAGGACACTAAATGTTGAAGCTTTGTAGGTTGAATTCTTTCCCATTCTTGCTTCATGCACAACTTTAGTTACTCAACAGTCCAGGGTCTCCATTGTCATATTTTGCTCTTCGTAATGCGCCACACATTTCAATGGTAGACAGATCTAGACTGCAGGCAGGCCAGTCTAGTACCCGCACTGTTTTACTACAAAGCCACACTGTTGGAACATGTGCAGAATATGGCTTGGTATTGTCGTGCTGAAATAAGCAGGGACATTCCTGAAGATGTTGCTTGGATGGCAGCAGATGTTGCTTTAAAATCTTTACGTACCTTTTAGCATTAATGGCACCTTCACAGATGTGCAAGTTAACCATGCCATGGACACTAACACACCGCCATACCATCATAGATGCTGCCTGATAACAATCCTTTTCCTTTGCTTCAGTCCATCTCATACATGCTTGGGCCCAGAGAAGCGGAGCTGTTTCTGGGTGGTGTATTCAATTGCATATACACTCACCGGCCACTTCATAAGGTACAACTTGCTAGTACTGGGTTGGACCCCCTTTTGCCTTCAGAACTGCCTTAATCCTTCGTGGCATAGATTCAACAAGGTACTAGAAACATTCCTCAGAGAGTTTGGTTTATATTGACATGATAGCATCACACAGATGCTGCAGATTTGTTGGCTGCACATCCGTAATGCGAATCTCTCGTTCCACTACATCCCAAAGGTGCTTTATTGGATTGAGATCAGGTGACTGTGGAGGCCATTTGATTACAGTGCACTCATTGTCATGTTCAGGAAAACAGTCTGAGATGATTCGTGGTTTATGACATGGTGTGATATCCTGCTGGAAGTAACCATCAGAAGATGGGTACACTGTGGTCATAAAGGGATGGACATGGTCAGCAACAATACTCAGGTAGGCTGTGGCGTTGACACGATGCTCAGTTGGTACTAATCAGAATCAGAATCAGAATCAGAATCAGCTTTATTGCCAAGTTTGTACATACAAACAAGGAATTTGACTCCGGTACACTTTGCTCTTTGGTTTTTGTTTTTGCACAACAGAATATACATATTTACAATGTACAATATACACATATATAAATAAAAAGGTGCATTTGCAACAACTGTATGCTGTTGTTTTGTATTTTATTGAATGTTCAACAGAGAAACAGCCTGAGGGAAGAAACTGTCTCTGTGGCGGCTGGTTTAGTGAACAGCGCTCTGTAGCGTCGGCCTGAAGGCAGAACTCTAAACAGTTTATGTGCAGGGTGTGTGGGGTCTGCAGAGATTTTAGCAGCTCTTTTCCTGACCCTAGACCTGTATAAGTCCTGGATGGAGGGAAGGTCAGCCCTGATGATTCTCTCTGCAGTCCTGATTATTCGTTGCAGTCTGGACCTGTCCTGTTTGTGGATGAACCGAACCACACGGAGATGGATGAAGACAGGACAGACTGAATGATGGCAGTGTAGAAGATGACCAGCAGCTCCTGTGGAAGGTTGTACTTCTTAAGTTGCCTCAGGAAGTACAGTCTCTGCTGGGCCTTCTTCCGAACAGTGTCTATGTGTGAAGACCATCTCAGGTCCTCAGAGATGGTGGTTCCTAAGAACCTGAAGTGATCCACAGCCGACACGGTGTTGTTGAGGATGGTGAGGGGGGTGTATGGAGGTGGGTTTTCCGAAAGTCCACCACCATCTCCACAGTCTTGAGTGGGTTTAGCTCCAGGCAGTTCTGACTACACAGTGTACAAGCGATCCACCTCCAGTCTGTATGCAGACTCATCACCGTCCTGGATCAGTCCAATGACAGTGGTGTCATCTGCAAACTTCAGAAGTTTCACGGACGAGTCTGCTGAGGTGCAGTCATTTGTGTACAGGGAGAAGAGGAGTGGGGATAGAACACACCTCTGGGGGGCACCAGTACTTATTGATCTGGTTCGGGAGAAGATGCTCCCCAGTCTCACCTGCTGCTGTCGGTCCGTCAGGAAGCTGTTGATCCACTGACAGGTGGAGGCTGGGACGTTGAGCTGAGTGAGCTTCTGGTGGAGGATGTCTGGTATGATGGTGTTGAAGGCCGAGCTGAAGTCTACAAACAGGATCCTGGCGTAGGTCCTGGTGTGGTCGAGGTGTTGCAGGATGAAGTGTAGACCTAAGTTAACAGCATCATCTGCCGACCTGTTTGCTCGGTAAGCAAACTGCAGGGCGTCCAGTAGAGGGCCTGTGATGTCTTTCAGGTGCTTCAACACCAGCCCGCTCAAAGGATTTCATGACCACAGACGTCAGGGCTACAGCCTGTAGTCATTTAATCCTAGGATGGTGGGGGTTTCTTGGGCACTGGGATGATGGTGGATCGTTTGAAGCAGGAGGGGACCTCACACTTCTCCAGTGACTTGTTGAAGATCCGGGTGAAGATTGGAGCGAGTGTTGATTTGCACAGGCTTTCAGGCATGATGGGGAGACGTTATCAGGTCCTCCAGCTTTCTTGTTTTCATGCGCTGAAAGAGCCTGTTTACATCTTCCTCAGAGATCTTTAGTGCAGGCAGAGGATCTGAAGGTAGGGGGTTGGTTGCTTTGCTGGTCGAACCTGTTCCTGAATAGGATGTGGAGGAGTTGGTTTGAGGTGTGAATGGCTTCTTGTCGTGTCTGCAGTAGAAGCCATTCAGACGGTTTGGCCAGGCGAGGACTTTGTTCAGGAAGGGTGGTGGGCTTCTGTAGGCAGTCAGGTTTCTCAGACCAGTCCATACAGCCGAAGTGTCACCAGTAGAAAGGCTGTTTTTCAGCTTCTCACCATAGCTCTCTGGCTGCTTTGATCTCCTTTGTAAGTCTGTTCCTGGCCTGCCTGTACCGCGCCCAATCTCCACTGCTGTGAGCTTCTCCTTGTCCTGCGCAGATTCCTGAGGTGTTGGTGTGAACCATGGTTTGTTGTTCCCAAAGGTGCAGAAGGTCTTGGTCTGCACACACATGTCCTCACAGAAACTGATGTATGATGTCACCACATCAGTTAGTTCGTTTTAAATCAGTGGCTGAGGTTTCAAAAACAGTCCAGTCTGTGCATTCAAAGCAGGCCTGTAGCGTCTGCTTCGAATCCTCAGTCCACTTTTTAACAGTGTGAACCGTGGGTTTGGAAGCTCTTAGTTTCTGTCTGTAAGTTGGGATGAGGTGGATAAGGCAATGATCCGAAAGTCCCAGAGCAGCCCTGGTAACAGCATGGTATGAGTCCTTAAAAGCTGTGTAACAGTGGTCCAGTGTGTTTTTGTCTCTGGTGGGACACTTAATATGCTGTCTGTATTTTGGGAGCTCATTAGAGAGATCTGCGCTGTTAAAATCTCCCAGTATTATGATGAAAGAGTCAGGGTGTTTTTCTCCACGTCTGTAATCAGCTCAGCAAGATGTTTTCCGCGGCAGAAGTGCAGCCATGCGGAGGAAAATATGAGCCGATTATTATGAACGAGGAAAACTCTCTCGGTGAGTAAAACGGTTTACAGATTATGGAAAATGACTCCAGATCCGGACTACATGTTTTCCCAGCACTTTATGTCTCTGCACCAACCTTCGTTTATATAAAAGCAGATTCCGCCTCCTCGCTTCTTCCCTGATAGCTCAGCGCTGCGATCCGCTCTGAAGAGCTGGAAGTCCGGTATCAGCAGTGCGCGGTCCGGGATGTTTTCACTCAGCCATGTCTCGGTGAAGCAGAGAACCGCTGATCTGCGGAGGTCCGAGTTTTTACCGGTGAGAAGAAGTAGCTCGTCCATCTTGTTGCTTAGAGAGCGGACATTTGCCAGGTGGATTGAAGGCAGTGGTGTGCGAAGTCCTCTTTTGCGGAGCTTTACCAGGGCGCCAGCCCGCTTTCCCCTCCGACGCCTCCGGCGCAGTATCCCGTAGAGCGCCGCCGCTCCGCTTGCCAGAAGCTCAGTGAACCTCGGATGGATGAAAGGTTCATCCACCAGGGGCCCAAAGTGTGCCAAGAAATTATCCCCCACACCATTACACCACCAGCCTGAACCGTTGATACAAGGCAGGATGGATCCATGCTTTCATGTTGTTGACGCCAAATTCTGACCCTACCATCGGAATGTCACAGCATAAATCAAGGCAACGTTTTTCCAATCTTCTCTTGTCCAATTTTGGTGAGCCTCAGTGAATTGTAGCCTCAGTTTCCTGTTCTTAGCTGACAGGAGTGGCACCCGGTGTGGTCTTCTGCTGCTGTAGCCCATCTGTAAACCCTAGAGATGGTAGTGCTTGAAAATCCCAGTAGATCGGCAGTTTCTGAAATGCTCAGACCAGCCCGTCTGGCACCAACAACCATGCCCACACGTTCAAAGTCACTTAAGTCACCTTTCTTCCCCATTCTGATGCTCGGTTTGAACTGCAGCAGATCGTCTTGACCATGTCTACATGCCTAAATGCATTGAGTTGCTGCCATGTGATTGGCTGATTTGAAATTTGCCTCAATGAGCAGTTCGACAGGTGTACCTAATAAAGTTGCCGGTGAGTGTAAGTTGAACATGATTAGCAAATCATTGTAATCTGTTTTTATTTACATTTTACACACATCCCAACTTTATTGGAATTGGGGTTGTAAACATAGTCCCCCTGTGTGTTACATAATCTGAATCTGAATGCATCTGTTCTGTTTCTGGCCTCAGAGGTTTATTAAAAACATTATAGAACAAACAGCATCATGATGATCAAGGATCACATCAGCCAGGTCACGGATAACATTGTGGAGAAGTTTAAAGCAGGATGAGGTTCTAAAACAACAGCCCATGAGTTGGACATCTACAGGACCCCCTACCTGCTGCGATGGCTCCAACCAATGGAAGTAGGGTGAGAGCCCAGGGGTAATTCCAGGCCCCAATGATAAGAACCACTCCCAGTGGCTCAGGCTGAATATAGACCTCATCTGATATAGTGAGGAGGTTCTTCTCTACAGGTCGAGGAGCAGCCCATTGTGCAAGCTTCTCTATAGCCAGCTTGATCTCATTCTCAATGCCAATCAGCTCCAAGAGTGGTGTGTCATACTGGCTCTGTGGAAAACCCAGCAGGTAAGAAATCAAGCCAAAAATAAAACAAGTGTTGTGTGTATGTGAACATGTATGTTCTATGCTTCTGCTGTGTGTCCCACACCCTGTTGAAGTCCTGTTTGAGAGCAGTGGAAATCTCTGTCTCTTTCTCCGTGATCATCCTCTGCAGGGCGTGAAGCTGTTGGAGTCTGAACTCCAGAGGTCGAGCCCGGCCACTGAGGAAGGCCTCCTTGGCCCGCTGAAACAACTGCCTCTCCATTCAGTCACCTGCTCAACGAGAAGTTAGAATCCATGAGCTGGTGCTAGAAATTACACATCAAGTCTCTGTTCTTCATCACAGAGCAATTAAAAGCACTGTTCTATACTGCTGACAGCATTGCATCTAATAAAATATATATTCAACAGAAAGATATGTAGTGTATATCAACAAATACAGCAGCAAGCCTATATGGAATGTGAAGCAAAGACAAAGTAAAAATATGTACCAAAAGTCGGCTACTTTACCAGAAACATAATTAAATAACTTCCCACCTGTTTATAAAAGAATTTACTAAATTCAGTAGATTTGAAACACAGGGCGGGATTCAAACCAAGGACCTTCTATCTGCATTACAACAGTGCTAACCACTGTGCAGCCGCTTATTCCCTAAACAATTTTAAATATTTTCTATTCTCACATTTACAGTTTTTAAATAGCAAAGATTTCACATAGTTTTATTTTGTAAATCAAAAGATGAAGCAAGCACGTTTGTTCAGCACTTGTTAAAAAGTATAAATCAAAGTGCTTGCTGGGAAAAGAAACTTTAAAAGGTTTGCTTAAAATATCAGCCTTACATATACATATAATAAAAGAAGGACAAATAGATAAAAATAGAAGTGATAAACTGATAAGAATGCCCTTTCTGAAAAAGCTGCACTGAACAGTAGTGTTTATGTCCTGGTTTAAAGGCGCCAGCACTTTATGCACGTCTTTCATATTGTACGTTGCTGAGATCAGAAACAGAGGAACTAATTGTTCCCACTTGCTGTTTAGTTCTCTTCCAGGTCACTTAAGGAGTTTACATGGTTCATACCTGACCAGCAACTTTGAAATGTATTTTAGACCCAGACCATTCAGTGCCTTACATATCACCAACAAGATTTTAAAATCTCTTCTTCTATGAACAGGAAGCCAGTGCAATGATTTAAGGACTGCTGTTTCCTTGGTGCTGGTTAGGACTCTGGCATTAGTAGTTTGGATGAGCTGCAGCTGCCTGATTGAATTTTTGAAATGACAGCTGCAAAGACATCACTACAACAATATGACCTACTAACATGCTGAGTTTTCTTGTTACAATACGCCTAACAGACATATTCTTCTCTTCTAGTTCCTCTCTTCAGGTAGTGCCACAGCAGACCATCTGCCTCCATCTCATCCTCTATCATGTATCATGCTCTCTTACACCAACCCTGTTTCATTTTAATCATAAACCTTCTCTGTGCTCTTCCTATTTTCCCCTTTCTCGCTGGCAGCTCCAAATTCAGCATCCTGACTTCAATATATCCACTATCCTTTCTCTGCACATGCCCAAACTTTCTCATTCTGTCCATTTTGTTCTCTGACAATAATCTAAACATCTTGAGCTCTACCAACACATTTTTACTACTATATTACCCCCGTCTTCAAACCATAGACCAGAGCAGATTTGTCACCTGTTTTGTAAACTTTTTCTTTCACTCTTTCTGCTACGAATCACCCCTGACGATCCTCCATCCTGCGACTTTCCATGCAAATTGCAAAGACTACATTATTAAACTGCAGGTTTTACATCACCTAGATGAAGGACCTAAAAACGTCACAGCGAATGTGTCCATCTGTGTACATTTTAGAGTACTTCCTTCAGGCAGTTTATCTAAAAAAGGTTTTATGTTTTGGAAAGAGCAACGTTGAGTCTGGAATCAGACCAGTGCTGTTAGTCTAATCAAACATTGGGTCAGACATTGTGTTTGTTGGTTGAGAGACTAGAAGAAACCTAATTTTTCCTCACTGAGTGTCACACCTACTGGCCTCTTTATTAGATACACATGTTCAATTCCTGGTGGTTCAAATATTGTAACCCACTTTGCTAGGTTAGAGATTAGACTACACAACTATCCGATCATCCTTCCCTCAACATCTTTCACAGAGTGAATGGAATAAGAAAAGGCAGGATGATGAAATGATGCTGTATAGAACTTAGATGCAGGTCAGTTGTGCTAATGACTGTAGTTCACACTAGAGAGCCAGTTTACTCACTTTAACCTTTAAACTGCCGAGCAAGTAGCCCAAGTTAGGTTCAACATTAACACTTTGGTTATGAAGTCAAAATAGACAGCCTAATAGGCCGTTTCTACATTAAGTCTACAAAAATAAAACTTATTTTAGGTATTTTCGTTTAATAGTTAATGTATTCCAGTTTTAACATGAGTTTAATTTTATAAAGTGTGTTTAAGAGTATAACAATCAAAAACGTGTTAGCAGACAGAATTTGTGTCCTTAATTTGATATCTGACTATCTTAAATACACAATTAGTCGATTAATTAAACCCAAACATCACGTTTTTAGGAATCTAGGTTATAGATTTTCTTTTTAGCCAACTCTATGGTAGCCTTCACGTCGGACAGTCACTATAACCAATTTGCTGGGTTGAAAACCTAATATAGAATGCTAGATCAAACCAATAACCCAACCCTGCACAATCCAGACCTGGGTCGGTCCACATTTGAACTGGGTCAGCAAAATAATCAATTTTAGCAGCTTTTAAACTGTAGTGCACCCTAACTTAATGTAGGGAACAGACGTATTTTGCAAGACTCGTGTCGGAATTTAGCGTCATTGTGTCATTTTTAATTTTACTAGTTTCATGTTAAATTGAGTCTGCATCACCTCACCTCAATAGGCCTTCAGAAAACTGGTTTTCTCTACATTGTACTGTCCCGTTCTAAAATCAGCAGTGTATCTGAGACAAATTGGAGCATAAAAGCTGAGCGATGATGAACCGTATCTAGGCACTGAACTTACCGCTGCAAACGGAGGTTGACCTGTGTCAGATCTGAGCTGAATAATCCTTCTGAGCTGATCTCAGATGACCGTCCCGCTGCGCTGCTCCCTGCTCACCAGCTGACCTCTGAGTGCGCTGTTTGCCCCTGGCGCAGCTCTGGGATCAGTTTACCGGGCAGCTGTGAGCGGCCAGCCTCCCTCACACCCACCAACACTCTGAGCGCCATCACCACCCTTATTTTCCCTAATTACATGATACCTTACCTAATTTAATTAATGCTGCTGTTTTCGCAGCCTTTAATTAGCTATTCATTGGTTATAGTTTCTTTATAGCAGCTAATCAGTGAGGGCAGCCAGCCATAAATAATAATCTTAGAATGGAACATATGGACACACACATCAACACATATCAGGCTTTACAGAGCAAAACAGGTCTAGAAAGAAAAAAGCCCAGAAACCTTCAGTTTTGCATAGGTTTTCCATTTAATAACAGAAGCGCAACAGTACAATGTGAGCAACAGCCAGAACTACTAGAGACAGGGATTAAGAACAAGCTAATGGGTCTGTCTTTGTACAGTTAAACAAATCACCATCTCAGATCATATAGAAAAGTAAACTGAAAAATCATATTAACATTAACAGAACATAACAGTTTTTATATAAAACAGATCTAAGATGATTACGACTTCAATAACAGCCTAATTAAATCACAAATCAGTACGACACATTGGTATAAATGTGAAATGTGCCATGGATTAGTATTAGTAGTAGTTCCACGTTGGACCAGGATGGGATCCGACTTCAGAAAACCAGCATCAACTGATCCGCTTCAGCGCAGGAACCTCTGCGGGCAACAGGAGACAGAAAACAGATAGCTGAACTGTTTCACATGAGCACAACAAACATGGACGTCAACAATTGTGGTGAGGTTGACCAAAACAAAGGAGGCCTTTAACCAGGGGGAGTGAGGCATGTCGGGTAATTAAAAGGAGGGTAGATCAGGGGGCGTTTTGTGGGAAGGTTTCCCGGACAACACCACATTGTCTCTCAGGGACAAAGACATTGTTGTATGAGGGGACAGGCGTGTAACACTGTCGCTGTGAGTACTCTTCTGATTAACATGGAAAACTGGATTTGATAATATTTCTAAAGTTGTAAACAGCATTCACACAAACAATCCTCTGATTTAAATACTAGCTGAATTACCCCTAATGATACTTTGCAGAAATGCTATTACAGGGATCAGTCACTCCAGTGGTGCCAGCACTGAGTAGCACTAAAGATGAAACAATAAACAATAACTTTGTGCCAAATATTCACAATGAATTGATGCTTAGAACATATATAGAGATGTTTTATATAGGAAATCACTACTGACATCTAATGGTTGTTTGCAGGTTAGAGGCCAATTTTCCCGTGATCCACTTGAGATATGACACTCATTAAAATCAGACTATACAATACACTGTATTTAAAAGACAAAACACAATAACATCGAATTAAATAAGTTGTCAATCACCCATGACTACATATCTGGTCTTTCTCAAGACACTGCTATAGTTTTAATCTGAAGTAATGCCTGTCAGAGTTCAGTTTTAATTCTGCAAGACGGGAATGCTACATAATTGCTCCTTTTTGCAGAAAAAGATGCAGAAAATCATCATAATTAACAGAAATAAAGGCTTGAAAACATTAGTCTGCATATAAAAAATCTTTACAATATTTTAATTACTGAAATGAGTTACAGAAATAAATTCACTTTTCAATATTCTAATTTATTAAACATGACAGTATATATAGATCTCCCTGCTGTAGTGAAGAAAGGAGAGTTTTGTTCCAGTTAAGCTTTGCTCATTTATCTTTAGATATAAATCACTTCAGAGAAAGGCTTTAAAGAAAAGCAAGCTGAAAGGTGTTGTTTTTTTTCAATTAAATGTAAGACATGACTTTTCAAACCAGGCTGCAACAGACTAAACAGCTGAGAGCTGTGTTGAGACTGATGCAATATTTTTACCAGCTATATATACCACTGTATTGTCAGCATATATAGTAAGGAAGGCTGTACCAGGACATATATTATTTATATATAAAATAAAAACAAGTGGGCCAACAACTGAGCCTTGAGGTACAGTCAAAATAAAATTGCCTGTGAAGGCTGAAACTAAATATTTTAACACAACCTTCTACAAAACCTGAGAACAGGAACAATACTTAATTTGCCTTCAGCTACAGGTCCAGTTACAAATAATGATGGAACCTCAGTTGCTCTTTGTTTGCTCAAAATAATATTTTTCTCCAAGATTTACTTTAAAAACCTTAAGAATGAAAGTAAAACACACCTAAACAACAGCAGAACATTATCTGAACTAAATAAACTGATCCTCTTCACATTTCTTATTGTTAAACATTTCCTAGAAGTCTAGAGATCATCATAGTCTTGCTGCTAATTTACAGCTAATATAATACAAAATAGAAAACACTGGCAGACCAGCAGCAAAGAAAATCCCTTTAGGAATGTGTGATATTATAAATTACAGTTTTACACCCAAATAGCTGAATATGTGGGGCCGAACTGGGAAAAAGGTGTTGTTACCTGCAGTTATTCATGTCTGATTCCACTGAAACAATTGTAAGTTTGTCACTAAGCAGAAACCACAGGTCTGCTTGATAGAAAATGGATAACCAATAACAACCTTCAACTCGTATCTGATTTGGAGAGGCAGGGCAGCTTTTCTTTACCTGGACCACAAATGCTGCAAGGCTAGCCAGCATTGCCAACATCACCATGTTGCGCAGCCTCTGCACATTAAGGTGTGAGAGCAGGAAGCAGCGAGCCCAGCTCAGCTTCTTGGCAGTGTGTGGGGGGTATCGCATGCTGTTCAGCCCCTCCATTCTGAGCTGTTTGATCATGCAGCTGCGAAGGTTGCTGAGCTGGTCAAAGGTGTGGCGGCCACGGTACCGTCCCATACCGCTGTGACCTGAGAAACAACAAATTCAAAGCCAGAATCCAAAACGTTGATCAAAAGGTGGATAGATGGCCTACACTCACCAACTCCTCCAAATGGCAGAGCACTGTCCAGGAAGTGAACGACACAGTCATTGGCCACCAGGGCTCCACTTGACGTCTCAGCTATCACTTTTTTGATCAGCTATATAACAGAAAATTCTTTAGCTTGAAGAAGAGAAAAAACATTTGTCTGGATCTGAGGTATTTACCTTGTTATCATGGGAAAACACATAGAGAACTAACGGCTTCTCTCTCTCATTGATAAACTGGATGGCCTCATCCACACCGTTCACTGTGATGATGGGCAGAAGTGGTCCAAAAATCTCTTCCTGCATCACTTTTGATTCACCCGTTACATTCTTTAACACCGTGGGACCTGAAAATAACAAAGAAAAATAAAAGATGTAGGAAAAAGGTAGAAACAAGTATAGTGCATGTGTACAGTGGTGTGGAGAAATATCGCATCCTCTCACTGTTTATTGTCCGTTACTAAAAAACCAATGAAAACCTGGGTTTAAACCAGTTTGAATGATGAAAAAAGGATCGAATCTTGTCAAACCTTTCTGTTAGCACCTGCACATGGACTGCCCCACGCTTTACTTGCTTATCCAGATTCAACACAGTAGCTATTAAACTTGTCTCTGTCTTCAAATGTAGTCATAAACTCTCTTTAGATCTCCAAGTTACTAAATCCATAATACAACTAAACCAGATTTAACAGGGTGCAGCTGGGCTAAGACAATCATGTTCATGAATTGCTTAGTTTCCAGAGGCTGACTATAGGCTGCGGTAATACAGCACCTTGCAAAAGCATTCATGGCCTCTTCCTTTTTTCATATTTAGTCATATTACAACCATAAACTTCAGTTCAACCAAATGCTTAACATTGCTCAATACTTATTCTGTTTATATTTGAAGTCCTTACCCATAACTTCATGTGTGGACTAATTTATTTTGATTCTTTTCAATGTGTGGATTCAGCAGGGAAAGTCTTTCAGAAGCATTTCTAAACAACTGCAGATTCAAAGAACATCTGTCTAAATGATTCTTCATAAGTAATTCAGATGTTTGACCTCTTGGCCAAATTCTGGAAGGAGACTCAAACTGTCACTCGCAGTTGAAAAGAAACTAGAAGTTCAGGAGCAACCCAGAAACCACCAAGAATAAAGTCTGCTAGGAACTCAAGGAACACCAGTGTCACTTTCCACAGTGAAAAGAGCTTGACATCACCAAGCTGACCAAGAAGTCCATGCTCCAACATTAACACCTTTAAACTGGACAAAAACCTGCAGCTGCCCACATGGAGAAACCGAATGCCTTCTAAAGGACAGTTATATTGTCAGAGATAACATATATTTAGTCATCCACATAAATAGGAAGTAAGTTTGGAAGGATAAATTGCGTTCATATAAAAGAACACTGTACCAGATGTCCAGCATGGTGGTGGCAGTATAATGACGTGGGCTTGTTTGCTGTTGGTGGTACTGGTGATTTGCACAAGATGGATGAAGCAATGAAGAAAGGAGAGTTCATAAAAATTTCTTTAACATCAACTGAATCACCAACTGAATGGTTAAAACAGAACACTGATCGTAAACACACATCAAAACCAGTAAAAGGCTGGAAAAAGCAGGTAAAAATGAAGCTTCTGGAATGACCTTTTTAAAGGAATAATCTCAATATTTTGGAAAATCCATGGACTATTTTTAAAAGCTATGTTCGCCTGCTACTGTAAACACACATCTTTAAATGCTTAACAGTTCCAGAGATGTTGTAAACACATCACTTACCTATGTAGCCCCGGGCTTCATCAGCATCTCCACCAAACGCAATAGTGCATCCCTCCATGAGACCCATGATCCTCTTAAACTGACGCTGGTTAATGATGCGGCCATAGTCATCACTGGTCTTTGTGCTGTCTGCATAAAACTCCTGAAGCAACCCCCGTAGCCCCAGTAAAGCAGGGTTGGAGACAATGGAACAGAATAAAACATCTTTGTTAAGGTCCTTGTTATAAACAGAAAATCACATACAACATAAATGTTAACAAGAACATGTACTGGTTTTATGTTGTTTTTCTTGTAAATACAGAGCAACAAAATAATTCTAAACAATTTGTATCTCAGTTTGCCTTCACCATTTTCAGTACAAATATTTTAACTAGGGGTGTAATGGTACACAAAAATCACGTGTCGGTACATACGCCAGTTTTAAAAGAAATGAAAAGTGGCCACTATAGAACTGACTGGAGATTTGACTATTTTTTATAAAAGAATAAAAACGGATGGACAGACGGACGGACAGACAGACAGACGGACGGATGGACGCAACAATAAAACCACTTAAATGGTAGATTTGTGGTTTATAACTGTAGTAAAACCACGCAGTCATTTGAGAATAAAAAAGTTTTACATAATTTGTAGTTGCTTTGAAATTTAGACAATATAGTTTACCAGATGTACTTGAATGCACCAAACAATTACTGCTGTTGTGAAATCCCCTCAATTCAATTCAATTCAATTCAATTCTACTTTATTAATCCCAAAGGGAAATGAAATGTTGTTGTAGCTCATGTTATACAATTTTTTTTTTTTTTAACAGTAAATCGGTACAAAAATATGTTAATTGGTAGCACAGTTCAACTTGGGGAAGAGTGTAAACTGAGGGATGTGAAAAGAGTTTGTAGAGAGAATTTAAGGGATATTAAATGTTGTTGTAGCTCATATCCTGCAGGTTTCTTCAAAGAGCCGTTGTAGATGCTGATGGCTGTGGGCAGGAAGGATCTCCTGTAGGTCTGTCTTACAGCAGATCTGAAGAAGCCTCTGACTGAAGACACTCTGTTTTTGTACAACAGTCTCATGAAGAGGATGCTCAGGATTCTCCATAATGTTCTTCATTTTATGAAGAATCCTTCTTTGCACAGAACAGAGGAGTCCCCAGAACAGAGCCAGCTTTCTCTATCAGCTTGTTGAGCCTGGCTCTGATGCTGCTTCCCCAGCAGATGATGGCAGAAGAGATCACACTCTCCACAACAGACTTATAGAAGATATGCAGCATCTTGCTGCAAAAACCGAAGGTCCTAAGCTTCCTAGACAAATACAGTCTGCTCTGTCCCTTCTTGTAGACGGCTTCACAGTTGCATCTCCACTCCAGTCTGCTGTCCAGGTGAACACCGAGGTATTTATATTCCTCCACCTCCTCCACCTCCACTTCTCCCACTGACATTTTTTGGTCCTCATGACAGTACGGCTTTGTAGTCACTTCTCATATGGTGCAGAGTTTTGGACTGGCTGGATGCTTCAGGCAGCTGGATTTGGACTTCAGCTGATTTTTCTCCAGGTGAGTACTGGGGTGCAGGTGATCTCTTGGTGTTCTCTCAGCAAACTTCTTGTTTTGCTGTGAGGTACAGTTCAGAGCGGATGATGTGCTGTTCCAGATGAGCTTCAACTGAGGTAACAGAGATGTCCTTTTATCAGATGGGAACAAGGGAGGTTGATAACCTAGGGAGACGTTGAAGGGAGAGTAACCAGTAGCAGATGAGAAGTGTGAATTATGAGCATACTCAACCCATGGTAGATACTGGCTCCAATCAGAGGGGTTGGTGGAAGTGACACATCTAAGGGTAGCTTCGAGTTCCTGGTTCATGCGTTCCATTTGACCGTTAGACTGTGGATGAAGACAGGATGTGAGACAGGACTTAAGATCAAGTGCAGTGTAGAACTGTTTCCAGGATTTCTTGGGGTAAACCATGGAGACGGAAGACATGTTTAGTAAGAAGCTGGGCGGTCTGAAAAGATATAGGCAGTTTCTTGAGAGGTATCAAATGACAAGCTTTTGAAAAACGGTCGATGATGGTGAAGATGGTGGTCATACCTTTGGATATGGGGAGTCCAGTGATTAAATCTATGGCTATGTGAGACCAAGGGCGAGAGGGTATGGCAAGGGGTTGAAAGAGGCCAGCAGGAGGTCAGTTTTATGGCTAAGAGTTCTAGATCCTCCACGTCGTAGTTCCGTTCTGTGGGGGACAAGCGGTGAGAGAAAAATGCACAGGGATGAAGTTTAGAGTCAACATCTGAATGCTGTGGGAGCACAGCTCCCACACCAGACTCAGAGGCGTTCACTTCTAGGGTGTACTGTTTCTTGGGTCAGGTTGGATGGGTGTATGAGCTAACTTTTCCTTAAGGTTAGCGAAGACTGTCTGCTTCAGGGGTCCAGGAGAAGGTGACCTTGGTGGAGCTGAAGGCGGTTAGAGGAGCTAATGTTTGGCTGTAGTTGCGTATGAATCTGCGGTGAAAATTGGTGAAGCCGAGGAACCTTTGTAGCAGTTTGCGTGTCTGTGGATTGGCCCAGTCCAGAACTGCTTTGGTCTTTTCGGGGTCTATGCAAACCTGTCTACTCTCAAAAACGTAGCCATGAAATGTGACAGATGTTTGGTGGAATTTACATTTCTCGGCTTTGATGAATAGCCGTTCCAGGTGGCATTGCATTACTGGGCGGACATGTTTCTTGTGGTCAGACAGGTTCTTGGAGTAAATGAGGATGTCATCTAGGTATACAAACGCAAAGAGATTAATAAAGTCACTGAGAACATCATTCACGAGGGCTTGGAATTCAGCAGGGGCGTTAGTGAGTCCAGAGGGCATGAAAAGGTATTCGAAGTGTCCCAGGGGGGTCCGAAAAGCTGTCTTCCACTCATCCCCCTGGCGTATGCGAACCAAAAGGTATTCATTGCGAAGATCCAATCTGGTAAAGACAGTGACTCCTTGAACAGGTTCAAAGGCAGATGCTATGAGAGGAAGAGGGTATTTATTTTTTATTGTGGTCTGGTTTAGGCCTCGATAGTCAGTGCAGGGTCTAAGGGATCCATCCTTTTTGGACATAAAGAAGAGTGACAGATTATGCCAGCAGCAAGGGATTCGTTGATGTAAGGTTCCATGGAGTTGCGTTCTGTGCCAGATATATTGTATAAACCACTAGATGATAGAGGGGCTCCAGGAAGGAGATCAGTGGCGCAGTCATATGGTCTGTGTAGTGGTAGTGAGAGGGCCTTGTGTTTACTGAATACCTGGCTGAGATGTAAGTATTCCCCCGGGGCCCTTAGAGAGGTCGGGTGGTTCCCCCTCCTCTACGCTCACCGAAGGTGATTGGTGTGGGACAGCAGACTGCAAGCAGGAGGAAAGGACTTCACATGGGTTTCATTCCAGTTTTAATGAGGGTTGTGTTCAGCAAGCCAGTCGAAACCCAGCACTGTAGGGGAATGAGAGGTGGGAAAAACTAAGACTGAGTTGCATTCTTGGTGGTTACCAGAGAGGACTAACTGTAAGGGCTTGGTACGATGAGTGACCTGAAAAAGAAAACCTCCATCCAGAGCTGTGACCTTGAGTGGAGAAGGGAGGATTTCAGTTTCAATCTCGCATTGTTCTACTAGAGTCTGATCGATTAGGCTTTGGTCCGTCCGTCTCCCCGTATTTATAGATGGACCCTCTCTTTTAGCCATAGAGGACAGGAGGCAATGAAATGTTCTGCATTCCCTCAGTAAATGACAGGTTACCTCGGTCCTTTCTGACGCTCCTTGGATGTCAATCGGGTTTCACCAACCTGCATGGGTTTGGGGTCTGGTCGAGAGGACCTATCGGGAGGACAGGGAGAAGAGCTGGAAGAAGAGGGTATCGGTTTAGGAGGTTTATGGCTGGAATTCCACTTATTCTTCTCACGGATTCTTCCTCGGATCCCTTACAGATTCAGTCCTTTGAGGAGTGAATTGGTTGTCAATGTTTGGTTAACAATATGACTGAATGTTTTGTTTTTAATAGCAGTTTTTTTCACAATTGGCCCAGTTTAAATATGTCTTAGTATCGATTTGATTTGGGGTTACAGTCAAACCTTTTTGAACCTTTCCACATGTTGTCCCATTACAACCACGCACTTCAATGTATTTTATTTGGATTTTATGTGATAGTCCAACACACATTAGTCAGTAATTGTGAAGTAGAAAAAAATTAGATATGGTTATCGAACATTTTACAAATAAAAATCCCAAAATTGTGGTGGGCTTTTGTATTTCCAATTAAGAATCTGTGGCAAGACTTGACAACTGATGCTCACCGACACTCTCAATCCAGTTTGTCTGACTTTGAGCTATTTTGCAAATAAGAATTGGCAAAAGTTTTTAGTCACTAATATGTGTGCAAAGCAGGGACACATACCATGAAGAACTGCAACTGGGACTGTAGCTAGGTGGGTCCACAAAGTATCCACTCATTGGAGTTAAATACAAATGCACACCACACTTTTCAGATTTTTACTTTCCTTTCACTTTCAATAATGCACTACTCCGTATTTGTCTATCACATTAATACCTAAAAAAATGCACTATGGTTTCTGATTGTAATTTTATTTCTTGTAATTTTGATTTTTGCAGCTTTCAGATAATGAAACCCCAAAATTCAGTGTCTCTGGAAATTAGAATATTGTGAAAAAGTGAAATATTAGAAATGTATTGTGTCAGACCCTAATCAGCTAAATTACTCAACACACCTGCAAAGGTGGTCTCTCAGTCTGGGTCATAGGCTACACAACCATACTGTAAAGCATAGAAACCTGGATGGAAGAAAAAAAACTGTGATAGAAGGTGCACCAGCAACAGGGATGTATTTGAAATTTGAAAAAAGCATAACTTTGCACATCTGCCGTATTTTTACAACCCTTTTTTTTGTGTTGTGATTTCCAATCACTGTGTGTGGATTACTTTCCATTCTCTGTGCCAAACTAACCTTAATGCACTTCTTGATCTCTTCCACTACTCTGTTCAGGACAGAAGGTTCACACAGAATAAAATCCGGAGCAATGCATGTCTGACCACAGTTGATAAGCTTTGCCCATGTGATGCGGCTGTGTTGGAGAAAAGATCAGAAATAGTGCAGTGTGTTAAATGTTTCAGTGGAGCTGTGTTGCAGTGTAACAGACACTGGTCTGTATTTTTTAAAAGACACACACCGACATGCAATGCCGACATCACAGTTCTTGTCGATGAAGCAGGGGCTCTTCCCCCCTAGCTCCAGGGTCACAGGGGTGAGGTGGCGAGCTGCAGCTTCCATCACCAGTTTGCCTACTGCGGTACTTCCTGTGTAGAAGATGTGATCAAATCTCTGCTTCAGCAGCTCCTGGGCCTCTGGCACACCACCTTCCACCACTTGGTACAAATCCTACACACAGTGTTTGCAGTTATACACACTTCCCAGACATGTCCAGGAAACGTGTGAGACAAATGAAACACTCAGTAGAGGTAGAAAGCAAAAAGCAAACCTTGTCTAAGTAGAGGGGGAGAAGTTCCTCAATGACCTTTGAGGAGTTCGAGCTGATCTCAGATGGTTTTAGTATAGCTGCATTACCTGAATAACCAGAGAAAAGATAAACAGTTTCAACATGAAAAAGATGGAAAACAGACATACTAAAAACCTTTCACAGGAAAATGTCTGCAGAAGACCGCTAATGATCAGGAGGTTCGAGCTTCAAACAAATCTCATCTAATAAGTGGAGTGCAGGAATACTTTCATTAGTTAAAATTTCTGTTTGCGTATTGCATTGACAGACTCAAACCAGCTTGTGTCTACTTTGTTCTGCTTGCATCCTGTATGAGCATACTCAGGCCACAGAATGAGTCCATAGAGGAGGAAAAGACACGGCTTCATAGAGAAAATGTTGATACATTGTACCATTTCTTACTGTTTCTATCTGTATTAATACATTTAAGTATAGCCAAAATCCAAACACGCACATTATCTAATGTCATCTTCCAGTTATAGCGGTAGAGGTTTGTCATATTATGTTGTACCTAAAGGGATAATTTCCCTTTTATTTTATAGCAAGAAAACCAAAAACCTGAAAATATAAAACATAAATCAATCTCATTATTTTTCATCAAATGTCAGTAATTTAAAACACACCTTTCTTAGTGTTTGGAGGCATGCCTCTCTAAAGAGAAAACATCATTCCTGTATATGGATGGTACATTGTCACAGGCTTCTAACAGCGCAGTATATCTGCCCATTGTTTTTTTTTAAATTGAATGTTTTTCTAATGGCAGTCTTTTTACTGGGAATGTGCCAAATGGATTTCTGGATGAAGAGTGGAGAGGCACAGAATCCACGTTGCTTAAAGTCCAGTGTGAAGTTTCCACAGTCAGTGATGATTTGGGGTCTGCTGGTGTTGGTCCACTGGGTTTTCTGAAGTCCAAGGTCAACAAGGCAATCTGCTAGTGAATTTTAGAGTGCTTCATGCTTCCCTCTGCTGACAAGCTTTATAGCGATGCTGATTTAATTTTCCAGCAGGACTTGGTACCTGGTTTATTGACCATTGTGTTACTGTGCTTGATTGACCAGCAAACTGGCCTGACCTAAACCCCATTAACAATCTATGGAGTATTGTCAAGAGGAAGATTAGCGATGCTAGACCCACCAATGTTGACGAACCTGAAGGTCGCAATCAAGGCAACCTGAGCTTCCATAAAACCTCAGCAGAACCACAGTCTGACTGCCTCCATGCCATACTTTTCAGAAGTCTAACATTTTTGTTTAAAATATCCTGTTTTTATTGATCTTATGTAATACTGTAATTTTCTGCTACACTGAATTTAGGGTTTTCTTTTTCTTTAGGCTGTAATCATCAAAATAAAAAAAAATAAAGGCATGAATTATTTCGCTTGTATCATATACGAGTCTCACTTTCTAAAATAAATGACAAAACATTTTAAACTATTCTAATTTTTCGAGATGTACCTTTGACATGTAGTTTTAGTTCAGAATAACCCTGCGTTTCTTATAAACACTGTCTATTTCAATGTCATTTAAGGATTGACTTTACTGAAACATAAGTTGCATCTATTTATCAGAGGCCTGAAAACAAAGCCACTACCTGCTGCAATAGCTCCAACTAGTGGCAGCAAGGTGAGAGACCAGGGATAGTTCCAGGGTCCGATGATGAGAACCACTCCCAGGGGCTCTGGCTTGACGTAGACCTCATCCGATAGCGTGAAAAGGTTTTTCTCCACAGGCCGAGGGGCCGCCCACTCTGCAAGCCGCGTTATTGACAGGTGAAGCTCTGCCTCCACGACCAGTATCTCATACAGCTCAGATGCACGTTCACTCTGTAAAACAAAAAATGTTGACATGTTTTAAGCAGAAAACCATCGATATGAAGTTTTATCTGTGCGAGTTAAATTTACAAACATTGTCCTAAAAATTACACAGTCAATTTTGTTGGACGATGTAAATTTAAACTGTTTTACTTTGTAGCAAAAAAAACTGATTGCAGATTTAACACAAAACATTTTATTTAACAACTGAACATTGTAGTTATGTAAAACAAATCTCAAAAAAATAACACATTATAGTCATTTCCCTTTGACTCAAGTAGAAAATCAGGGAATCCCTAAATGTTGTGAAATCTAATGCATTTCTAAAACTAATATCTGCACAAGTTGCATTCTGCACGAGTGAATCAGGAGGCTGTGAGCAGATTACTAACCCTAAGCTTCCTGCTCAACTGTGCATCGGTTTCTGAATGTACGAGTGCCTGGGTGAATTGGTTAGGATGTTTTTTCATATTTATGATTCCTTTTTATTTCTTCAACATTAGGTGATTCCATAATTCCTTCCTCTACATTATCCTTTCTACAAAGTAGAACAACTGATGGCACATCCTAGCAGAGCAATGCTCTGCCAGGAGATGTAATTCTCTGCCTCCAGGTCAAAAAGCTTCAGTAGGCGTTCATAGTGTCTCTAGTGTTTGACCTTTTAGTTTGTTCATGAAAAGCTACAACAGCTCAGCCCTGCAGTACGCGGCTGTAACAATGTGGCTTTTCTGCCAATATAGCCGAGGATAAATTCTTGTATGACCCTCACTCTAAAACCTGCTGGGTCATTTCTTAGGGCTAAATGCTGGGTTTATGGTGCTGGGACAGAAGTTCGGTGGTTTTAACTAAACACTGGATCAAAATATGAACGATTCAACGACTGATCTGTCTCCACTGAACTTGTACATTGCTTGTAAGGAAAGATGATTCTATTAGTTTTTGTAGTATTAAGCACATCTCATTAGTTTAACCTCTTAAATTTACTTTATGCATCCAAACTGATAGGTGTGTCCTTCTGAAACAGCTTTTTTGGAACAGATCATAATATGTTATTAATCTTGTGTAAAAAGCTTCTGAAAGTACATGGTCTGATGACACAGCCTCTGACATCAGTGGATTAAATTACTTGATGTGAATGAAAAACTGAAGATGATTGATGATCTGAGAGTGGCTTCTGTGTGTCCCTGTGATATAATGTTTCCATGTGCAAGAGACAACCGCCTTATGCCCAGTGACGGACAGACATCAGCCCCCATCCCACCCATGACCTTACAAGGACAAAGCAGGTATAAAAAATAAACATTATTCAATATAAGCCAAGATATGCTTGTTTACTTAACCAGGCTATGGGTTATTTGTTTCTGTCAACTCTTTGTAGCTTTAACATTAGACACTAGAAGTTGAACCCATTTTTGGGTTAAAACCCTGACCCAGTATGCTGGGTTAAACATATGACCAAGTCTGTTCTGTTAAATCAACCAGGTCAAGTACCCATATTTGGTCGTTTTAATGTAACAGTCTTTAGAGTGTAAAGAAGGACTGGACTGAACTGCTTTGTTTTACAGCAGCAAAAAAGGAAGGGGTCCAATTCCTGACCATAAGAACCAAATAATTTATCAGTCAGATACAAAGAATAACACAACTACAGTGTGTCTGTTATAAATGAGTTTCTCACCTTGCCGAGGTCCCTCTGCAGAGCATCTTTAATGTCCTTCTGTCTCTCTTTGATGAAGTTCTGCAGCCTCCTCAGCTGCTGGATTCTGAAGTGCAGAGGTCTGGTTCTGCCGGTCTGGAAGGAGCGCCTGGCCCGCTGTACAGCCAGCTGTTCCCGGGACATCTGGGTGGAACATTACAGAAAGAAGGTCAACTATGTGCAGGTTGAAACCAAGACCATATCACACCCCTGATGCAATCTGCACAGATCCACCCTTTAAATGCTCACATTAAGAGAAACCTAACTTAGCTGCTAACAAGATATCCATAATGTGTTAATAACCAGCTGCCTACACAGAATAAGTTCATATTAGTAGCACCATGTCTGAAAGCCAGTTACCGTCATTAATTCTGCACCCCTGAGTTCCTCTCCCTCTCCAACCAGCGACGGTTTGCTGGAATAAAGTTACAAACATGTAACGTCGGCTAAAGCTAGCAATTGGTCCGTTTCAGTCTCTAAACAAAGAAGGAGCCAATCGGCACATCTCATTTTTCCACGTGGTTGTTTCCACAGAAAGAACAAGAGAAACAGACGTCGGGCAGGTCGTGACTCGTCTCTGCAGGGCCGGTTTGGACGCCGAATGTTCGATATGTTGCAACAGTTTCTATAAAGACCTGCTCTTAGCAGACGGATAGCAGAACTTCCGTGGTTCCCCGAGTAGTATCCAAGCTATGGATCCCTGTCACTGCGCAAATAAAGCTGTATGAACATAACCAGTTCTTCGGGAATCAGGGAAAAACGGATATTCGTGGGTGTCTAAATCCCTTGTTTTTAAGTCTTCAGTCCGTTTGAGACAGAACAGCATTCTGTGAATAGATCTAGGACAAAAAGAACAATAAAGATGAAAGCTCTAAATACATGGAAGCTCATCTCCACAATCTCTCATTATGCTCAAATATTAATTCCCTGTTGCTTGTTTAGTAACATCGTCCTTATTTAAAGCTGAGGAGGATTCTAAAGCAAAAGTTTGTTTTAACCGAAAACTTACTTCAGCATCAGCACACGGATTCCAACCATGCTAATAATACTTCCTCTAGTACTGAGATATGTTTTCTGCAACAGCATCATGACTTTTAGAAGACATTCAGCTAAGCCCATAATTATTCATAACCCTGACACATTTAGATTCAAAGTAATCTTTAATTTAACCAACATGTATTTTTGACATGATGTAATATCAGCGTTTTGGAGAGGCCGGGTCAGAGTCCCAAGTTGAATCTGTTAGTGAATATGTGGAAGAAGCTGGAGATCAGAGTGAAGGTAATGAGGCCTTTTTAACTTTCAAGACCTGAAGCTCTTTAACAAAGACAAATGTTCAAAAATACCAGTGGAATCCTGTAAACCCTTGTCAGCAATTAGCAGAAGGGCTTGACTGCTGCAAATAAAAAATTTTGAACGTGGCATTTTCTGTTAAAATATAAATAATAAAAAAAGGATATTATTATTATTTTTTGGGAGATGCCTGTTTCATTTCCAATCACAGACAAAATCCTTGGTTATATAAAAATCTATTTAAATATAAATCTTCCAGGGGTATGAATAATTTTAGGCCTAACGCATAGACAGCGGTGTCACCGACATACATCTGAAGGTCAATGTCAGGTCACACATCAAGAAGATCATTATTACAAAGCCTAAATGAAAGCCTGATGAAAAACCATTTTTCTGAAGCAAATAATGACACATTTTGAGGTATTTAGAAAAGAACTTAATCTGAATATTTGCTGACAAAAGTTTTTCTTAAACTCAGAGATGTTTACTATGGGCCAGATAAATGTGCTTATTTTCTCATCTACATAAATGACCTTTTTAAACGTTACATTCTCATCAAAGTGTTCAACTCCTGAGGCTCCATTGTCTTTATTCTTAGGTTTCAAAAGAGGAAAGTGGTATAAAGTTGATTTTCCTAAAACTTAGTCAAATGGTAAAATCCTAAAACACATTTATTGTATTATGCCAAGAGCTTTCAAAACTTTTTATTAAAATTGTTCCTTCTTTTATGAACCTGTTCTCTTTTCTCGCCATCTTTTCAGTCCTTCGTTACACTTCTGGAGAAATTTGGCCTGCCAAAAATAAAAATGAAACATTTTACAACACAGTCTTTTGTTCTGCACTGAGCATGTGAGACATTAGCGCAGTTCTTACTATTAAACACTTTGAGAGGAAAGGGTGTTAAGTTGTGGTGTTTAAAATATAGCATAGAGCCTCATCCTGGACCTTATCAGTACTAATATTACATTTATTAATAACTGTATACATATGGTATGTATGTCTCACCTTCAGTAAAACTGTATCTTTAATTAGTTTAGTTTATATAATATTACATGCATAATTCAGTAAATAAAACAGTTAACTAATCAATGGTCCACCTGTGATTAATTGCTATGATTTATTTCTTAATTATCCTGCATCTTTAAAGCCAGAGCTGTATGTTTAGAATCAGCACAGAAGTTATAAAAGAGAAGAGGGAGGCTTACTTTTGCTCTTTCTACTACGTCTTACTGGAACCAGGAGATATTTTCCTGGTTTATTGAGCAACACTTTTTCTGTCTACATGTAGAACTGGACTATAAGACTGGCTGCAGCAATGAGATCAATGTTCTGATCTGAATAATCTTTTAATGTGTTTCGCTACGTTAGGATTAAATGCTTTTATTTTGACTGAAGTAAAGGACCAGATATTTTCACATCATGATGCAAATCCGGCTTAAAAGCTCACAGAGAAGGTTGCTGCTGTTTTCAATCACAGCCACATTTAACTTCACCTGTAGCTCAGGTGAAAGTCCCTCTGCTCTCTATTCCTCATCATGACCCTGAAGATGCTCATTAGAGTGAACCTCCATCTCATGTCTTGCTGGGTGAATAAGTGATTAGCTGTAACTTACAATTAGCTCATTCCGAGTCAACATTCAAGTTTTACCGCTATCTTCGTCTGGGTTATACCGCTCTGCTTCCACCTGTTCCTGGACACACACCCACCAGGCTCCCTCTCTCCGGTTGGCTCCGCGGTTGCTCTGAAATGATCCCTGTTCGAGGCGCTCAGTGTAACATTTCAGGTAATGAAGGAGGCAGGTCGGCCTGGAGTAAACTGCTGTTCTGGACTTCTCCAGAATGGAGTCCGTCTCTGAATGATTATTTTTAAATAAAAATGTGGAGTCCAATACCATTTTGTGGCTGCATCTTTTTAATACTTCTGAATTTCTTCTATCAATAAGTCCGGGGCTATTCAGAAAACATCCGGGGCTTCCTGCCCTAAGTAAGGGAGCAGCTGAAAAGAACCCTCCGACCTTTTGTATTGTCAGTCATGCCTCTGTTGTCTTCTACAAACTTGCTAGTGTGGGTAACTGGTAATGTGTAGGTAGGTCTCACAACTCTTTACCAGCAGGCCTACCGCAGGTCACAGATAACTTCACCCGAAGCTAGCTGGAACTGTCAGGACTAATAAATACTGTTTGTGTCATCAGAAGAGAGTGAAAACTGATTAAAGGATGAGCTGAGCAGATATTTCACATACAATATTTTACCAGTTAACACACACTTTATCCCAACTAACTCTAGGCTCTAGTAAGGAGGCGGCTTTGCCTTGAAGCCAAGAGGCTGCAGCTAGGAGCTCCAGATTTGTGATTGTAAGAGTTCCTGTTGTAGTGTAGGGCTTATTCATAAAGTTAACACTATAATTAAACACAATTATTAAAAGTAAACAATTAAACACATCCCTGGATAAATGAATCAACATGTTAAAAACCTGCACAGCAAGGAGCACTCACACACAGCTAGATTTCTTCTTTTAATAACAAAGAGTTCCATCAAGAACAAAGGGAGACTTCCCTTGGAATCAAACGAGTAGAACATTAACTTTTCACTTTGTAAAATTGGTGCTTGGAAAGAGTATAATAAAGGTTGTGACGGACTCCTCAATATGCATTCAGTTCAAGCTGGAGAGGTGCAAAACAACAAGGTACATACATTCAACATTCTAGAGGTTCTACAGGGTAAATTGCAGACTTGGTACCCATGCCTTATCTAAAAACTGTCCATGTTTTAATACGGACCAAAATGATACAATGTTTCAAGTGGGTTTTCAATCAGATCCCTCTTCAGTTTGTATGCAGTAAAATGCTTTGTGTTGATCCGAACTCATGGTAAAGATGAGGGAAAAATTCAGAGAGATGTTTAGAAAAAAACAGTACATCTGGATTAGGCCCTGAAACCCCTCAGAGTTTTTCTTTTTACATAGATAAACATATTCACACCTGTACACAGGAGTAGGCCTATGTCTGCTTTCATGAGAAGAAGGCACCTCCTTTTCTACCTTTAACTAGATAATACTGACCTTAATGCACACCTGGCAACTCTGACATACAGTACATACAGTGTTGAGAGCAGAACATGACTAGATAGAGACGGGAACTGAATGAACACAAGGCAGCAGAGATGGTAAAAGTCAGAATCTAGAGTGGGAGGGTAAATGACTGCAATCTGAAGACGCCACAGACAGGTCATGTTCTAAATGAGCACTAATGAGTGTGATCTCAACAAACAGTCCTGGTAGAAAGATTGGAGCTGCTGGCACGCTCCAGGTGTGCCAAAGATCGGTTTTCTTATCAAAATCTTGGCAAACAAATAAACCCAATATAAATTCATCTATCTACTTATAAAGATTTGTGCTCTTTGACTGACAGGCAGGGGCATCTGCACCCCTCAAAATGACCTCACACACACTCCCATAATAAGGGCAATCCTTACATGCAGCTCATTCAAATATATACAGGTTTGCAAACATAAAGTTTAGTTCTTTAAAAATTAGCTACAGTTCTGAGAAATGACAAAAAGCTGCATCTGATTAGATTTTTTTTTTTTTTAGGAAAATGAATCTTATTGTTGGAACTTGTCAAGAAATGTGACAGATCAGTTTCACTTCATCTGGGCTTACAGTGGATACCCGGCTGGCTGCAGGAGAAGGACCTGCTTTCACTCCCTCATGTTCTGGTTTCCCCTCCAGACATCTAGACGCACATATGAGCCTGGTAAGTCCATCTAAACTAACACCCACACACTAGACATGAGCAAAGCTTTCAAAATGTTGCTCTGTTATTACCAACATAAAAAGGTCAGAGGCCTTAAAATAGCTGTGGACAAACTGCAGTCCACTTCCTCCTCCAATGTGAGCGCATGTCTATGTGGGATCTTACTAATCATGCATTCAAAGCAGGTTTTCAGCGGGCGAGTGGAGGAGTGAGGAGAAAACTGCCCACCCAGTCTTCACATTTTTATTTTCCACAATAGTCTCCTTCTCCTATACCATAATAAAGTGCTTGAGTTTAATACACAAAAAGTCAAAACTAAATGATTACAAATCTACAGGATTCTTTGCTCGCATGGCTGTCTGGTTCATGTAACAGCACCTAGTCAAAGTCCATGTAGTCAGCTGTGAGCCGTCGGCCTTCCCGGTTTTCCTTCAACTGCAGTACTTGAGGTTTTCCTTAAAGGCAGAATAGTCTGTGTTCATTTCAAAAATAAATACACAAAAAATGAAACAAGAGTAAATGACTACTGATCAAACCTTATGATAAGTTTCTTCAACCAGAGTCTGAGTCTTTTTAGGGTCCACAGCACTGTCTCACAGCCATGTAAATGCTCCTTTCTCCTGCCGAAAACCAATGACATCCAGAACTTCTATGCTAAGCTAACGGGATGCCCCCATCACAGCATATTAGAAAGCACCTTTAAAATAATGCTTTTATGTCCACATCTGGTTTTAACAGTTTTTTTTCCTCTTGATCCGTTGTCATCTTTGGTTGAAAATATGTTCATCACTCAGAGCTCAGTCTGCAACGCAGCCAGTACAGCAAACTGACGAACGCAGATACAAAAAACAAATGAACAAATAAAAAGTGCTAGAGCTGCTACAGAAGGAAACAAGAATCTTAGAGAGCCTTCCACTGTCCCAAAGTCCTTTTAGGACATGGTCCATGGTTCAGATGCAGCCTGCTACTCGTACAGCGTGACCGTACAGTAGCACAAAGAGGAAATCCTGCGTTCCACACTGGCTTTATCTGTAACAACCAAAACACAGAGAGACCCGTTAGGAACCAGATTTAAAGCAAGTCCTTGTAAAGATTAACACTGAGTAAAGACTAAGCTACATTAAAAATAAATAATTTATTGGGTCCACAATTATTAAAAATGAAATAAAAATGGCAATAATCTTTGAATAACTAGATATGAAATTCATTGCTTCAAGTTTGAGTTTTGAGTCCACAATGAGATTGAATAGTTATTGTGGCCGACTTCTGATTGTTTAATCGGCACAGTACATTTATTTCAGAACATTTATTTAACAAGAACAGTAAGCCCGGTCCAATTACTGCGATAAGTAAGGGTGATAGATAGAACAATTCATGATGTTTGATGCTAAATAGGGAAATAATCTAAATAAATAAATGTGCTTGTTAATAAGTTGTTTAATAAGTGTTGCTATTTATGCAATTGTTTACAATTTTAATTAATTGACTAATTAATCATTTAATGTATTTTTGATTCAATTCAGGCACTTTTGGAATTTCAAAAGATGACTTTACTGTTTTTTTGCATTTAAATGTTCCTAATAGGAATAGTGTTCATTGTAGTTTTAAGTGTAACTTTCAAAACCTAACATGGCATTAATGGCACAGCAAGCAGTTTAACTAATTCAAGTTTGGATTCATCTTTTAAAACTGCCAAAAAAAGAAGCTGTTGATCTGCTTGTTTAGTCTAACAGTAAAATGTTTGTCTGTCAATGCTTCCTCACATTTGAGCACGTTCTCAGCGTCAGCAGGATCCTGCAGGACCTTGGAGAGGCCATCCAGTAGCATAGCAGCCTTGCTGTAGCGATACGCTATGTCCTCCGTTTGTTTAAACATTTCATCCAGAGCTGCAGACTGAACCTGATGCACACATCATGGAACCATTAGTCTTTACCAGCATGTTCATTACATGAGATGATTCAGATCATAGTGTCACCTTCCTGTGTTTAAAACTCACAATCTCCACTGCGTGGTTGTAGATGAGCTTCTCGGCAGTGACGCTGTTGATCTCATCCACAAAGCGCTGCTTATCAGAGAAGAAGTGGTTGAGTTTGTCCGTCAGGTGCCGACAGAAGGCGATGCAGCTTTTGTAGCGCTCGTTCAAACTCTTGACCACTGAGAAAATGAGGAAACAAGCTTTCGTTTGAGCATGCTCTGATGCTACAAAGTAAAATAAAATAAAAAACATAACAGATGTGGCTAGTTATAGCTGCTGTTTGGTTTGGCTTATCTACACAACATGCCAGGGCCAAACTGCAACAACCAATCAGGTCTGGAGAGAGGATCATCAGAACCCTGGCTACTAAAGTGGATTTGGATTCCAATGGTGTCCATATCCATTGTCCACAAAGTTACAACTTTAACACTCAGAGTGGATTACAGTTACATTAGAGCAGCAAAGAGGGAAATGCCCCTACCTTGTTTGACAGCAGTAGAGGGATTCAGTTTGGCAGATTTTATCTGAGCCTTTGCCAAATGGAGAGAGGAAGCAAGGAGCTGAGCTGCCTTCATGTACAGTACCAACTGCTCCACCTGCCTGTAGAGGGCAGCACAGTCACACTATAAGACAAAAGAACCTGATGCACCATCTTAGACTAAATGAACAATTATTGAACTGGATATTTTTACCCCCACTCTTTACTGAGCTGGCTGATCTGGTCCACAACCACACTATCCTGAGGGGGGTAGAGGGAGGCAACAGATATGCCAAGCTCTGCCCCCCCAGCTCGGACTGCTGCCATCTCAAGAATGCAGTCAGTGAAGGAAAGCATCATTCGAAGGTGCATCAGAGTGTCTGTGTGCTCACGCTGAGCCAGGAAACACAAAAACACTTTGTCAACGTTTCATGCCAGAGTTATAAAGGAAGGGGTAGGCATAGATTTTACAAACACAACATAACTCATCAGTTCCAAAAAAGGAGTTTGCACATAAGCCAGACAAAACTACTACACAGATACCACCATCTCACCTCCATCAGGGTCTCCTCAGGCAGCTCTGGAGCTTCAAAAGTGATGAACCCCTCCATGCTGGGAGGAGAGGTCCCATAGGGTACATAGCGCAGGCTGCTGGGTCCTCCATCTGCTCCTGGAACACCCTGGACAACCCCTAAACTTCCTGGTGGAGAGGACCCTATGGCCATGCCTGGGGGTGACCCCACACACACCCGACCACTCGTGGAGCACAAGGAACCAGCCGAACTGTTGGAACCCACTGAGAACACAGGCAGTCGAAGAACTATGATTATTAACAGTGTCTTACTTACTTACTGTGACTATTTGTTGGGTGTGCTTGGACAGCAACTCAGCTGAGCTGGAGAAGCTTCTCACCAGAAATGGTGCGAGGTCGGGCACCCAGGTGGCTGCAGGTAGGAGGTGTGCTGCTGCTGGGTGGAGAGCCCACAGTGAAAAGGACAGTATGTGGACTTGCTGATCTTCCTTGAGCCATGCTGGGAGCTGCAGAGAACAGAAACATGTCTGTCAGACACTGGCAAAGAAACAGCACTGATACATTTAGATATGGAAACATATTTATACCTCTAAATATTTTCTAACTAAGACATCATTTATATGTGTAACCGTGGGGTTACCCATCACTGCCTAAATGCCATGATCCTCTTGGGGGGTGCGGGCGGTCTTGTTGGCAGGGTGGGTGCCACCCTTGGATAATGGTAGGGGTAACACTGATGGTGTTGTTGTAATGTGTGTAAATATGTGTAAGAAAGGTAAATATAATGTAGTGTGCTTTAAACCTTATCTCTGACCTCTCTGCTGTGCTACTTGGTCTTCATGAAGCCATTTTACCTAATGTTCTCTAACAAACCTCTGAGGTCTTCAAAGAACTGCTGGATTTATACCAGCTGTAGAGATTAAAGACATTACATTACACATAGGGAGGCCCTATTTACTAATTAAGTGGCAACCTGTTTTAGATTTTATTTTGAAGGAAATTAACATAAATGCTAATTCTTTTTAGATTTTAAATTTGTCGGGACCATACAGATGACTGTGTATTGTGTTAATGTGAACTGAAAGGAGAATAGTGTTGAGAGGACATGCTGCTGTGCCTGTGTACCTGTATCCATGGGTCGCTCAGTGTTCAGACTGTCAGTGCTGCCCTGGTAGGCTTGTCCGCCCAGAGTGATTCTGATTGGTTGTTCAGACAGACGACCTGTACTGACGGATCTATGAGGAATCACAGGCACTGACGTCAAATCATTAGAAGAAGCGGATGCTCTAATCATTGACAAGCAGGTCATGTCTGTTAGAATGACATCAATCTAGATAAACTGTGTGTAAATTTGGGGATGGATTGAAAGGCACTGAATAAACACTTCCTTCCAGGAACTTCTGTATGCCAATACAGGCTACAGAGAAACTGTGGTCCTAGTAAATTTAGAGGTCATCTACCTGCCAAAGGTTCTGCTGGCCTCTGGGGCAGCAGCTCGTCCTGTGAGGTACGGGTTGCAGTGGTGGCTGCAGATTTCCCGACAATCTGCTAACGTCTTTGTGGGAAGTGGACTATCTGCTAGAGCCATCAGGTTGCAGGAAGCCTGCGTTTTAGGGATCTTGAACGGGGCAGAAATTGTCTGAACAGAAACAAATATATTAGAGAAAGTTATTAGAAATGCCTTATCTTGAACTACCTCCATACATGCTCATAACTGCTCTCACCTTGGTGGGGGAACCAATGATTGTTGGCAAAGGGGACTTTTGAAGCCAGTCAGAGGTGCGTGGGGAAGACCCCAACAACTTGGTGGGGGAGGAGCCAAGGTTGGCTGGCCGGCCGACCTGAGGGGAGTGACTGCAGGAGGATGAAGAGAAGCAGGAGGAGGGCTGCACAGGGTCAGAATGTTGCTTATGCAGCTTCTGTCTGGTCTGGTAGAACTCTGTCAGTGTCGGAGCGCTTTGAAGCCGAGCACCCAGAAGCTGAGAGGAGGGAACCGGGGAACCTGTAGGATGTAGACCTCATCAGAATGAATTCAACTGAATCTATGCGGCTAAGAGAGTAGTCAATAAATATTTAGTTGGATTTAGGGTGGTTTTTTTTACACCTATAGTTTGTTTACTTTGGTCAGAACCAGTTAATGAGTTTAACTTGTAACTTGCTTCGGTTTCTTTTCACACTGAGAAAACTCCATGAGAACCTCCTATCACTCCAAACTATGTTCAGTCTGTTTATCGGTCAGATGTGACCAGGGTGGGAGTATGTGTAAATACAGGAAGTAGATGCTGTGTTCTGAGCTAGTAGAAAAAACACAGAATTTAATCATCATCACTAGCATGTTTCTGAGTTTGAGAAGACGTCTTGATAGGGGTTTTAGCTTTAAGAAGACGACGCACCGGCATTATTAGTTCATTTACATTCCCACATCCCACAGTGCAACGCAATCCAAACCTGGCTACGGGAAGGTGTTTAGCTCAGGTCTGCAGCATATACCTGGTAGCTGTGCTGGGTAGATTTTGGATCAGATTCACACCATAAATGTACCCAGACCACCTCCTCCAATCTGTCTGGTCCGCAATTGCTGCGTTCACGTCGACACAAACGAACCCCAACAAGGGGGGAAATTGGACCAGAGTTCGTTTTAAGTGGACTAAACACACACAGATGTGAAAACACCCTTAGTTAATAAACTAATGTTCTGCTGATAAGAACTGACAAAGTTAGAGACAAGAGAACATGACTCAGTGGTCTGTTGGCTGAAAATTGTCTTTAGTTCTAAAATTGCCTTTTTACCAAAACACAAAGGCAGCAGTAGGTAATCCTTGTGGTGACACTAGTCTTAGTCACATCGTTTCTATCCAATCAGCAAGCAGGAACACATTGTCTGTCTGTTGGTCGTGACTCTCCAAACAGGGACAAAGTACCATGTTTGTCTGATTCAGGCATCACCCTGAAGAAAAAATAGTCACCATGACAACAGATAGGAACTCTACACTAGTCCTAAGACATGTGTAGCCAGAGACCTTAACTATTGATGACCCACCCACTGTGAAATTTTACACTCTTTATAGGATTAATGCAAGGTCTAATATTTAATGTTTGCTGTAATCATAATTCAGAAGCTCAGGGAACAAATTTAGGCACAAACTGACCTCCCGAAGAGCTGCGGATGCGAGGTTCCTGGTTCTGTAGGTGGCAGCAGCAGTGGCCCAGCTGCTCAGGAATGGTACCCACTGCAAACAAAAACAGTAGCAGAACATCTCAACTTCATGTCTTGCCATCTTTAAGCTGCCCGTGTGCTTGCTGACTTGACTAGTATCACGTCTTACCAAGAGGTGAGGGGGAGTAGGGACGAGAGCTGCCTGTAGAGAGGCGCCGGCCTGCTGTCTGAGGGGCGTCCGCTGAACTGGGAGACCCTGAGCCTACTTTTGGAAAGCCCATAGGACTTGTGTTGGAGCGCCTTACTGTTCCTGACCTGGGAAACCGAAACAAACACCCCAAAAATAAGTGAACAGGTCAACTTTCAAAGCATGTTCAAAAGTTAACAAGAAGAATGCTTTTTCTTTATATTTGGTAACCTAAGGGTTTTACACTAGTTTTTGTGACCTGCTTCTGTTAATATCGTATGCATATCGTATATTCTTTTCCAGACTAAAATCAGCACAGTTTTCCATAACAAACACAAACATAGGAACTCTGAGAACATGTGGAAAAAAGGGGAGAAATGGAAAAATGTTTTAATGCGACAAATGCATCCAAGAATATTTTCATTTACAGACAGATTTCGTTAACTGACACAAAAAGTAATTTCTTCCATCATTTATATAAATACATGCAAGTTAATGATGCTGGATTTGCTGCATTTTAGACACAACATGGTTGGCATTCCAAATTTGGGATAACTTCCATCTTCTGATGTCCCCTATCTGAAAGCTCCAAATTCAGAACTCTACAGTTTGTGTTCACAATTCATTACATAACTCTATACATTTACAGCAATACCACTATGGTCAAATACACTTTTAAACAGCTTAGAGATACTGCCATCAGCTTTTGTAACAAACATAGCTAGCAGTGATGGGTCACAGAGACTGCAGTTGTCCTTCAGGATCAAACCCTTACATTGGCCTATGTTGGTGAACAGAACCTACTGAAGGCACAGAGAGATTCTAATCTCTGACACAGAACAGATCATAATAACTTAGTGCAATATTAAACCAATTAACACAAAATACAGTTAGTCTCAGTGTTCAGTAGCCCCATTAAACCTTTCAGACACTGTTGACAGTAGAAATGGCGTCATTATCCTAGAACAATCTTGTCCACCCTGATACCTTCTTCCCTTCCACATGCTTTTTAATCCCCTAAAACCAACTAACCACAAACCCTCCCAGCCACCGGTTGAAAAGCCAGAAACTTAACTAGGCACTGAGTTAATGTCATTTCAGTGCAACCTCTGATCTGATGCAATAATAGTGAGTGTTTTCATTATCCAGTGTGAACATGCGTTTGGGCATGTTAACCAATGACAAGTTAATATCACCAACCAGAAACTTTCCCAGTTATTCCACAGCGATACAATAATATGGAAACTCTGAAAAAAGAAAAATATAACTCAGGAAAGTTTTCTGCCCCTTCAGATCAGGCAAAGGGTTACCTGGGGGAGCTGTGGAGAGTGGTGCTCGGGCTGCTGGAGAGGTTCTGCTTGATCCGCTGGTAGTTGCGCACCTGGGTGGGAACAGGAATAGGGGTGGTTTCGGCCCGCGGGGACACCAAAGTAGCCTGTCCCTGGGTGGGCTGCGGCTGCCTGGAGGAGAAGAACGGAGAGTAAATTGAGGCGAGCCATCCAACTTTAGGCTGTTGATTCCGAATATGAAGAACTTCCTCAGGGGCATCAAGACCCATAATAACAAAACTCAGCTAAAAGCCTACTGCTGGTGTAAGACACAAAATAAGGCAGCATTAGCCTGATTTGTTGGAAATCTGGTTCTATAGCCTCCAGCTCAGAGCAACTTGGAAGAAAGTCATTGAAATTCAATACAGGAAGAAAAAAACAAAGGGGGCTGGACTTCCATGTAAACATGGGTAAATTACCAATAAGCGTGGAGCACATTCTGCTGAAGGCGGGGCTGGAGGGAGTCAGTTGCACGTGTTGGACCAGGGGACATTGTTATCAAGCAGGGAGGGGAAGTTCATAAAGGAACAGCGCATTTGCATTGTTTTGTCACTCGAAAAGGAGACACAATGTTCTGAACATATAGTCATGACCAAGTGACCCAACAGGGAGTGTTTTTCTGTATCTAGAATATGGGGGACGGTGGATGTAATGGTTTGTACCACTTGGTAAACAGATCTGTATAAACGCTGGGCGGTTCTTAGAGAGAGAGAGACATGTGACAGGAGGACTCCAGACAAAGAAGCCCAGAACCAGGAGCTACGCTCTGATATGTCTACATTTCTGAGATCTAAACATCACCACGTGTTGTCCCTCCTCCTCGCTTCAACAACAATCAGATGTTATGGAACCCATGCAGATGTCTTTGAGCTTTATTGATCCCAACTAAGGCTTATTATAGAGACAGGAGGGTTTTTGCTTTCTTAAAAAGGAGGAAGGAAATGTTAAATCTGTTTATAGAAAGTGAAACGACGAGAGAATGAAGCTGCCAGCCACCTGCCTTGCTGTTGATCTGCTTTTTAACTAAGTAGTCCAGCAGAGGGGGATGGGATCTAACAGCTACAACAACTCGTCATTTCTGTTCCCCCTCATGCATCCTGCTCACTGGCTCTAGTCCAACCCCCCCTTTGTCTTTTGCCTACTTTAGTCTGAAAATCCTCCTCCATACTGTGAAGTCCACACTCAGTTCTTCCCCCAATCCATTTAAAGCACAGCGAACACTGAAGATAAACTATTCTACTAACTGGGAGAGTACAGTGTCATTGCCGTCAATAAATTGTAAGGGGCAGCTCCTATATTTTGGAACAGTTTCTTCCAGAGTCATTGGTTAACTAATTTATGTAACAGTTGTTGGCATACAGCAGACTGGGAGGGAATATAACAAAGAAATAAACGGCAGGAGAAAGAAGCAGACAGAGGAGTACTGGAGAAGAAACTGAACAACAGCAACAACAGAAGAAATGCTGTGTCTTCCAACAGTATTCAACTTTTCCACAAATATTTTGTCTAATTACAGCCACCAACTTCAATATATGTTATTTGAATTTTATGTTATAGATCAATACAAAGAATTGCATAATTATAAAGTGGAAGGAAAGATTGTCATTTTTATTGTTAACAAATACAAATCTGTGTACTATGCCTTCACTCTCATACCCCTAAAAATTAACTGCGACTAATTTTCTTCACAAGTCCCCCAATAAAATAAATCAATTAAAAAAAACAACCAATTCCACAGCTGTTCTGAAAAGGCCTCAGATTTTTGCTACAGAACATTAATAAACAAAGCATACAGGTCAAGGATACATTTGCAGAGAAGTTTCAGTCAGGGTTACATTATAAAATAATTATCACACAGCAAAAATCAGAGAAGCAGCCAAGAGGCCCATGGGAACTGGAGGAGTTGTACACTCCCCAAGTCTGGCCTCTATGGAAGAGTGGCAACAAAGAAATGACTGGAGAAGGAGGACGCAAAAGTGGCAAATAAGAAATCCTGTTCAACAGTGGCCACAAGTCATTAGATCAAAGCATATTCATGTGTTGAAATGGCCCAGTCAAAGTCCAGACCTGAATCCAACTCAGTACGTTCACAGATGCTCTCCATCCAGTCTGACTGAGCTGGAGCCAATTTGTAAAAAAGAATGGACTTAAACTTTATCGTCAGATGCGCAAAGCTGGTTGAGACAAAACTCTTGGGTTTTGCAGTACTTGCTGTTGGTCCATCATATAAATCCCGATATTCATTAAAATATGTAGTTGTGATGTAAAAAGTTCAAGGGCTGTGAATACTTTCACGAGGTTATGTGGATTTGTTTGAAACAGTTTATTAAAAAAAAGAAATTATTTGGTTTGACCAGTTGGATCTACCCTTTAAACAAAAACTGGGATGTTAAATAAAACCTTTTTAGACATTTGCCACAGTTGATATCATAACAGTGACAGGTGATGGTCTGGTGCTTGAGTGAAGCTACTCTTATCCAAGCAGCCCTCTGTTGGTTGATGCTGTTTTTAGCGCTGTTTTGGCTCCATGTCTGATTTGTAACGAGTCATCATGCAGATCCTAACATGCACATTCACCAACAGCATGCATGAGATATCTCACCATGCTGAGAGGAGGCTATCTTTGTGATGACATGGGAAAAAAACTAAACAAAAGGAAGACTGGCTGGCCTAGAAATATCTTACAAAGAAAACATTACCTGGGTGTGAACTGAAGGCAGAATGAAAAATGAATTCTAGTAGATATCCATCACACTAATAACACCCAGAAATACCTCCCAGTGTGAGACACTTTGCTATAACAATCGTAAGACAAAATATGCAACATCACAACATCCTATTTTGTTCTATGGCTGTTTAATAATGGAAAATTCTTAATGTTTCCTTATTTTAAAGGTTAGGAAATAATGCGAGAAGAACTGTTGTGTACAGTAGCTGGAAGCTGAAGATGAATTCCAATCACAGTCAAAGAAAAAGATCTCAGGATTTTTCTAAAAACAGCCATTAAAACCAGCCTGCCATCTAACACCTAAGAAAACCCAAACAAATACTACATTTATTTTAATGACATTCTGTAGGCATCTTTACAGGCCTAATTAGCCACATGTTGGTGACCTATCTGTCTAGAGAACCATTTGTTTGAAAGGAGTCAACAAGATTTAAATGCCTGCTTATGACTGAAACATAAGGTGCTAAAGGTTTAAACGATGTAAACGAAGCTAATTTCTGATCTGAAATAAAATGAGAGTCAGCAATAATACACTATATTAATAAAAGGTATTAGGTCCCACCACCAAATCAGTGAATCCCGGTGTTCCAATCCCTTCCATGGCTGCAGTCTTATAAAGGTTGGTGTGTAGAAACATGACTGGTCTCCACAGAGTCCTGACCTTAACCTTCTTGAACACCTTTGGGATGAATTAGTGGAGGCTGCAGTTCTGTTTTTTTTCTCATCTAACTACGAACACACTCCTAAACCTTGTGGAAGATGTTCACAGAATAGTTGAAGTCCATCAACAAACTGGATCTTAGATATTAAGAACAGGATGTCAAAGTTCATGCTGATGTAAAGTAGACAAATATTTTGGCACTATAGTGTATGTTAGAAAAATGTAGCAGCCTTATGCAGCAGTGGTTGATTCCAGACAAAACTCAGAAGCTGTTAAATGGGACAGTTTTCTTGCAGATTTTCACCAGTAAAAACACAATGCATTACACAGGATCTATGTTCATATAGCAATCTTGTACTCACCCTCCACACATAAGAAAGTCATTGGATGGCTGGCGACCTGCTCCTACTGGGTGGTCATCTGTGGAGGAGGACAAAACAAACAAGTATCAGAATTATGAATGTGCAGAAGCCTTTAAATGGACAGCTATAAGACCAGAAAATAAACCAGATCTTAAAATGCCACCTGACCTTCCCAACAGCATGCCATATAGCACTGTTTGCAGACTGGTAGGATCAGTGTGAGAGTGGGTGTATGTGTGTGTTACTTAAGAGCAGCTGTTATGCATTGGTGGATTTTACTAGCCACAAAGGTTTAGTGTGACTGGAAATGTGCATATGTATCATAATCCTAGTATTTGTGCTTATGCATTGCATAGACCGTGTTTTCACTTATGCATTGAGCTTCATTGTGTTTGACACTACTTAGATGTTGCTGAATGACCACATGCTAAATATCCAGTGTTCATTCCATTGTCCAGCTGTCCAAAGGTGGTAATTCACCTGGTCAACTTTGATTAACTCTGCTTCAAGAGTGGATGAGGTCAAGCATGCCTGCTTACCTATACAAATATGTTTAGAGACCAACTGAATAAGTTTAACACATTAGTCCAAAATGACATTTACAGTGCCTTGCGAAAGTACTCGGCCCCCTTGAACTAGTCAACCTCTTGCCACATTTCAGGCTTCAAACAAAGATATAAAATTCTAATTTTTTGTGAAGAATCAACAACAAGTGGGACACAATCGTGAAGTGGAATGAAATTTATTGGATGTGTCAAACTTTTTTAACAAATAAAAATCTGAAAAGTGGGGTGTGCAATATTATTCGGCCCCCTTGCATTAAAACTTTGTAGCACCACCCTTTGCTGCAATTATAGCTGCAAGTCGCTTGGGGTATGTCTCTATCAGTTTTGCACATTGAGAGACTGAAATTCTTGCCCATTCTTCCTTGCAAAACAGCTCGAGCTCAGTGAGGTTGGATGGAGAGCGTTCGTGAACAGCAGTCTTCAGCTATTTCCACAGTTTCTCGATTGGATTCAGGTCTGGACTTTGACTTGGCCATTTCAACACCTGGATACATTTATTTGTGAACCATTCCATTGTAGATTTGGCTTTATGTTTTGGATCATTGTCATGTTGGAAGATAAATCTCCGTCCCAGTCTCAGGTCTCTTGCAGACTCCAACTTCTTCCAGAATGGTCCTGTATTTGGCCCCATCCATCTTCCCATCAATTTTGACCATCTTCCCTGTCCCTCCTGACGAAAAGCAGGTCCAAACCATGATGCTGCCACCACCATGTTTGACAGTGGGGATGGTGTGTTCAGGGTGATGAGCTGTGTTGCTTTTACGCCAAACATATCGTTTTGCATTGTGGCCAAACAGTTCGATTTTGGTTTCATCTGACCAGAGCACCTTCTTCCAGATGTTTGGGATGTTTGTGGAAAACTTTAAACGAGACTTTTTATGGATATCTTTGAGAAATGGCTTTCTTCTTGCCACTCTTCCATAAAGGCCAGATTTGTGCAGTGTACGACTGATTGTTGTCCTATGGACAGACTCTCCCACCTCAGCTGTAGATCTCTGCAGTTCATCCAGAGTGATCATGGGCCTCTTGGCTGCATCTCTGATCAGTCTTCTCCTTGTTTGAGATGAAAGTTTAGAGGGACGCAGTGGTCTGATACTCCTTCCATTTCAATATGATTGCTTGCACAGTGCTCCTTGGGATGTTTAAAGTTTGGGAAATCTTTTTGTATCCAAATCCGGCTTTAAACTTCTCCACAACAGTATCTTGGACCTGTCTGGTGTGTTCCTTGGTCTTCATGATGCTCTCTGGGCTTTAAACAGAACCCTGAGACTATCACAGAGCAGGTGCATTTATACGGAGACTTGATTACACACAGGTGGATTCTATTTATCATCATCAGTCATTTGGGACAACATTGGATCATTCAGAGATCCTCACTGAACTTCTGGAGTGAGTTTGCTGCACTGAAAGTAAAGGGGCTGAATAATATTGCACGGCCCACTTTTCAATTTTGTATTTGTTAAAAAAGTTTGACACATCCAATAAATTTCATTCCACTTCACGATTGTGTCCCACTTGTTGATTCTTCACAAAAAATTAGAATTTTATATATTTATGTTTGAAGCCTGAAATGTGGCAAAAGGTTGAAAAGTTCAAGGGGGTTGAATACTTTCCCAAGGCACTGTATATCGTGGCTATTTTCTGAGTAATTAAGCCATAAATGTTTAAACTGAAATGACATCCAAGTACTCCTTGTTTAGAATCTAAAACAACATCAGTTTAAGAAATTTTCCTCTTTATATAATAGGGGAGAATGACTTCAGGCCCATCAGATGGTTCTGTGTGTGACTAAGAACACCTAACTATCTGCAGAAACAGCACTGTTCTATGGACTACCACATCCCATCAGCAGTAACGGGTTCAGAAAAAAAAAAAAAAAAAGCTTTATTTGTTCGATTTCAGGTTCAATAAGACATTTGCAACAAAACTGCTTCACAATTTGTCGGGAGTCAGTAAGTCTGAAGATAAGAAATACGTCATGAAATCATCTGGTAACGGGAATCTCCTGGTTTTCACACTGATCAGCCCTGACCGATGACGGGAGCAGTTGGAACCTCAGAAATTTTAATCCAGGGTTTACGCCAGCGCATATTGGCCCTTTGACAGACATCTGGGCTCCCATCGTCTGGTTTTCATGTCGGCTATAGCGCATCCACGGAGTCTGTTCCCACTTCCTTTCACCCTATGACCCTGTGCGACCGCTAACGGTAAAGCTTTCTAAAACCATGTCAGCTTCGAAGGGTGGGTATAAACGGCATCAAATGCCCCGCCACCACGCTCATAAAAATTTCTGTTGAGAAACCTGTAATCTTTTTCTGATCAGTGACTGCACCAAACCTAAACACCAACAGGCCATGGTAAAAACAGTCTTTGCTGTGGAAGTAGTTAAGTGAAAAAGACTCAAAGTTTTCTGTTTGGATGAAGTCAGAGAAACACAGAATTAAGCAGTTAATTAAGAAGGAAATTGTATTTTCTGGAGTTGCAAAATGTGTGCAATATTGCAATAGCAAAGGTCTGCTTGGGAGCAGAATTTGGTAGGCTGTTACATTTTAAGAAAATTCTGCATGCCAATATTTTTTTGGCCTGTTGAATAGACTTCTACTGCCTTGCTGCACACATGTGATGTAGATTTTCGTGGCTAAGATCCTAAAGCTAGCACAGACATTGTGTTGAAAGAAAGAAAAGGTCAGGAATATGTTGGTTAATCGTAACTAATATCACAATAGCAACAGTGTTCAATGTTTTCCTGATAACGTGCAGCCACGATTTTAAACTGCAATTTGAAACATGTCTGATGGAGTACAGTTAACAACCTCTATCACAGAACATCCTGGATTTGGAAATGTCAGCCCTTTGGGAATTTCAGAGTGAAGGCAAGGATCTACATTCACTGAAATGAGTATCGGCAGGCCAAAGCCTGACACAAACTTTTAGTTTAGAAATCACCCACAATGTGATGCTGTATCTCTGCTTGAGATATGTAGCCGTTGGTTTGAAGTGTTAGTATGCTCCCAACTAACTACCATTTTATACAAGAGTTGATGGCCTGTATTAAACTATAACACCAGGCAGAGTGTATACAAAAAGTATTCTTTAGTCTACTAGCTTTATATTAGTGGAGTTGCTGCCTTTTAGAATCAAAGCTGTGATAAATTAAACACGTTTGATACTTTGTAGCACCTCATATAATTCTATTAGGGTTTGTGATTTCATGTTCAATAATTACATAGCTTTGCATTTTAAAGACAAGCAGCGATGTGCTCAAAAGCTCTGGGGGGGAAGGTTTTGGTCATTTTTTTAAAATGTAGAGTTGTGGCAGTATGTGGTGGGAAATTTACAGCTGTCAGTTGAGATGTGAGGCACCAGAACAAAATCATCAGTGTCGCAGGAGGAGTTCTTGCTGCTGGTGCTTCCTGCAGACTCTTTGGACAGCTGCAGGAAGTTGGGAGGACCAAGCGGAGGCGATGACAGACCATCCTCAGCTAACGTCTGCATATCCGGAAGAGACTGCGTTTAGATGGAGGGGAGCCACAAAGAGAAGAATGAGAGGATTAAACTATTATATGCCTTCAAAGATGTAGTTAAAGCTTCCAGGCTGGTCTGTCACTTCAGCCAAATGAATATAACCACACAGGCGAAGATGACACTGAAACAGGGGAATGACTGTAGGGATACAAGATGAGCAACTGTGCAAAAAAAGCCAGATATACCAAGCAGTTTTACTCATAGAAGTTAAATAATAAATTACTTCAATTTTAATATAAAAAGAGTTGTTGCTCAACAGCTTATTTTCTTCTTTCCCAAGTTTAAAGACACCGTTCATACTGAAGAATATAAGCTAGGACAAAAAAAACACCCTAGCACCATGCAGGTACAATTAAAGTTCATTTAGTCACCATTTAACAATAATCCCTTCTGAATGAAGATTTATTAAGTAGCATCAAACTCACAGGAGGAGAGCTGTAACGGATGGATGGGGAGGAGCCACAGGAACCTTCTGTGACAGCGTTGGGGACGGGCACTGGACACGCTGAGGGAAACATGGTGACTTTTAATTAGCATTTACAAGACATTTTACTGCAGTAAAGTCCAGGAAATTCCAAGAATGTAAACTTTGGTCTTACATTTTTTAATGGTGGACGATGGTTCCAAGAAAGGATGGCTAAAAAATGTGTCTGCAGAGAAAGGAATTACGGGACAGAGCATGAGACTTTTTAAAAAGCCTCAAGGAAGAGCTCTAGATATGAACCAGTGATTATTTAGAGACGGTTAAAATTTTGCCCTTGCTTTTTTAATTTAAAAAATGTTTTGTCTTGACAGAGAAAACACTCACCAAAGTCCATCCTGTCTTTCTGGCTCCTCTGCAGCAGCCCAAGCAGAAGGCCACCAAGCTGAGGAGATGTCTCCCTAGGGATTCTGCAGTATGTGAACATCAATACTCATTTTATGACCCATGTCAACTGAGTTAATCTAACAACAGATCCAATGGAAGATATATCAGATAATGAGACTATATGTATAAGCATAATATAGTATGCGAACACAAAGAATATCAAAGATTTAGACCGTCACATGAGACATGACATGGATATAAAAATGCCATGTAGCACTATTCAGTTTTGAATAGTGCTACATTTAAAGTAATTTTCTAAATTCTACTTATTTTATACAGTCTACCATGAGGAAATGTGGGTATATGACCTCTTAAATAAATGATACCTCCCAGCAGGAGCCCACTCAGTTATTTGGATAGAAAAGAGTCATATTTTATAAGAGTCACCATCATATTTTATAAGAGCCAACTGTCTCAAACAGGGATCAGAACCAAGTTTTCAGATACTAATACATAGTTGAGTTAGATTGCATATGGGAATTAAGCATTTTATGATCATGATTTCTATAATTCATGAAAATACAAACATGCCATGGTTTAGATATATATGGGTACAACATGGTTTGTTTACAGGAATGAAGTGGACACAGAGGGGAAGAAATGGTACAACATGAGGGTACGAATTGACCTGGAACCCACAAGACATGCCAAGCTATAAACAACAGATCCAAGTAGGGGAGGACAGTACAAAGGATGTGACTTACATGGGTTGTAGATTCTTGTTCTTCTCATAAAACGACCTCAAATCCTGGGGACTGTTAGCCTAAGAAAGGTGATAAAAATGAAACACGATACATGCATCACTAGACCCACTCATTTGGTTACTGTGGTATTTTTTTGTTGTTCTTTGTATTAACCTGGAATGGTGGCTTGCCAACCAGACACTGATAGATAACCGTTCCGATGCTCCACAGGTCGGCCTTGGCGTCATAGTTCTGGGACATGATGACCTCTGGGGCCTGACACAGAACATATCACAACAATGAGCCAGGGCAGAGAGAGTTATGGAGGCAGCTGCTGACAAAGGTAGAGCACCTGGGGTTGACACTGTATATCTCTCCCCAACAATGGGAACTACATCTGTTTTTAGCTCATAATGAGGGATTCCCATGCTCCTGAGCATGCCCCCCCCACCACCTTTTCCCCTTTTAGAACCCTAAAAACTATCCCCCCAAATTAATCTGGTACACAGATTTCAAGGACTAGAAGACAAAACCCGACCCGCCACAACCCCCGTTATCCCATACATTACTGAGGCAAGAAAAAATGAATTCATATTTTGATAGCCTCATTTCCGGTCATATTTGCCAAATAATGATTTAGGCAATTATGCAATGAAGTGTATATTTTACTTTAAACTTGGTGTGTATAAAAGAAAACGGAATAATTAAAACGCATATTATATAAACGTACAAAAACAAGCATCTAAACCTACTGACCATGTACATCGGTGAGCCGCAAAGTGTGACTGCCATCATGTTGCTCTGGAGGTATCGTGCAAAACCGAAGTCAGCTGTAGGACACAAAAGCAGAACAAAGCAGTGACTACAAATACTAAAACATACATAAAATTTTATTCCTAAAATCTAGAATGTATCTTGAAAACAAACTCTGCAAAGAGTAATGACAGGAGGCAGAAGATAAAACCATCAGAAACGTCTCAAATGTTCGAATTCTAATCCGTCTTAGTGGAAAATTGGGCAAACAATCTTTGTGTTCTAATTTCTATCTTCAAATATCAAATCAAAGCAAAAACAATTATTTCTTTTTACCAAATTTTTTGGATGCCCCTTTGTTGGATTTTGCGCCCACGTTTTTACAGCAGGGTGTTTGGGGTTTCAGGCACGGGGTGCCCCCCTTTTCGTGGAGATGGCATGGCGCGGGAATCGTGGGGGAAAAAACCCTCAGTGTGTCCTCTCTTAGAGTCCCTTTAGCTTTAAAAAGCAAAAAAAAAAACACTTAAAAAGTATGTTCAAACTGACTGATCAACAGCTGAAATGCTGTTGATGTAGCTGAAATTTTTTTTCTTCTAATTTGAGTTGAAGTGTGATGAGTAATTATAAACGTTTCATGTATAGTTTGCAATAAACAGGAGTCAGGACACAGAATTTCAAAAGTAATTATGTAGCAGTTTCAGCAAACTTTTCCAGAGCTAAACTAGCTTAAGTAATGGGGCAAAAAAATGTTGCTTTACTGATGAAGAATCCCTACCGTTTGTTGCTGTAAATGATAACAATCCTGAGGTTAATGATGCCCCTTTTTCATCAGTACCTACTCTACTTGACTCGGGTAGGGTCGGCTCTAGAAAGGTGGACCCACACTCTGAAAAAGTAACGTGATGTGATTTGTATACGACACAAACAACAATGGAGAACCTGCTGCTCAGTCTATAGCTTTTGTCAGAACTAGAGTGAATGAAGGCTACAGGCTGCAAGACGAAGCACTCTGGATAATCACAGGAGAGCGAGGAAAGCCCTGGAATGGTACAAGCTCAAGGAAGTGTGAGGGTAAGCCAGTATTTCTCAATTAGTAAGGTGCGCCTCTATGGGGCAAGGTGGATTCAACTGTCTTTATTCATTCTTAAATGATAAACAAGCCTCCAGTCACTAGGTGGCAGCAGTGCTCAAACAAATCAACAGGCTGCCTGTACCAGAGGAAGAAGTGCACAGCACAGGTGTAAACAGAGCCGATAAAGGAGATATGGAGAAACTTGTCATCGGAGTAAAAAGAAAAACGGAGGCATAAGTTCTACAAAAATGCATTTCCTAGTGATTCATTTGCACTTTTTTCTTTGCTATGTGAATCACAAACTGTTTTACTGTTACAAATGGAGTTTATAAACTCCATTTGGAAACCAGGAAATGGTTTAAAGCTGTTGCAGGCGGTGCTTCAAGCACTGAATGATAATCCTTGCGCATGCGCAGGTCGAGTGCTAATGACAACAAAGTCACCCGTGACGTACCGGTAATCCACGTGAGTCTATGTAGTCACATGACACCGGAAGCTAAGTCCCTTTTTCTTCCACGCTGGTTCGTTGAGTACAGGTGTTGCTCTTGAATCTCTTCGTTTCGCTCATTTCTCTTTGCTGCTTGCTGCTGGTAGCCTTGTGACTGATTGAAGTTGGAGCTGCAGGTAGATATCGCCCTCCAGAGGCTGTGCAAGCTGTTTTTGTTCCAGGTCACTGACATATTGGCCTTCCTATTGGCCTTCCGATCTATCTATCTATCTATCTATCTATCTATCTATCTATCTATCTATCTATCTATCACCGATGTCCCCCCCACTGAAGACTGCCTCCAGTCAACCCCCTCGCAAGACCAAAATCCTAGGGGAAACACGAAACTTATGACTGTAACTAAGGTTCTATGAATCCCGCATAACTGCCACAGTGCTTGGTCCCACAGAATCCTCATGCACACGAGAAGTAAGAGTGACTGAGCTTCCGGTGTCATGTGATTATTTAGTCTCACATGGATCACCAGTAGGTCACGGGTGACTTTGTTGTCATTAGTACTCGACCAGCACCTGCGCAAGGATGATCATTCATTGCTTGATGCATTGCCTCTAGTAGTCATCCGGGTTTCATAAAACCTTGGTTACGGTGGTAACTTTCATTACCTCCACAGTATTTACTGCAACTAAACCCACCAGTGATTTAACAAGCCAACCCTGAGAACATTAACTCACCACGACAGACAAAATTCACTTTCACAACCACCTGTGAAGCAGTGATTATATGATGCCCCAGTCAGTGAGCCCGAATGACCATAAACTAGAAAAGACAATGGGGCAGTGATAAATGAACAGCCTCGGCTTTAGAATCAGTATTTCTGATCAACACGGGCAGATACTTGCACCAAATTAAGAGATGTGCTGGGGAAGTGCTCCTCACTTACAGGTGAGGCTGACCTAATTTTAATAAAAAAAAAAACACACATAACAGCTTTATTTCTAGATTTAATATTCCCCCGTCAGTGTTTGACCTAGTGCACAAAAACAGTAGACAGATCCCATTCTGCAGTGGGATCCAGAGTTTTTTGCAGTATCTTTAAATGCTTAGAAATGAGTGGAAAGATCATGCAAGACTATATATAAATAAATCACAGTTTGTGAGCCGTTATAATTCAACAGTAGGTTCATTTTAAAATCCAGATATGAAAGGATTTGGAAGCTAAAAACCAAGAGAACTATAAAAATGAGCCATTTTTAATTTTGCTTGTGTTGTTAGTAACTAAATAAACCAAAGTGATAAATAAGTGGGACAAAAACTAATTTCAGTTATTCCATTCACTAAGTGAAACATGTAGATTAATTCCACACAGACTGATGTTTTTAAACCTTTGCTTTTGTTAATTATGATGATTTTCTGCTACCAGCTAATGAAAACATTACATTTAATATAAAAAAAAATTACATCACCAATAAAGCATTCCTAGTACAGAAATGTTGGTGATGTGTTGATATGAAATAGTTGGGTGGCTCTCTTAACTGTTTTTATAATCTGACTTAAATCCAAACAGATGAATTTGTTTTTCCTCACAAGAAAAATAAAAATAAATGAAGTCTTCTTTCAGCCAGCTAACAAGCACTGTGCAGCAACAGGCGGGGGAGGGGCAGTGCTCAAGGCCTAAATTTCTTATGTTTTGAAACTGCAACTTTTTAAAGTCTGTATACTTTGATAGGTGTAACCAAGCCATTTCTATTCAATACCCAAACACGTTTAGCTCTGCCCAGCGAACCTAGAAACGGAACAAAATAGTCAGTGTTTAGAGATTTAAAGTTTGAATCTTCATTTTAACATCGTAGTATTTAGCATCTGCTTTCTCTTCATAGAAAGCTGTCCCCACATGAATAAAGGCATTTTAATTATCACAGGCCTTAGACACTGCATTGTAAGATGGGGAATAGAATGACCTTCTTGTGCTCATCTACAATTACTCCTCCTCAAACACCCACATAACTCAACATAGGGAAAAAAAAAAAAACACAAAAGTTCTTTACATCATCAACTACACAGGCTCCTACAGGCAAGCCATCTAATAACAGAGATCCCCCACACATACACATGAAACACCTACTGCAGTCACATGGCTTTTCCTCCAATGCAGCATTAATAACTTTGTTTAGATCCATGATAATCTCTGTGTGTGCATGTCACACAGATTAGTGGGAGGCTTACCTTGCAGATAGTCAGCAAGATCACCTCCATTGCAGTACTGTATGAGGAGACAAACACCATCAGGAAACATGTAAAACTCAGATTCAACATTGTTAAGCTGAAAAAAGCATTTTGTTATCATGAGAACACCCAGTTAGTGTTGGAGGGTGTCTCCTCAGTGTTTAAATCCTACCCCTGATAATGGCAGGCTCATCAATTAAGCCACTGAATGTCTGGAACGTAATCAGTGCAGACTACCACTTCCACTTATTTAAAGAGGAGGAACATGAAAACAGGCCAATAAGATGCTGGGAGGTTAAAAAAAGGTGACTTTCTGAGAGAATTAAGAACTACTGAGAAGCCTCTTGCTGCTTCCTGCCTTTCTGAGAAATTTATGGGCCATCGTCTTCCACCTCAAGCACTTCTGACAGAAACCTGTCATGTGGACCTCAATGCCAATGAGCTACTTTCCTTGACCACATTGGAAAACAGCACAAAGCCGAGACCATGTTGATGTATGAGACATTGTGAGGAAAAAAGAATGCACCTGAACATACTACACTCAAGTACTCATGCCTGCAGCATCCTCCCTAAAGGAGGAGTTATCACACTGCTAAAATAGACTTTATTTTCATTCTACAGTTGGATTAAAAAGTAAAGAGGCATAAACGGGAATGCTATTTTTCTCATTCCCAATTTTTTGGTTTGCAAAGTTAAAAAGTCCTAAGATCACACTGAAGTAAATTATTTTCTGCCCCCGAGTGTCTGGCATGTTTTAGACAGTCCCACCCTCTCATCATTCACTTTGTTAAAGTACCTTTTGGTGAAATATTGTTATGTTGACATTGTTTCTATTTTTAAAAAAGGTAAAACGGTTTTAAACCTACTTTCAAACAAAAGCAGACTGTAGACTGCCTCTAAGATGACTCTTGTGTATATAGCAGAGCTGACTGAGTTGACCTAGTTCAGTAGAGCAGAACTATCTAAACTCTGACATAAACAAGGTTTTAAAGAACACACTCTTTAAAAACAGTAAATGGTTGCAGTGATTGATGGTTTGATGCCAAGGATGCTGGAAGTAAAACTGTGGCTGTAAACAAAGCCCTGATGCAATAGTGTCTTTCACATCATAGTCTGCAATTCACCAGTTCACGATCAGCTGAAAGGCCCCGACATCAAGACTGACCTCTGATCAACCTCTACAGGTAGTCACAGAGCAGTAAGGACTAGTAGACCAATGAGTGTAAAGAAAAGACAGTAGTAGCAGCAGCCAACGAGTCTGGATCAGAAGAAATGTGCAGCGCCACAAGATGGATCCTCAAGCATCCGTCTAGTTGTCTCAATCTGATGCAAATAACATGTTGAGGATGGTGCATAACAACCTAGCTTGTACTTAAAGCTCTGAATGCTTTAAAAGGCAGACAGCAAGAGGATCATCACTCACAGTTAGCCAGATATTAACGGGTGTAGGGTAAATTTAGGACGCACATTTAATAAATCGCTTGGGTGAAAGCTACAGAATCATACACCGCCCCTCATCTATAGGTTCAACATGTATGATGTGAATGATCAAAAGATTCATAAAAGCGGTTTAATAGTAGTTGCTCATTTATGAGGATACAGAAGGGTCAAATGTGGAAGTAAAGCACAAGTAGTGGACAGAAAGAAGGACAAACAGGGGAACACGCAATATTCATGGTTCATACTGCAATTGAACTGAATCGAATGTCTGTATTGCCATTGTATGTGTACCATACAACAGAACTGCTCTGGTTGTATGAGAAGTGTAAAGAAATTTCCACCAAATAAAAGCATACAAGTTGCAACATGTGAAATATCTGGACTCAAGTTTCTAAACTTACCTCCATGACCAGGAAAACAGAGTTGGGAGTTTCCTGGAAGAGAGGGGACACAGAATCAGTAAGAGGAGCCATTTGTCCTGCAGCAGCTGTCTGGTTCACCACACAGCTACATGAAAACAGCCACTGGAACCTTTCTAGAGTCCACAGTACAAACACCTATGTCAATGTTAAGAGCTTTTTATGAATTGCTGCTTCTATAACGTTTCACTACATCTATAGTTAGTACACTTTGTTGCTCTCACAATACAGAGTCAAATAAAAGCAGTGTAGCTGTTGTCTAGCTGCTACATTCGGTTATTACTTTCAAAACAACAAGTCATTAGCAGGAATCACATTCGTTTAGCATCTTACATTTGTCAACCAAGTTTAGCCTAAAACACTTTAAACAATTAGAGCTGCAGTTTCTACCTTAAATAAACAGTTATTTCGATTTTCATTTGTCTAAATTCCTGATTTTATAATGACCCCCCCCTTTTCTTTCAGAAAAAAAGAAAAAAATAGTTTAGGCAGGAATACGCAGAAACTGAAAACAAAATGTAATGAATTTCAATAAAACCCTAACAAAGTGTGTTAACGCCAAATGAGTCATTATGGACTTTTACACCTAATTTTAAAGGGTGCAAACTTGCACAGTATTACACTTTTCTCAGATTTGTATCTGGCATGGCACAGAAGGTACTAATAAAGTTATGTCCTTTGAATAAGCATTACAATTCTCTGTTAAAGCCAGCCCCTATTTGTATGGTTCTGAAGTTGCTCAGTCTTGCCAATCTCCGTCTGCAGGTAGTTTGTTTTTTTTTTTTTTTTTTGGGGGGGGGGGGGGCTCCAAGTGTGCTAAAGGGAGGTTGCTTAATGGTTTATTGTGCAGCACGATTTAGAAAGAAGGGGGCCTGGAACAGGGTCACTGGATGGGACATGGGTAACAGATAAATCACTGTCACGTCACAAAACACACTGATCTACATCCCAGGGTTCATTAATCATCTTTAATGACAGAATATGATTCTAAAATGACCCATCAGATCCTCTGCATAGTAATGTTGGACAAAAGGAAGGCCAGCAAACAGCAGGACAGGAAGAGAAGCTTCTGCTCTTGCAGCTCTTTGTAACCAAGGTAGGTGGAGGCAGCTTCACATAGGAGGGCCTTTGTTTGTACAGTTAGAGGAAGTAGCAGTTAACCGTTATGAAAGAACGGCTGCTCAAATGATATTTATGCGCCAATGTGTTCTGGAGGCTTGTGTTCACACACTGACTTGGATAAAACGGGAGGTTTTGGGCCACAGATGGTGAGCTACCAGCTGAGGGCAGGGCTCTAAAACAATCCAAAACAACCATGATATAAATAGCCAGCCACCTCTGTCATCACAACATGCTCCCAGTCATGTAACAGTTTCACAAGCAGCTAAAATCAGCAGCCTGGAAACAGAAATTAGACTGCCAAGAGTTAGAACAGCACTGTGTTTGGTTGGCTCCTGGGTTATTGCGTCACATTCCAACACTAAACGCTGAGGGTTATGCAATAGTATGTGGAAAAGGAAAAACTGCAGTGAGGAGATGAGGTATGTCTGTGTCTAACTACACGTTAGTGAGTAAATGGCAGCAGCAGATGAAGAGTTTGCAGGATCAGCCCGTCAATGTCACTAAAACGTAACCCTGTGCATTCTTAGCAACTGTAGGACACAATGGTCACCACTGTGTGCTACAGCTACAGTTTTCAGTGTCAGAATGAGCAGGACGACACATGGCCAGGACAAAAGGTCAGGAACACTTGTAGATAAACTGTAGATGTTTATCATCACACATCCCCAGTGGGTCTCCTCCACACACACCATTCAGCATGCAGGATTAACTAATATGCATCATGTGAGTGTGTTGACTCCTGCTCCTGTAGTGATCCAGCATGTCAACACAGAAAGCACATGTTACAGTGCAGGTGACTGGGAGCGTCTTCACGTGCCTCGGTCAGCAGCAGTAATAATGTTTGCCTCAGAGTCTCAGTTCCACCCAGTGAAAATTTCTAGATGGCAAAGCTCTGAAGAAATAAACACACAGGCACACTTTCTAGGAAAACCCAGCTGGCTCCCTAGAAACATTCACCCCCTTTTTTTATTTCAGTCCTCCTCCCCTCAATCTAGCTGGAATGTCTGGTGCTATTAGGACATTCATGCGAGAGCCGAGGGCCCCTCTCCTTACAGGCACACACTGTTAAACTTCAGAGAAGACTGGGGCATTTACTGCGCTCTCATGGCCCAGTCCACAATGTTTTCTACCACAGCATTCAACATTTGACACAAAGAAGGCGATCTGTATCTGCTGGATTGATTACGTCTGGATCCCATGATCTGGACGTGGGGTTAAGGAACATTTTCACCAAGAACTCAAACATACGAGACATTTGTATCTACGGTTGTACTCTGTGTATTCAGTGTTAAGACCAACGCTACGGTGGTGGTAGAAAGAAACAGTGGGGAAAAACTGTCAGCTTTAAAGATTAGGATGAGCACCAGCATTGAACAAACCAAGCAGCATAATTACTTCAACAACAAACTACAAACTAATCAATACCACCCTGCTTTTATCATTTAGTTAGAACCATAACATCATGGAACAGTGAGTAGAGCTAAATACAGATGGGCTTTCAGAAACGCTAAAGATAAAAATACTGAAGGTGTTTATGGCAGCTTGAACTAGATACTATTAGCCACAACTTTGTCTGCATTGATTTCTTCCTCCTAAACGAGATTGAGGTGATGAACTAAAACATAATTATAGGATGATAACTCAAATCATAACCTGCAATGGCTTTAAAATGATAGAAGCACTAATTAGAGGTTTTATGGCCACTTGTTAATCCCTTTTTTTTTTTTAACTCTGACCAATAGATACCACTTTTAGAGAACAAAATACATTTTTTAACTGCTTGGATAAACTGAAATAGAACTGTCTTAACAATAAAATGTTTAGAGTCAAACACTAGGCATGTTTACATGGACATGAGTATTCAGAACCAAGGGGTCGAACGGAATAAAAATGCGTCATGTAAACGCGCCAGTCGGAATATTCTGATCTGATTCAGCTCAAATTGGAAAGAAATTGTATTTCAAATGAGATGCATGGTTCATGTCGATCCACAATCCGAACTGCGTTCATGTAAACACAGATCGTTTCATTCTGATTGGGGCAAACTGACCCGACTCCCCTATGTCAACGTGATGCACATCTGGCTTTAGTGGCACAGTTTGAAGGGATGTTAATTTAAACCTAAAGATATCTCAGAAAACCCAAATCCTGCTCTGTAGTGAAGTTCATGGATGGAATATACTAATATACTAATTACATGCAGAAACAGAAAATACCAGCGCCTTGGAAAATCAAGTCATAGCTGCTTATCTATTTTGGATGGAGCTAAACTATTAGTATGTAGTTTAGCTCTAATATATGTATTTTGATTTTATGTGCCTTGATCTGGTCTGAGCACCATGTGTATATCAGAACTGGGATTTAAAAACGATTGCATCAGAGCTTCACAACAGAGAAAAATTCTTCTGGAAAAAGCAAACACTTTAGTCTGACAACATATCTATGATCTATGGTTCAGTTGGACAATGATCCTTAATGTATTCTTTTAATTGCACGTACCAGCAATCCCACATGTCACTGTCAAATAATGTTCTTACAGTACCTGCCTCTGTCACCCCATAACTAAGCGGGCTTAGAGGGTGTCAAAACCTTTGAAGACCAAATCAGAACATCTCCAGGCCTCCATATCAACTTCATTCTTGCCAGGCTGCAGAATGTCTATTTTAAGTATAACCTAAGATGGTGGGAAATGACTATTACTACAGTCTGGTTGCATGAAGGAGTCTGAGGAAAAACTAATTCTTTAAATCTGCCGATCTAACTTTAAACTCGTGTTTACTGGCCAGTTACTCACTGATCTTAAGAACATGGTGTTTTCACATTTCTTTAAAAGTGATTCTTTTTAAATGATTATGATATTCCAGAGGGGGAAAGCCATGTCTTGCTGTAAACCCCTTCTTATATACAGCAAGAGCCTCCAATTACAGCCAGTGAGTAACTAGCAGTTCACCTTTGGGCAGAAATAAGTGGCACAGTTGACAATCTAACAGTTTATCCAGCAGATTCAGTAACACATGCTTTAGAAGTGGATCTTGGAAAAAGACCAAGTATTATAAAGATGACCAGAAAGCATTTGCTTTCTGAGCTGTGTTTATCTGGACACATGGGAATGGTTCCAACCTGATAAAATCTACCAAATCCACAGACAGAAAACAATTATAAACAACCAGGATGATTAAAAAGAAGTCCAAAGGTTGAAAAACTGAATCGACAACTCTGCCTTCTGTCTACAGGAACAAACACTCAATGTTTGCATTTTAACACAAGAGTGAGAAGATGTAATTCACAAAGCTGGGTAAAATGGTGTACTAATGTGTCCTTATACAGGCTCAGATGTGCACATGTCTTCCCTATGTATAAATAAAAAGATGCAACATTGCTTCAACTAGCAACCTTTAGTCCACATACAACTACTTCTGTTGTTCCATCTTCACGCAACGGTTTGTTCAAACTATTACAGCTCCTGGTTGGTTCAGATGCCGCAGCTGCACAGAGCAGAGGTTTTCTGAGGGTTAGGGTTAAACATTGCTGGGTGGATGCAGAACCAGCCCAACAGAACAATTCATAACTACTAAACCCACTGACTGAACCATAAAACCAATGTAAACTTGGACCAGTATTAAGACTAAAGATGCACCAATTGGTCAAAAAGTTCAGAGAATAACACAATCGGATCTTTTCCCAATCAGTGAGTGAACATGCCATGCCAATTGCTACTCGGCCGGGCTGACAACACTGTTGGGTGTAGATTCTGGTACTTGCAGGAAGAAGACTTCAAGTTTGCCATTTTAAGTATCAGTGTCTAAATGAAGTCAGAGGAAGCAGAGAGATGCACGATGCTATCAAAAGGAAAATGTCTGTGGTTCATTCAGGAATGTGAGAGCACAAGACTTACTGGAGATAACAGGAAGGACAAATGGTCTACAGCTGAGTTGCTCCATTTTATCCCTTTGACCTTTTAACCTCTGTCATGTAACATAGTCTAAATAAACTGGATGATATGCATGGAGACAACTGTTTTTATAATGTATGCACTTACTGCTAACATCAGATACCAGACAGTTTCAAACAGGAATTCATAAACATTTTTTCTAATAAATAGTCAAATCCTGTTTTCTCTCACACTGTGTGACACTGCCTCTGCTACCAACATAATTAATGTCCATTCATGACAGGAAGTTGTTCTTATATCTTCTTACACTGTAGTTCTTCAAAAGAATCACCTAAAATCAACAAAAGGTCAGGAGATAATTCATTATGGCTACTTTAATGGAAATCAACCACAAAACTCTGATTGAAGAAAACTCTGATTAAGACAGAAAATCAAACTATGAAACAGTTACTGATATTTAAATGGACACAACATTTAGATACACCCCATAACCTCCAGGTCCACTTACCTGAACGTCATAAAGAGCCACAATGTTTTCATGTTGCAGTTCCTGAGTAAAAAAAGAGCAGATAGTAGTGATATATAAATAATAATTATAAATAATAATAATAGTTCTTTTAGGGGTATGATGACCTTTTTTTGGTCAAAAAGGAGCAAACTCAGGTTTTAGATCATTCTTTAACAACAAACAACAGATCAGTGAGAAGCATTTGATCACTGTGCTCACCTTCAGGATTTTGATTTCCTTGCCAAGGAGGATCTGGGACTTGGACAGGTTCTTCTTATTAATGCTCTTAATGGCCACCTCCCAGTCAGTTTTCTTTACAGCACAGAGAAGAAAACGGGTTAGAAGTGTCTGCAACAACATTCATCCATCTCCAAACAACATGCTGATTTCTTCAGTTTCAATCATCTTGTCTTATGATTCATAGATAATTATTTATCATAAAGGCACCATTTGTTGCAATACTTTTGTGTTGTTTTTGTTTGTATTTAAAAGTTCTTTCAGATTGTTTTTAGAGACCATAGCTACGATATAATGAACATCATTAGTGAATTTAAACTAGGTTGTCTTTTCCCTTTTAAACAAACAATGTTTTACATCGATCCATCACAATATCCAGTATGTTATGCATATAAAGGATGTGTGTTCCAGGCAGAAGAAAAGCCCAGTGGTTCACAGTGCCTTATTGGTAAGGCTGTATAATGCCTGGAAGGTTGAAGGAAGGTTTTAAGATCAGGTCACTTGGCTTTCTAACGCCAGCCTACTGGGCTGAATGATGAGGTCCTCAGATGACAACCAGAACAAGTGCCAGCCAGGAGCTATTGCCCTCCCCCACCAAAATAAGATCCAATGTTTCCAGATGGGTTCCTAGAAATCTTTAGAAATAAAGACTCCACGGGCATATGCTGCATCCACACAGAATAGCTCTAAAAAACACCATTTTCAGGAAATACATGCAGAGTTTAGAAATCAGCATTAGTAAATAGAGGAGGAATACAAAGACAAGCCGCAAGTCTCCAAAAGAATCTAGGTTAATAGGAGATGTTCCTATTCTGCCGATGAAGTCGGCCTACAGGCAGGCAAAGGACCCAGCATGGGAGTGACGCTGCATTAAACTGACATGAGTCAGTGTATAGTCCATGCAAATGTGTGTGTGTGTGTTTAGTAATACAAAGAAAACTGAGCTGTATCCATCCCCAGCTCACCAACAGCCTAACCAGCCAAGTGTAACAGAGTCCCCACTATGTGCATCCGGGGTCGGGGGTGGGGAGGTGGGGATTAGTGACCCCTATGGTTCATTGTGTATCACCCAGGGATGCAGAGGAGTACAGGGGGGTGGATAAAGCTACTTTCCATCCATGAGTTAAACAGCACACACCAAGTTATTATGGCCTGCAGAGTCAGCCTGTAAAAACGGAAGCAAGCTCTCATTTTCTAGAATAACGCATGATCTCATTTATGAATCACAGCTGATCACAGTGTGAGTAACAGTGGAATTACCATTAATAAGCAACAGGAAGAAACGGCAGAGAAACAAGACAAGCATGTGGAACAAAGACAAGACCAAAAGAGTCACAACGTCCAGGAACGTTAAGAGACACTTTGGGTGTGTTAGGAATTTGGCTGACCGCTTCAGACCTAGCATACGCATAGAGTATAATAAACAAAATAAAAATAGATTACCCTTTAAACATACTCTTTAACAAATGGAAGAAAAGATCAACTACACCTGATCTCCATTATAAATCTGTTATTAGATCCAACAATGTGAAGACAGGCTTTAGAAAAGGTCAAGTTTGACGCTAATGAAAGGTGTGAAAACTAAGCCCCTCCTAGACAAATTAAACAATTTACCTCCCTTTTTATATTTTCATAAGTAGCATGCATCACCAGATGTGCTCATCCCGAGTTACAGTAACAGTCAATCTGTTCTATGTGCTGGAAGAAAATGTTAAAGGCAGCTAGTCTGACCTTACTGCACCTTTACAGAACTAAACAAAAACTTCTTTCCTGATAAATTAAGGTTAAAATACCACTCAATCATATAATAAATCAGAAATGATAACGAGTTAGAGTACATTTTCATCATGAAAATGTACTCTAACCCTTTCAAATTTTTGCATGTACTTATTATAGGACAGAAACTTGATATTCCCCAACCTCCCCTCCCCTTTCCTTTATAAAAACAACAAAAAAAACAAGCAATTACTAATTTACCATTCATCAAAACATTTTCCATTGCTGCTTTATCATGGCAGAGTTGCAGGGGGCAAGCTGCATATCCCCTGCAATCAATTAGCCAGAAACCGGGCGCACCATGTGCAAGTCGCCAGTCCATCAGAGTAACCCAAGAACAACACAGGAAACACACGTCTGAATTTAGAGGGACCATTTAATCCAACATGTGGGCTTCGGACTGTGGGAGGAAACTGGAGTATCCAAACAGAACCCAGGCATGAACATGCAAACTCAATGCAGAAAGGTCCTGGACGGGATTCAAACCCAGGACCATCTTTCTGCAAAGCAATCACGCCAACGACTGTGCAAGCCAGTAATGATTCTATTTTTTGGATTTGACTTACAAGATTGGAAAGTATTATTGCTAAGTGAGCTAGTTTGTTGTCGTGCTCATGGTCGGAGTTATCAACCTGATCAATAGCTAGATTTCTTTTTCAGTTTATTTGGGGTTTTTCTGTTTGAGTAATATGGATCCACAAATAAAACTACAAAAATAAAACAAATTGATAGAAAAATCACAATAAACTGTGAGAGGACAGAAACCAAGCCATGGATGTTATACTCAGGTGGCGCCAACCATTAACCTTTGTGTTAATGGTCCAGTAAATGTTATTCCATGTAACTCCGTGGATCACATTCCTCATCTTTTTGTAAATGCAGGCCAACATGTCAGCTGTGGACAGCTGCACAAGCAGTAGCCTGCACCCATGCATGCATGCATTGATAAGGACATGGGGACATTTATCTCACATAGGGAGTCATTTAAGTGGCGCTCCACAGATCTAGTTTATGGATTTTTATTTTTGAGAGCTAAAGGGCGTTTTGCATGAGCTGGAGTGAACAATATGTGCATGTGTGCTCATCACTGTTTTACTTGGCCAAACAAACCCATAATCCCAGATTTCCTCAGTGATATAGAGCTTCACATTGGTCAGATTTTAGAATTGCATTTCATTTTTTGAGCATTAGCTCATAATCTAATAGGTTTCTGAGCTGCAGCATGAATGAACACTGTGCAGCGGTTATATGAAGGCTTGTATTCTTAAATGGGCAGCCACCCCTCCTACGTCAGCAAGTCATTCACTGTTGTATGACTCATCCATTTCATGAATGAACCAAATAACAAATAATTCTTTATAACTAAAACAAGGTGAATACAATAATGCAAAGACGACCAACAATATTGACTGCTATGTTTTCCATGAGCCTAGGTTCCCCATGTTTAAACTGTTTAAATAAATCACCGTCCCAGAGGAGGTGACAGCCCACATCTGCTGCTGCAGAGCTGCTCTCTCCACTGACTGACCCAGATTTTCTTATTAGGCTGCTCCTTGTCCTATTTAGCAGAAATATTTAGTTACATTTAAATCGAGCCATTTTATTACCTTTCTGTGTCTTCCCTTGAACACCACAGCAAACGCTCCATGTCCAACCAGGTCCTTTCTGCTATACTCAAAATCTCCCACAGTTTCCATCATTAGAAGGCAAATAGATCAGCTGAGAACTGCTCTCCTCCTGAGAGGGGGATGAGTTTCCAGGAGAAAAATATTCGCTCCGAGCTGATGAAGCTTCTTCTGGCTGCTCTTATTTCATGGCAGGTTGCTCTGATGTACCTTTGTGGTGTAAAGAAGAGGTGTAGGCCGGTAATGATGCGTTCTAGTGCCTTGCGAGCAGGCTGGGATGTTTGTAATATCACAACAGATCAGACCGCTTTGAGTATAGCTAGCATCAATCCTTAACTGTGTCAGTGGCAGCTGTCTGTGACCCAGTTGAACGACTGTTCGATAACACACTCTGTCCCCAGACACCTTACTTATCACCATAGATTGTCTACATGATGTGAAGCCGGGCGGACACGACTCTGCGAAGCCTGGACCAGCTGCAGAGCACTACGTTAGCCTGACAGTGACATAACCCTGTGGCTACACCTAGCGTCATAGCTGCATACCACAGCAGGTCTGCGCAAACATGCTAACAATAACATGAGCTCAATAGGTCACTGCTCTAACATTTAAACATGTTACGGCAACCAAAACCTAACCAACATTAACGAACAGGTTGACGTTCAGCAGTTAGCCTAAACATCTCAAGAATACAATGTTTCAAATGCAAACATTGAATGTCTGTTCATCCACAGACGGCAGTCCAAATATCTTCGACAAGTCGTACATGTCCACAAGTCATCTCCCCAATGCTGAAAAACACTGCCCGCTACATCCGTAGGAATAATTCCAACAGCACTGGTTGTCTTCGTCGACTGGACTACCGTACGCACTGGGAGCGGCTGTAATTACATTTTATGTCAAATACTACACGCTAAAGTACCGATATAAACGCTCCAGTATATCGCTTGGGTCGTCCAACTTAGCTGCATTGAGTCAAACAATACCTAGAAATAGAGCCATGTTCAGCTTTTATACGCTCTTCACCGCGGAACACACCAACGGCATGTCTTTCCGCCGCAAGAGTTAGTCCGTTAAACTAACAGGATTAGGCTCGAAAATTTCTTACGCAAAAGATCAAACAGAGATGTAGTCTCTGTTGGTTTATTTCATAACATGTGTTTTTGCCGTTTATGTGGGGGAGTGTACATGTTTGGCTCTTCTGAAGTAAATTGGTACATGGCCATGTTGCTCAGGACTAAAACGTCATTTTAAGGACTTCAAAATTATTAAATGCAAGTGGGTCATAAAATAAGCAGCCTGACAAATATGGGTAATTTGATAACACAGAGTCTCTGCAGTGATACAACCAAGTCCATTTTGTAAAACAAAATATATCTTAAACAACAGTTCAGCAATGAGGAAGGACTAGATCAAGGTTTGACGCCCTCTGGTGGTTGGAAATATAACAGGCAGATCTCGGGAAAACAATCTGCCAAATTTTGGATTCACTGCTCTTGGCAAATGTTCAGTGGATAGTTTCATTACACACACACACAGCTACTTTATATACAGTGGGGAGAACAATTATTTGATACACCGCCAATTTTGCTGGTTTTCCCACTTGCAAAGCATGTAGAAGTCTTTAATTTTAATCATAGGTTCTCTTCAACTGTGACGGGTTCTACAACAAAAAATCCAGAAAAACACAGATTTTTTTTAAGTAATTCATTTGCATTTTATTGCAGGACATAAGTATTTGATACATCTGAAAAACAAATCTTGATATTTGGTACAGAAACCTTTGTTTGCAATTCCAGATATCAGATGTTTCCTGTAGTCCTTGATGAGCTTTCCACACACTGCAGCAGGGATTTTGGACCACTCCTCCATACAGATCTTCTCCAGATCCTTCAGGTTTCAGGGCTGTCGCTGGGCAATACAGACTTTCAGCTCCCTCCAAAGATTTTTGATTGGGTTCAGGTCTGGAGACTGGTTAGGCCACTCCAGGACCTTGATACGCTTCTTATGGAGCTACTCCTTAGTAGCCCTGGCTGTGTGCTTTGGGTCGTCGTCATGCTGGAAGACCCAGCCATGACCCATCTTTAATTCCCCTACTGAGGGAAGGAGGTTGTTGGCTAAGATCTCCTGATACATGACCCCATCCATCCTCCCCTCAAAACAGTGCAGTCGTCCTGTCCCCTTTGCAGAAAAGCATCCCCAATGAATGATGTTTCCACCTCCATGCTTCACGGTAGGGATGGTGTTCTTTGGGTTGTACTCATCCTTCTTCTTCCTCCAAACACGGCGAGTGGAGTTTAGACCAAAAAGATCTATTTTTGTCTCATCAGACCACATGACCTTCTCATATTCCTCCTCTGGATCATCCAGATGGTCAATGGCAAACTTCAGACAGGTCTGGACATGCGCTGGCTTGAGCAGGGGGACCTTGCGTGTGCTGCAGGATTTTAATCCATGGAGGCGTAGTGTGTTACTGATGGTCTTTGAGACTGTGGTCCCAGCTCTCTTCAGGTCATTGACTAGGTCCCGCCGTGTAGTTCTGGGCTGATCCCTCACCTTTCTAATGATCATTGATGTTCCACGAGGTGAGATCTTGCATGGAGCCCCAAACCGAGGGAGATTGACCGTCGTCTTGAACTTCTTCCATTTTCGTATAATTGCTCCAACAGTTGTTCCTGCTTCACCAAGCTGCTTGGCTAGTTTCCTGTAGTCCATCCCAGCCTTGTGTAGGTCTACTGTTTTATCCCTGAAGTCCTCACACAGCTCTCTGGTCTTGGCCATTCTGGAGAGGTTGGAGTTTGTTTGACTGAGTGTGTGGACAGGTGTGTTTCATACAGATAACGAGTTCAAACAGGTGCAGTTAATACAGGTAATAAAGTGATTTTCTGGATTTTTGTTGTAGATTCCATCTCTAACAAATAAAGGAATCAATGATTTTTTTGTCTTACCAGCTCACATTTACATGTTAAGGTACAAAATTTGGACTCAGGTCCTGGTTAAGAAGCCTAATACTTAAGTAAAAATAGAACTAAGTATAACATACAAAGCTAAATCTAACAACAACAAAAAAAACAATAAATAGCAATCAGTAAAAATATATGCAGCGAAGAGCAAAAAAAAAAAAAGGAAGAAATATACACAGTTAAATAGTGAAGCTGAAATTAACTTTGCAAAGTATTAAAGACACATGTAAAGCATGAGGTAGTCCTTAATATCGCACCTATAAGTGAGTGAAATATTGTACCTTTGGTGGATGAAGTGTTTAGTGCAGGTCAGTTTGTAGTGAGAGTCTACAGAGTGTGGCTTAAGTTCAGCAGTCTGACAGCTTCAGGGAAGAAGCTGTTTCTGACCCTGGTGGTCTTGCTCTGAATGCTCCTCAGGTGCCTGGCAGAGGGGAGGGGCTGAAACAGTCTATGTGCGGGATGGGCGGAGTCCTTCATGACGCGGAGGGTCCTCCCCCTGCATTGTGATGTGTAGAGGTCCAAGGTTGTGGGAAAACTGCTCCCCACAGTCTTCTGTGCAGCCTTTACCACCCTCTGCAGAGCCTTCCTCTCAGCGGCAGTGCAGCTGCCGTGCCATACAGAGATGCAGGTACAGAGGACACTCTCCACCACACCGTGGTAGAAGCTCCTCAGGACTGGGCTCCTAAGTCCAGCTTTCCTCAGTTTCCTGAGGAAATAGAGACACTGGTGAGCCTTCCTGACCAGACGGGAAATGTTGGCACTCCAGGTGAGGTCATTGGATATGTGTGCACCCAGGTACCTGAAGCTGGGGACCACTTCCACAGCTGTTCCTCCAATGTGCAGGGGAGGGAGAGGGTGCTTGTCCCTTCTGAAATCCATTACCATCTCCTTAGTCTTCTTCACACTGATGCAGAGGTTGCTTTCTCTGCACCACTGCACCAGGTGTTCCACCTCCTCTCTGTATTTGGACTCATCATTATTCATGATTCGTCCTGCTACTGCTGTGTGGTCTGTATCGTCTGTAAAATATAAAGACTTCTACATGCTTTGCAAGTCGGCAAACCTGCAAAATTGGCAGTGTATCAAAAACTTGTTCTCCCCACTGTAGTTAGAGAAAATGTTTAAATTTTCTGTGCCCAGATCAGCCCCAGATCATTAGTGCCTATGGAAATGTGCTGCTTTTTCCAAGACAGAAATCTTGACTTATTTCCTTTAGATGGCTCCAAAACCATATTACACCATCACCTACTTGAGTGTAATTTCTTCTTGTTGTCGATGTTGTTTTAGATGCATGCAGGACTATGGATTCATTGCTGAATCTCACCTTCATCCAATCATCCACAGTCAATGTGGAACCATGCTTTTTCTAAGGTCTTAATTTATTTTTATTTGGCATTTCTGTACCTAAATCCCATTTCTTTCAGAAGATTTATTAGAGCTTGTTCAGAAATACTGAGTAATTGTCATCTTTAGTGATTTAATAAGGACCCATGTAGCAACAGCCAGGCAGGCGGAATGCACCAAAATGCATCCATCCCATGATGTCTATACCAGTTATCAGCAATTGTTGTTCCACCTAAATCAAATATTTGCATAATCCACATGGCCCTTAAATGAAAGAGTTGTATCAAGTTTCATATTAAAAGCTGTTTTATGGTTCAAAACTGCATCCTTTTTTTAGGTTGTAGAACAAAGAAAACAGAAAATTATTAGAATGATAAGAATTGATATATTTTGAAAGAATGTAACATTTCAAATTTATAGAAAATTGAGGAAACTATCATGTAATTTGTGGCTTAATGAAAAAAAATACTTCTGTGTGCCACTAGTGTCGTTCAATTGTGGACGTTCTTTGCCGATATTGTACAAAAACAGCAAAAGATAAATATTTTATTAGCTTTATAGCCAAAACACTACTCTGTTCTTCATCAGTTTTGACCAATGTTAGTTTTTGAGAGTCACAATAGGGCTCCTCAGCTGCAGGTTGCAGAACCCTGGTGCCTATCTCCAGCAGTGATTGGGCAAGAGGCAGGTACCCGACTGAAGACCCAGGTAGCATGCATGGCATGAAGATCTGATATTGACTGATGAGCACATTTACGAATGTAGAACAGGAGATGGTTACTGATGAGCAACAGCTATGAGGAGTGCAGGGAGCTATCAATGAAAGAGAATGGCTGCAAAGAAAAACAATCACAGTAACCTGAAAAAATAATTAAACATAAAAAAAACTCAAGGGTGAATGAAAGTACAAAACAAAATTCAAGTTCTTAGATCACAAATTGTGTATCCACCACATTAACTGATTCCATAGCTTTTTCCTCATCTGGAAGATCTGCAATTACAACAGGGTGTCTGAGTTTTTGGAAAACATTTCACTTGAATTAAGTTACTGAAATAAATGAACTTCTCAATAATATTCTATTTAATTAAATATGACTGTACATTTTTGCTGTGTTCCCTGTTATACGTCTACAGTTCTCTTTTAACAATGGCTTTCTTTTTCTCATCATGCTACGTTTATTTAAACTTGGTTTAAAATAGAATATCACAAGCCTTTATGAAAGTGCTGTAAAAATTATGGAGACACAAAATTAAACCACCTGAAGAGAAATCTTTCTGTCCAGACCAAACAAATGGCAGTACTTTTATTATATTGCAGATGTTCTCCCTCTAGTTTTAGAACGTCGGCCTGATGATCTACTGTTCACAAGCTCAGCTTTTCAGAACTTTGCCATAGGCATTGTGTTTCAGATTGCTCTGTACCTGGAGAGAAACCTTCTGGCATTTCCATGTACACGTATGCTCAGCAGTATTTCTGACTTGTATTTAATTCATTATAACAAACTGGCTTTTCTACTAATAAGCTGTGTCGGATTTTCAACATATGTGCGGTGCATAATGGGAAACACTCCCAGTTTGACTTTTGTCTGCCTAATGGACTCTGATCCAGAATTTAGAAATGGCTTCATAACCTTTCTGAGATGAATAGGCAGTTGTGATTGATTCTGTAAGTTCAATACTGATGTCTTTTCAACTTCATACTGTGCTCACACATGAGTATTCCTCACCAGCAAATACTTTTTACAATGTGCTCACACTTGCTGATGATCAATTATCAGTTTGTTTAGCAGCAACTAGCTGTTACGGTAAATTGTTAAATTCTATAAAAAGCAATAAGAGTAGGTTTGGTTAAATACATTTTACAGCAATTACAGTTGCAAGTATTCAATTATTTTTTACAAAATAGCTCAGACTGAATCCAAAGTCCTGCAACAAACTCTCAATTTAATTTAGGTCTGGACTTTGACTGGGCCATTCTAAGACATGAATATGCTTTAATTTAAACTATTCCATTGTGGGTTATTATCCTGCTGGAAGTCTCAAGTCTTTCACCACCTGTAACATGTTTTCTTCCAGGATTGGTCTGTATTTAATTGCAGAGATCTTTTCATCAGTTCCTACCAGCTTCCCGGTCCCTGCTGAAGGAAAACATCCCCACAGTATATTTCTGCCACTGTTGAGGCTCATTGAGGGAATGGTGTGTTCAGGGTGATGTATGATATTAGTTTTCCACCATGCATAGAGTGTTGCAACTTACATTCTCTCATAAAAACCTCTGGGGCATTGACAGAATAGTTGGATTTTTACTGAAAATTAAATTACAAAAAGTTCGACTCCTTGGACCAATGAGGAGACTTCTGAAGGCAGTTGGCTGCACGTGATTTTATTTAGGGTATCAGAGTAAGGAGAGCTGAATAGAAATGCACCCAACACTTTAGATTTTTATTTGTAAAAAGATTTTAAAATCCCGATTTTATTTCCACCTTACAACTATGCACTACTTGATGTTGGACATGAAATGCATTAATGTGACAAACTGTAAAAACGTGTATGGATAATGCAATGCAAGCCACTGTGGAGTCAAATAAAAAAACTAATCAAAAGGTACCTATTAACAAACAGGCCCAAATTAAACCCAATTAATTTTACTCAGACTTAGGTTCAAATCCCATCCAAATCGTTCGCCAACATCAATAAGCTTCTTTTTGCAGTAATTCATGAACATTTTAGTCATATGGTAGAGTTAAAAACTCATAACTAGCACAAAAAAACTAAATTAATTTGAAAGAACAATAGATGCATAATCTGGCATTTATCTAGCAGATTCTTCTCAACTGACATTTTTAAACACAAACAATTCACATGAGCTCTTACATAGATGTACCTTACAAAGAGGTGGGGAAGATATCTTCTAAAATCAAGGTAAATTATACATTTTTGTGTTAAATTCAGTTTTTCTTCTTGGCTTTGCCCGATGTGCTTCCAGGTTTGGAGGTGGAGTTGTATTTGGAGGACAGCAGCATTGTGAGCAGTAGCAACACTGGGACAAGCAGGTATGGTGCGTAGATGGAGACCAGCAGCCAGCGCTCCCGGTTAGTTTGGGGACCAGGGTGGGGTTTGACAGGGAAGTCATAGAAGAGGATATGGGCTAGGATGGGAATCAGCGTGGTGGCAACATGCGTGGAATACACAATGGCAGGAGTCCGGATCCACTGACAGCCACCTGGAGAATGAGAGTGATCAGTAGAAGGTGCACCAGACTGCATAATTTCACTGATGCTTGATCCACTGAATGCCCAAAATACCAAAAAAAATGTAAATTATCCACAGCTAGCAAGCTATATTTACAGGTTTACATCCTAATGTGTTTTTCTCAGTTCGGTCAGTGTAACAGTCTGTGTAAAAAAAAAAAAAGTACACCCTTATTTGATTGTAATGATTGTCACATCATTAGGCCATTGAACATAATTTGGACACGTATTCACACAGAATCATAAGACTAAAAGTAGCTCCTAGTCCTAACGTCATTATAAGAAAAATCTTAGAATTTCTAATGTTCTAAAATTTTTCTTTGAATTTTCCCTTGGTAAAATAAAAGTTATTCATGAAGCATGTTAGGCCTTAAGAGAGCTCCTAACGTGAGGAAATGTTAAGAGTAGTGAGGAGGACTTTTAGTCAGCCTAAGAGTGTCTTAAGATGGTGGAAAGACAGAGAATGGAGAGATATTCTCCATACAATGAACAACAGTAAATTACTAAAATGCTACCGGTTCGATTGCGCAGGTATCTACCCCCTTAATAGTCAAATAAATGAGCACATAAACGTCTATAACAATGTTACAATTATTAATATTGAGATAAGATTAACCTTATCATCCCCCTAGGGGGAAAATTAAATAGTTTCAGCAGCAGGAAACCTTAAAGGTGCACCTCTAGTAAGGTGATATTAGGAAGGATTAATAAATAATAAAAACAATAATAAATAACCATGAATAAAAAGTGAACAAAATTACAAACAAAACAGTACAAAATTATTTAAACATTTACAGACTGTAAAACGCTGTCAAAAAATTAATTTGGAAAAAATTGAAAAAACTTTCTATATATATACAGGGGTTGGACAATGAAACTGAAACACCTGTCATTTTAGTGTGGGAGGTTTCATGGCTAAATTGGACCAGCCTGGTAGCCAGTCTTCATTGATTGCACATTGCACCAGTAAGAGCAGAGTGTGAAGGTTCAATTAGCAGGGTAAGAGCACAGTTTCGCTCAAAATATTGAAATGCACACAACATTATGGGTGACATACCAGAGTTCAAAAGAGGACAAATTGTTGGCGCACGTCTTGCTGGCGCATCTGTGACCAAGACAGCAAGTCTTTGTGATGTATCAAGAGCCACGGTATCCAGGGTAATGTCAGCATACCACCAAGAAGGACGAACCACATCCAACAGGATTAACTGTGGACGCAAGAGGAAGCTGTCTGAAAGGGATGTTCGGGTGCTAACCCGGATTGTATCCAAAAAAACATAAAACCACGGCTGCCCAAATCACGGCAGAATTAAATGTGCACCTCAACTCTCCTGTTTCCACCAGAAACTGTCCGTCGGGAGCTCCACAGGGTCAATATACACGGCCGGGCTGCTATAGCCAAACCTTTGGTCACTCATGCCAATGCCAAACGTCTGGTTTCAATGGTGCAAGGAGCGCAATCTTGGGCTGTGGACAATGTGAAACATGTATTTTTCCTGATGAGTCCACCTTTACTGTTTTTCCCACATCAGGGAGAGTTACGGTGTGGAGAAGCCCCAAAGAAGCGTACCACCCAGACTGTTGCGTGCCCAGACTGAAGCATGGCGTTGGATCAGTGATGGTTTGGGCTGCCATATCATGGCATTCCCATGGCCCAATACTTGTGCTACATGGGCGCGTCACTGCCAAGGGCTACCGAACCATTCTTGAGGACCATGTGCATCCAATGGTTCAAACATTGTATCCTGAAGGCGGTGCCATGTATCAGGATGACAGTGCACCAATACACACAGCAAGACTGGTGAAAGATTGGTTTGATGAACATGAAAGTGAAGTTGAACATCTCCCATGGCCTGCACAGTCACCAGATCTAAATATTATTGAGCCACTTTGGGGTGTTTTGGAGGAGCGAGTCAGGAAACATTTTCCTCCACCAGTATCATGTAGTGACCTGGCCACTATCCTGCAAGAAGAATGGCTTAAAATCCCTCTGACCACTGTGCAGGACTTGTATATGTCATTCCCAAGATGAATTGACGCTGTATTGGCCGCAAAAGGAGGCCCTACACCATACTAATAAATTATTGTGGTCTAAAACCAGGTGTTTCAGTTTCATTGTCCAACCCCTGTATATATATATATATACAAACTCCAGACAAGATACAGTCCAATAATCTAAGCGCTATATACATAGAAGGAATATGTAAATGAGGTGAATCAGTATTTGCTGTATTGTTCATGATGATGTCAGCAGCCTAAGCCTAAATGGTCATCTCCAACGCTCCCCGACTGTGGAGAAGTTCTCTGGTGCTGCTATCTCCTCTCTAGCTTCTGACTGCAGCAGGAACCAGAGCTGCTCACATTCCAGGCTGGTGCTGAAAGCAGAGGAAACGACTCATTGATCTGCTGGGAATGCCTGTCCCACCGTGATCCCAGGACCAAATCTACCTTTCAACATTCCTCTCTTCTCCTCCACCAGCAGGCTCTGCTCCTCTGTTCAGTTCGGTTTTCTCTATCATCGGTTAATTTCTCTCCATTAATTACTAGGAGTGCATTTGTTTTTTGTTGTTGTTTCTTTTAACAACCAATGACATCTCTTTGAAGACAGCTTTACACCTAGCAACGAGGTAAATCACACTTCCTCACTAAGATAGAAATTTCTGTCGTCTCCAAGCTCAGTCGCTCTCAGCAGCAAAGTGAATCACTCTTAAGCTTGGAGTCCTTGCCAAGAATTTCTAGGCTAAGATAGGAGCTCTCTGAGAGGACTCTGAGAATCTTTGTGAATACGGGCCCTTATCTTTACCAGGTTTTAAAATTGAGTGATCTAAACAACAGATCAACAAAACATCACATTTTACACATTGATAATATTTAGTTAACAAGAGCTAAACCAAAATGTAAAAGATGTGTATAAAACAACCTCCACTCCACGAGTCAATTACCTGAGAATGAAAATGAACTACAATGGAAAACATTATATTGCTTTATCAGTGTCTCACATGGTTGTGAGGAAACCCCTGACGTTTCTTCCATACAACACTTATTTAGCTTGCAGACACTGGTTTATGTCCATCTTTCTTCTGGTCTGACCTTTGACTCGACCATTTGAAGGCTTTGATATGCAGTTGTGTGCTTGGGATTATTTTACAGCTTGGAGAACATATCATGCCCAAACCTCACATTTGACTATAGATATCCTTGATATACAAGGTGGCCAGTTCCTGTGGGTGCAGAACAACTCCAAACCATCAACCTTCAACAATATTCGAGACATGATTCTCCTGTCGTCCTGTTGTTTTATGGATTTTTTTTTGCACTTTCTCTAAAAACTGTATCTTTCAGGGAACTTATTTGGACATCTACTTCTAGGAAAATTGTCAACTCGAAACATTTTAAATTTCCTGATGACTTGTTGATAAGCAGAAACCGAACCGATAATTACCTTCTTAAATCCTATAGAAGCAGTGCGATACACGTTCTTCACACATTGTTTCTTTGTTTTGGCAGTTTTTTTCACAAGTAATGACATGTAATACTATGTGATGTATTACATGTTATTACAAAGCTGGGGACACACAACACATTTGTTTGCCCGATTTTATCTCCAGGTTTCGCAGTGGATGAAGTCTGAGTGAATCTGCACTAGATGCGGTAAGTCAGCAAGGCGGCTGTCACACCCTCTCACATGTTAGTGTGAGATGGTGTGAAGACTGGAGTCTGTAAGACCCAAATGCAAATGCATGTTGCTCACAGCCAATGAAATAGAGAGGCTGCGACAGAACAGCTGCAAGATGACTTTTTTAAAACTTTTTGTTAAACTATTTGTAACTATGCAACATTATTAACAGAAATGCACAGGGCACAAAACATCGACTATCAACTAATTACATTGTTTCTGAATAAAATATATCCTCACAGACAAATTCCCAACCTCAAATACCTGGAATATAAACTCTCACCTTGACTACAGCAAATAATACAGTCGGCAAATCACCTTCACTTGTGGGTTAAAAGTAACATGTTTTAAACTGCATCTCATTCATTTTAAGGAAGAGTATAAAAGAAATACATGGCGTCAGAATTTATCTTCTATTACCGCCACCTACTGGTATGTTGGTTCCGTCGTTCCATTAAACTGTTGTTCTCGCGAGAGTTTCCACGGAAGTTTGATGCGCTCAGTTGGCTTAGATTGGTTTCAGTTGTGATCCCAAGTCTTTCCAGAGTCTTCCAGTCATGAAACCAGTCTGTCAGTGTTAACACCTAGTCTTTTCTTACCTTGTGTCAATTTTAGTGTAAGTTGCATTTTTAACGGGGTGTTTGGCTATCTGGAAAAGCAGCTGGGTTGCAGATTTCACCCAATCACCACTTTTATGGTTTACGCACCTTTCAGAAAAGCATAAGCTGCAATAGGAAAAAATGGCATCTGAAGCAAAGCCTCACAGAAAACGAACGACTTGAACCACTCGGGATGGTCCAGCATCATGGGGTCTTTGAACTCTTCTGCATACCACCCCAGGAGGTCAACCAGCTGATGGAGAAAACTGTGTGATTAATCTCAGCAGCGAGACTGAGTCTCCTCAGCAAACAGACGAAGAAGACGCTGTGGTCGGAACTTACCGGCTGGGGGTACACATCTCCGGGCAGAATGGCTTGTAAGTCAATAAATAACGTAATAGGAATGTGAGAGGCAAAATAAAAGAAAAAGATTATTTCTAACACCCGAATGGCCATTATTTGTGACTGAACGCGATGGACAGATGGGAACCTGGTTCCAAAAGTCCGCAGCTGTGCTGTGGCGTAAAAACGCATGTTCCATAAGTCCATCCTATTGGCTCACAGGGAGAGGAGGCGTTCCTGAACGCACCACACTTTCCTGTTTTTGCTTCAGGTACTCCTCGTAAAAGGCAGAGCAAAAATTGTATTTTTCTCGATCTGTAAAACGTGTTTCCAGTTTTTTAGTGTCTGTTGGAATAGAATTTCTCTCTTTTCATTTTATCTTTTGTTTAACAATTTGTACAATTCTACTTAAAAGTAGACACGCTTTGTGCTGCAAAACAGTCTAATAAAAGCAGATACTTTAAAATGTTTAAATGATGATAAATATAATACAAGTTTTTAAAAATAAAGAAAATAGAAACTTATATGGCCCATTAGAGTGGCCAATCTAAAATGTGACTGCATCCTCCATCCATTTTCCCCTCTCCCCTGTCAGAGAGAGCACTTTAAAGGTCCAATGCACAAAGTAACAAACATAAAACATTAGCTAATAGTTTTTGATTTAAATTATTTACAATACAGCTTTGATAAACATTCAGTCATTTAAGAATAAGGTTCTTCTTCAAAGACGACACTTGCTCGTAGACCTTTAGCTTCATGATATTCTGCCTGATCTTTCACCAAACTCTGTGGACTCTCCACATCTACGTAGTCCTGCAACAAAGACAAATAATTCAGTTGTTGATAAAAACCATTGCATATTGATTTCCATGCACGGCAACAAAACTAGGATGTCACAGATAATCAATTTTACATTGGCTCTTTGAAAGCACCAGCAACCTTTTGCTGGGAGCAGATTTGAAGTTGCCTAAAGGGTTACTTTTTAATGGTTACTTATGATCTACAGGGGTTGGACAATGAAACTGAAACACCTGGTTTTAGACCACAATAATTTATTAGTATGGTGTAGGGCCTCCTTTTGCGGCCAATACAGCGTCAATTCGTCTTGGGAACGACATATACAAGTCCTCCATGGTCAGAGGATTTTAACCCATTCTTCTTGCAGGATAGTGGCCAGGTCACTATGTGATACTGGTGGAGGAAAATTTTTCCTGACTTGCTCCCCCCAAAACCCCCAAAAGTGGCTCAATAATATTTAGTTTGGTGACTGTGCAGGCCATGGGAGATGTTCAACTTCACTTTCATGTTCATCAAACCAATCTTTCACCAGTCTTGCTGTGTGTATTGGTGCGTTGTCATCCTGATACACGGCACCGCCTTCAGGATACAATTTTGAACCATTGGATGCACATGGTCCTCAAGAAGGTTTTGTTAGTCCTTTGGGGGGCAGTGAGCGCCCCCATGTAGCACAAGTATTGGGCCATGAGAATGCCATGATATGGCAGCCCAACCATCACTGATCCCCCAACGCCATGCTTCAGTCTGGGCACGCAACAGTCTGGGGGTACGCTTTTTGGGGCTTCTCCACACCGAAACTCTCCCTGGGGGGGAAACAGTAAAGGTGGACTCATCAGAGAACAATACATGTTTCACATTGTCCCACCCCAGATTTTGCGCTCCTTGCACCATTGAAACCGACGTTTGCATTGGGGCATGAGTGACCAAGGTTTGGCTATAGCAGCCCCGGGCCGTGTTTTGACCCTGTGGAGCTCCCAGGGACGTTTCTGGTGGAAACGGAGAGTTGAGGTGCACATTTATTCTGCCGGATTTTTTTTTTTTGGATACAACCGGGGTTTTGCACCCGAAATCCTTTTCAGACAGCTTCCTCTTGCGTCCACAGTTAATCCTGTTGGGGTGTGGTTCGTCCTTCTTGGGGGTTGCTGACATTACCCTGGATACCGTGGCTCTTGATACATCACAAAGACTTGCTGTCTTGGTCACAGATGCGCCAGCAAGACGTGCACCAACAATTTGTCCTCTTTTGACTCTGGTATTCCCCCCATAATGTTGTGTGCATTTCAATATTTTGAGCAAAAATGTGTTCTTACCCCCGCTAATTGAACCTTCACACTCTGCTCTTACTGGGGGCAAAGTGCAATCAATGAAGACTGGCTACCAGGCTGGTCCAATTTAGCCATGAAACCTCCCACACTAAAATGACAGGTGTTTCAGTTTCATTGTCCAACCCCTTAAGTTCTATGCCACAAAAACCTGGACGTTAATCTATATCAGTTAAACATCACATTAACAAAAGATTGGGCTGCTTACTGCATCATCCTCCATGATGTTCTCCAGCATGCATACGATGTCCTTGAAGGAGGGTCTCAGGGTATAAGGCTCCTGCCAGCAGTCGCGCATGATGTGAAGACTGTAAGATTCAACCATTTATTTACTTTTATTCACATGTCCAATATCAGTAACTGTTTTGATGTTTTAGAGAATATTGCATTATTTTAAATACCAATGGAGAAAGTCATTCAAGTGTAAAAATGTCAACAGTTCACACACGCGCCCAGATGTACAGTCGTGGCTAAAAGTTACAGCAGTAACAAATGTTGTGTTTTTTGCAACATTTTATTTATTAAAAACGTTTTAAGAGAATATCATAGAAAATTTAAGAATCCTTCTCCAACCTCAATTTTTTTTATTAGCCATACATCACGTTTTTGCAAATGGTCAATATTTACAGAGCTGATCTCACTTTTGTCTTGTGACACAGCACTACACTGTTATGGATGTTAGGAATAACCTTTTTTTATTATTACTTATAGATGAGCCATAATGAGTATAATATAATATATAATATATAGTAAGAACAAATGCTCAGGTTTTCACTTTTGTTAGGATATGGATAAGACTCATCACTGACGTACATTATAAGGACAAATGACCTACGGTTTGACATTAAGTTTAGTGCATTGGGTTTGATTATGGAACGCTCTGTAACCAGGGTGATTAGAATGCTGCAGCCACACTTAGATTCAGAGTTGGACACCTGCTATTACACACTCTATCAGATAGACACCACAATGATGACAAGTAGTCTACTAAGATGAAAAACTACATGTGACCTTCTTTCTGGCCCGCTTCTTCACTTTGATCAACGAGCGAATCCAGGACGGGAGGCTCAGCACTTGTCTCTGTAACTATTCCTCTGCTTTGTTTACATTAAAAGTGTTAAAAGTATAGTACAGATTGACAGTGATTGTAGACAGTGTTGACGCTTCTGGGGAAAGTTCCGGTTGGAGCACCAAGGCTTCCAACCGCCAACAGGGTGCGGTAGCTAGGACATGGAAAACACAGCTCCATACTTAAGTGTGCCTGGATTGTTGGAAGTAGTTAGGTTTGGAGGACCTCTGGTTTTGGAAATACATTTTATTCATAACAGTAAGCCCACTCCCTTAAATGAGAAGCAACTTCTCATATGGATTGGATCAGGTGGGTTCCCTGTTAGAACCACACAGAGCCCATTGTGGCTCTCATCCTTTCAAATATTTCAATAGTGGTGCAAAAAATTAAAAGGATGAGCCATCAAAGAAAATATCTTTGCACCAGCTGCTGCTGTCCATCTTTAGACTTCCTGTACAATTTCAGTCTATCCTTCATGTCTTATTTTCAAAAGTGGATTCTTTGCTGCATCACCTTGAAGTTCAGTTGAGGCCATTTTTTACTACAAAGCAATGGTCGCTACATACTTTTCTTTACAGGTAAGCACTGATTACCAAATAAGAGAGTCATTTCAAAGATCTCTGTCCCTCTTTTGCAGCAATGAGTCTTAATCAGATTGATAATTATATCAGCTGAACTCTTTCACAGCTTCACTTGGACTGATGATGTGACTGCACCGACATAAAGTGAGCTGATCCTTTGGTGCCAGAGCAAAAATACACCGACAAGCCAATAAAAACATTTACAATGAATTAATGTGCAACGAATCAATCCGTACAACGCAATCACAAACAATCTAAAACAATGAAAGACATAAAAAAGAGAAAATACTTTTTACTTGGGTAACTTTTTAAAGGTTAGAAAAGACAATTTACATGAATGATCAGATATCACATATGGGTTTTATTTAGATAATCTTTACTTACATTTCTGGTCTGCATCCTTCAGGGTTTGTGTTTTTATGACCCATGTAGATGTGGAACACCACTTCCTCTGACGTCTCTAAGTTTGGGTATGGTAATGTACCTGTAATTTCAAGATTTCCATAAGAGTTATTATAATTTAGAAAACACAATTTAATGGAGATACGCTGTTTGCTAAAATAAATCTATCATATTAGGCAAAATGATACTCCTTATTGATTAGTTACTGTGTAAAAACAAGAAAGAGCTTTGAAATTATTTTGAAAATGCATCTAATAAGGTTTTATGCTCAAACCTTATAGCCATCCCTGTATGTATTTTGAGGTGCAGAGCCTTCATAACAGAACACTAACAGTTGCTTCAAGGGTAAAACAGGAGAATAAAAATAGAGTCTATGGTAAAATATTCCATATATCTCTGAAGCATACACAGCTCAGATATAGAAAACCACATTTGATACATTATGTAGGACTTGGCAAATGTGTGTGAATCAATCAAGTCATAGAAGCTAAAATAGAAGTTGAAGCTAATTCAAAATAAGAAAAAAACAAAACTAGAGAATAAACTCAAAGGTGTTTCTGCTAACTGCTTTCTCGCTGACAGGTAATAGTATAAGTAATAGACAGTTGTTGGATGCAATACAACATGACTGCAATCTCCAGTTTCGACCACCAGATGTCAGCACTTGTTCTTTAAACTTAATAAAAGGCAGCATAGTGTGGCCACATTTAGAAGAGCTCTATCAAGATTCAGAACAGTATTTTTTACATTCATTGAAAGAAGATTACAGTTTAGCTATTGTTTTACAATGCTGTAAACATCCCAGGAAATTATCTTCTGTTTAGTTTCACTTAAATAACTCAGCATGCAGCAAATGTTGCTGGGACTCAAACCTGGGACGGCCGCGTCGAGGACTGAAGCCTCTGTGTATGGTTGCGCGCTTAACCCCATATGCCACTAGTGCCGCACCCTAAATAAATGTGTAGTAGTAAAGTATTCGGACACAAGTACTGAATTAGCAAAGGTAGAAATCAAATATGCAAAGAAAAAAAATCAGCATTTTATAGCCCATTTTCCAGTAAGCAACCTAATTGAAGTGGGTCATCTAACCATTAGACTTCCTACATCCTCCAGCCACGTTTTGCCTCCTATTAAACATATTTCATCTTTGAAGTGTCCACCTACCAAATGTCTGCATCTCCCACAGCACAATGCCAAACGCCCATACATCTCCTTTGAAGCTGTAGTAGTTGTTCTTGAAGTATTCAGGAGGGTACCAACGCAGTGGCACACGTCGCTGTATAAAATACAATGGAAAAAATCTGTTCACTTTTAGAGGATGATAAACTGTTTCCTCTCTAACACCAAAACTCATACAGCAGATTCATATAAATCAGAAACTGCAGAACCTTCAGGACAGAACAGAAATTCATTTTGCATTCAGAGTAATTTTAGACCTCAGAATAGTTATGGGGAAATAACTGGCATGGTTAAAGAAGTAACTGCTGCTTTGTCTTTAGGACAAAGCCACATGTCTGAAAAAAAGTCGTTTCCTGTTCTAAACAGTGTCACTACCCTAGTGTGTTCAGTCCTGCAAGCTACATGCTAAATGACAGGCAACCTGGGTGTTTTGTGAGCGCTCACAGTATAAAATAAATAGTTTTAGCTGAGGCATGTGTTACTTTTTTATATGGTGAAGAAATTAGGTCATGGAATAACAGCACATCAAACAAAATTAGAAACAGCCACAAAATAAAACAAAATGATGTAAGATAACAAAAACTTCAAGACACTCTGCTTTAAAACACTTTAAATGACTTAAATTGCAAAGCAGGTTTTCTCTTAACACACAAAACAGAACATCAGAGGTTCCTGTGGAGTCAAAGGGTTTTCTGTGCATTAAAGTAGCAAAGAGTCATTTGTGGTTGTTGCTAGAACCTTTTAAAGGCTGAGCAAAAACAGGGGCCCCAACTTCCTATTCAAAATGTACACAAAGTGATCTAAACTGGATGTAGAGGTGTCCCCCTTAAGAACAAAATGTCCCCTAAAGTATAATCATGGCCTGCTGCGGTTAGTTTTTAATGCAGTGGTGATCATGTGGTTGATCCATTTAAATCTTTTTCAGAAGATTAACAGCAGATTCGTCTGCAGGTTGATAGTTAAATAAAACATGGGAGAATGATGTGAGATGAACTAAAACAATGTTCTGATGATGTCATTATAGGTGTCAGTGATAGGGGATATAAAAACCAGTCAATGGTACTCAACAACCCCAAGATACAAAAGACGTGTGTGTATTTCTTACTTGTGGGTTTTTCCAACGGCTCCTGCGGCGGCTCGCCATGCGGGTCAGGTCTCGGGCCAGACCAAACTCTGCTAATTTCACTTCCCAAGGAAACTTACTGACCATAATATTCCTCAGAGCTAAGTCACAGTGAACAATCTGCAGAGAAGACCACAGCATCATAGTTTGACAAAGGTCTGTGTTCTAAAAAACATTGATGTCTTTTACTGGAAGTGTGTGTCAGAACACAAAATATTCAAATTCATATTCTTGCCTGTCCTGAACATGCAAGGATATAAGCAACAGAGCAAAAAAGTCATCAGCTGAGAGAGTTGGCAAGTGACTATTCTAAAGTACAGTTAAGAAAGTTATTTTGGAATGATAATAAAAGTTAATACAATTTCAAAATATGTCAATACTAAAACAAGAGGCTACAAATGTGTCTACAATTTTCATCTAAGATCCATCCACAACATGGAATCAAAGTTGTGTGGAACAATATTTGCCCAAACTATTTGCAACATTGCACAAATTGTCTTTTATCAATAAGACAAAACGTTTCAAAGTTATAAAAGAGACAGTGAGAATATGGAACAGTCTGTGAGAGGGTTACCATTTTGGAGCGCAGGTGCTGCATTGCCAGAGCGATGTGGTAGGAAGCAATGGTGAGGAGGCTCTGTAGCTCTGGGTTTCCACTGAGGTTGACTCTGTTGGTCTGGAGAAAGGTCCTCAGTGTCCCATAGCTCACATACTCCATGATCAGAATATTAGGCTCTGCACACAGGAATGTTTAGTCAAACCCCATCAGAGCTGGGACATTTAAATATTTATAAGAACAGTCATTGCAGTATTCTCTGGAACATAAATGGGATCTGTACTGTTTGATCTACCACCCAATATAGGAATATGAGGGTCCTTAAAAGGCTGCGTAACCAGGGAAACAATTTAATATTTAATAAACAAATAGAGTCTTTTTTTCTAAAATGGCCTAAAATCTTAAATGGTTGCTGAATATTCTAAAACTGTGAAGAAAGAAAAAACATCTCAGACATTCTTGCATTATTCTAGCAAATAGAAATAATTTTGGAAATCCTGACTGACCTAACCCAGGACAATCCTTGTCTGACTTACTGTCAGACTGTGAGGACAAATGTTGATCTGTCTGTTCATACAGTGTATTTCAACTTCAACTGTGTAACCTGTGAGAAAGCTCTTACGTTCACTCGTGTTCCAATCCAACAACTGGAGGATGTTTTTGTGGTGAACCAGTTTTCTCATGATGCAAATCTCCATGTCCACATGTTTGGGACGCACACCTTAGGGGGTGGAAAACACAAAAACCAAACCAAATCATTAAAACAAACACTTTTCAGGTTAAATTAACTAATCTGACAATTTCAGAGCAAAAATTTTAATATTCACAAAAAGTGGAAAAAAACACTCTATAAATATTAGCATTTATGATATTTTGATGAACACATACAAAGCAGCTTTTGTTCTATGGTTTCTTTTAGATTAACAAATGATTATTTACAGAGTTGGCCCAAAGCATATTGAAACTAAGCAGCTGCTTAAAGGTCCCACATAGGAGCCCCAAAGGAGCACCATTAAAGTCACAGAAGTAAGGTTGAAAAACTACATTTTCTGGACAAGCTAGCTGTAATCTTGCTTAAAATAATTAGGTTCATTCATATTTACCATTTTATTTGTTAAAAAGAGCATTAGGTTGTCTAAAGTATTTCTCCTGATGTAAATGTATTGATGAACTTTTCAGGAGTAGCTTTTTTTTAACTTTTGATCATTCTGTGTTGTACAATCCACCAAACTGGAGATTTATCACCTAAACCCGAAGTGTTAAACTCCAGTCCTGAAGGCTGAGGTCCTGCAACCTATAGACATGTCCCTGGTCCGACAAACCTGACTAAAATGGCTCAATTATCTCCTCTGCTTGCAGTGATATTCTACAGATCCCTGCTAATGAACTGAGTATTTCATTCAGGCGTGTAAGCAGAAGAACATCTAAAGGGTGCAGGCCCCGGCCCTCGTGGAATGGAGTTTGACACCCATGACCTAAAAGAAGAAAAATTACTCAAAATAGTTTAGTTAAGGGGAGGAATTACTGGCAGTTTCCAATGAAAAATATCCCCTAAATGACCACTTTAGATGTAAAAATGAGCCACGTTTGTAATGTACCTTCCTTGCTGATCTTGCAGGTGAACATGCTGTGGCCTTTACATGTTCCTCTGCTCATTCTGGCCTGGTAGAAGACTCCTTCCTTCCCTGCTTTGATCAGCTGCAGCAGATTTAGGTCTGACTTGGTGAAACGAGGTTCCTGCAATTGAAATACTCCTCATAAAGTGATGCATAAACACAGAATGAGAAAGACCAGCATTTTTTTAGTATGGCCTTTGTTTTCAGTACTCAGAAAAGACACCTTTGACTCCAAATCAGATAGCAATATCCATAAAATGGTGGGAATATGCTGACAGAAAATGTGTTAACATAACTATTCAGTTTACTAGGATTCAGCTCCCGTGTATTCAGCTTGGTGGAGGTATAGCTCTAGAAACAGCTGTGTGTTAGTGTGGTACCTGCTGCAGGCCTTTCAACAGCCTCTTGGAAGATAATCTGACTGTGCTGGTTGTCTGCACAGGAGTTTGTGGAGGAAATTGCTCCTCATCCTCCACTGGTGGTGTCACAACTGGGGTTTCGAGCTGAGGCAGATGATCCAGAACAAACTTGCTCTTCTGCAGCCTTTGGACGGTCCGAACCAAGGAGCGGTACCTGCAGAAAAATGTTGCCGACTATTCAGAAAACAACACTGTACGAGACTGAAAAGTGTAAAAACCCCGTTCACCACAACTACCCTGCTTAGTCAGAGATCAGCAAATGCTCAGGCTTATTTAAAGGGCCAATTCATATATTTTTTAAGTTGGCTTCTGTTGAGAGCCAATACGAGATAAATATGTAACTGACAGAAGAAATCTCTAACAAGTCATTTTCAAAACATGCTTAACTGCTGAGGGCTGTGGGGCTTCTGGTGACCATCTCCTGGTCAATGGACAGGGGACAGGGCGCACCCACTCCTGAGAAACTCTCTGATTAAAAACTGAGGCAGGGTAGAAATCAATAAAATAGTTTTAAGGTAAATAAATGTTCATACAGCTGTTTGTAGCTGATGTACAGTTTTACCAATCAGATCATTTAGCTAGGCAGAGTAGCAGTTGAAATAATTTCATAATGTACTGTAGAACAGGAAATAGCTATGAAACTGAAGTATGTGTGTTATTTAATTTCATTTAAACTCTCTCATTCAAAACAACAATAAAAAGTAATAAAAATTATAAATAAATAAAGTTATAAAATGCATTACAAAAACCTCCAACCTCAAGATAATAATACAATGTACATTAATATAAAAGGTAATAAATGGTAATAATGACGGTAAATAAAACCAGCCCTCCAGCCAGACGTTTTTAGACTTTTAACTCTTCCACTGCTGCTCTCCTTTCCTCTGTTTTTATTAACATACTTATCAGAGACTCTGGAACCTTTGGGCCTCTCACTACAAATGAGCTACTCTCAGTGTTTGAAGACACCTGTGGATACAGTGGCCCCATTTAACACCAGGTGAAAAAAATGTTCACCTCGGCCCTGGTTGAATGAGGCCGCCCGAGAAATTAGACGAGGGTTCCCTTTGACTTGATGAAAACGTGCTGGGAATGTTATTAGAGTACTATTAGAAAAACCAATATGTTTCTGAAATTATATCCTCAAAATGTCATAACCCACATGTACTGTTTAAAACCAGCAATTTTATTGTAAATGTTCCTCAACCTACAATCCTGAAAGACTCTACTGTAATTTGTAATCATTTCCTTTACTTCTTTGTTGACAAAGTTCAGTCCACGAGGTTAATTAATCCCTGCACGTCTTTTTAAACAGGTGTTCTCTTTAATTGGACCCTCAGTTCTTGCCATCATAAACAGCAGTATGACCTATGGAATGGTTTCCAATGCTTTTGAGCCTGCTGTGTTAAACCCACTGATCTAGACCCTTCGGTGTACTCAAATTCTAGACCGATCTCAAAACTCCCATTTCTTTCAAACATTGTTCCTATCCACTTAAATTACTTTCTGAGCAGAAATGGGATTTAGGAGATTTTCCATTCTGGTTTTAAACATCTTCACAGCATTGAAACAGCATTGTTGAAGGTTTTTAATGATGTCCTTTTAGCAACTGATTCTGGAAGTTTTGTGATTTTAGTCCTTTTAGATCTAACAGCAACTTTTGACACTGTTGAACACACTATTCTAAAATTATGTTTGGAACATTTGGTGGTGATTGGTTTTGTCCATACCTGCAGGGCAGAAGTTTCTGTGCTCATACGGAAAACTTTAAGTCTAATTCAACACCTTTCTCCTGTGGGGTTCCTCATGGTTCAGTTCTTGGCCCTCTCGTTTTCTTTTTGTATCTTCTCCCATTACGGTCCATCTTGAGAAATCATGGCATCTCCTTTCATTGTTATGACTGTCAGATTTACCTCTCTGTAAAACCAGATAGTCCATGCTCCATCCAACTTCTTTTAATAATAATATTAAATGCTCAGATGATTCTGCAGTTGTTGGGTTGATTAGAGATGGTCAAGAAGCTGAGTACAGGGAGCTGGTGGACTGCTTTGAGACATGGTGTAGAAACAGTCATCTCATCTTGAACATGAATAAAACAAAGCAGATGATTGTAGATTCTAAGAGAAACAGTAATAGGTCTAACACTATTTCCATCTTGGGAGAAGAAGTGGAGATGGTGGAGGAGTATAAACATCTCGGTTTTCACCTGGACAACAGACTTTAGTGGAGATGCAACAGTGAAGATATCTACAAGAATGGACAGAGCAGACTGTACTTCTTGAGGAAGCTTAGAACCTCCCTTGTTTGCAGCAAGGTGCTGCATATCTTCTATAAGTCTGTTGTGGAGAGCGTGATCTCTTCTGCCATCATCTGCTGGGGAAGCAGCATCAGAACCAGGGACTTAAAAAAGCTCAACAAGCTGGTAAAGAAAGCTGGCTCTGTTCTGGGAACTCCTCTGGAACCTCTGGAGATCATTGTACAAAGAAGGATTCTTCATAAAATGAAGAACATTATGGAGAACCCTGAGCATCCTCTTCATGAGACTGTTGTACAACAACAGAGTGTCTTCAGTCAGAGGCTTCTTCAGATAAGCTGTAAGACAGACCGCTACAGGAGATCCTTCCTGCCCACAGCAATCAGCATCTACAACGGCTCTTTGAAGAAACCTGAATAATATGAGCTACAACAACATTTAATATCCCTTTGGGATTAATAAAGTATTTTTGAATTTTGAATTTGAATAAAATGCCTTGACAATGTCAAAGCATGGATGGTAATGAATTTTCTGAGCTTTAATGAGAGGAAAACAGGTGATTTTATTCACCCCTAATAGTACTTCATGCACTTCTATTCCAAACCTTGGTGATCTGGAACCATTTGTTAAGCAACAGGTTACAAATCTTGTTGTAACGCTGGATTCAGGTGTTAAGTTCAAAAAACAGGTCAATAGTGTCTTGCAGAAAAGTTTCTTTGAGCTACGCCAGGTAGCGAAACTAAATCCAGTCTTGTCAAACTATGATCTGGAGATAATAATCCATGCATTTATCACAACGCATCTAGATTACTGTAATTCACTTTATGCTGGGACCAGCCAGGCCTCTCTTTCACGCCTTCAGCTTGTCCAGAATGCTGCTGCTCATCTGTTAAAAGGAACACACAAGCACGAACATATCTCCCCCACTCTATCTTCACTCCACTGGCGGCCTGTGCAAGAACGGATTTTAAAATTCTACTCTTAGGTTTTAAATGTCTAAATAGCCTTGCTCCTCCATACCTCTCTGATTTGCTTCAGCCTTATGTTTCACTAAGGGCTCTTGATCATCTGAACAGCTTCTACTGGCTGTACCAAAAATTAGGCTGAAACTCGGAGGAGATCGGATCTTTTTGGTTGTGGCACCAAAATTATGTAACAAGATATGTAACAAGTTAAATATCAGGCAGTTGTACAGTACCCTGGTTTAATAATCTGGTTTTTTAAATGTGCTTTATAAATAAAATGGATTTGGATTTGGTTGTAATATTATATTAATAATTATAATAATTATTATTCTAGACTGATATCCATCTACATAAAATTGATGTAGAATGCAGTATCAGTCATGTCTTTAAATGGTAAATATTGATTAACTTTTAACTAGTCACAGAATGCCATTCTGGCGTTTAGCAAAGAGAAATTATTGAGCAATCATAACTGCCTTGAAGGCAGAAGGAGGTTAGTCTGATTTAATGTCAGACAGTGAGAAAGCAACGCGTATTTTTCTGTTTTGTATTTAAACATCTGGTTCCAACTGTATGTATTGTTTAGCAGGGTTTTGAAAATGAAGGTAATTCACCTGTGCACTCTAATTATAGTCCCATAGTTTATGAATTGTTAAACTATTAGCATGAACAGATGCAGAAATTGCACATATTAATTTGTTACTTTCCAGAATAAAAAATAAAAAATCTACAACTGAGTGGAGTAAATCTAAGGACAAGATCTGATCAAGAGAAAAGATATCTGAACAGTTTCTAGCATTAAATTCCATATACCTGCCTTTCAGTTAGCAGCTGCAGAAAAAACTAGGTGCACAAAAGCTCAGCACAATGCAGGAAACTGGGTTTTTGAAATTCAAATTTTACAAAAACTATTCTCACATTTAAAACTATTGTTTATTCAACTGCCATCTAATGGCAACACAGCTAATGTGGTTGAAAATACATGTTGGATTAAATCAAACCATATTCAGCCTGGTTTTCTTTAAATTTAGCAAAAACAGAAATCATTTTTGCACATCAGCCGCCAACCTAAAAAGAACAATTTCTCGAAACAAAGCCAAGCACAGCAAACCGACCTCCACCCCTATGCAAAGGCAGATTTTAAGGTCTTGAAAAATAACCACACTACATGAAGATTTTGCAACAACTCCTAGCATGAATAACCAAGGAAGGAAAGTGGGAAGTAAATGAAGTGTGTCATTTTAACCGGCAGTGTGGTCTTAAATAAATTGTTAGTTATCACTGTGATAATTCTTTCTACAGAAATTTGTGTAAAAACATCAGGATGTATTTGGCTTTGAAGATTTCACGATGATACTGCACTCAAACAAATTGGGTTCTCCAGTAACTGCACTCCAAAGGCAGCTGTCTCTTTTCATTTTAAAATGAACACAAGCAAAATGGTTGAAGTTTAGATCAAACTGTGCTACAAAATTCTTACTTTCTCAGAAACACGGTGAACAGCACAATGAACAACAGCAGGAAGAAGAACAGAACTCCAATGGCGATGTAGAACTCTGAAATAAGACAAAGGTTCAGGTCTAAAATGTGTCCATAGACTCTTTTTAAAAGGAATCAGAACTGTGGAGGCGAGACAGCTCACCTAGACACATTTTAACTTAGGGATTTATGAGTCTGAATGTCATCTGCCCAAAGAGCCCAAGTTGTAGTTGAGTGAGTAGAAGAACATCACTTTGGTCTGAAAAAGGGAGAATATTTACAGACAGATGTGGTAGAAAAACATTTTGTTTAAAACTGGGTTACAAAATAAGAATACACGGTAAAGACACACCCTGAACGTTCTGTTACATCATTAAACAGCCTCACCTTTGGGTATTCTGAAGACAAGAACAGAAGGTGAAAGGATCCATCCCTCAGACCAAGGTGCCAAACCAGCTGCAATCCTTCATTGTTTGTTCAGAGCCACTCAGTAATACAACGTCGAACTTCTCTGTGTTTTGTCTGAACCCCTGACCTATCTGTCATGCCACTAGCAGGAGCTCAGATGTGCATGTGAGCCACAACACGCACAGAGGAAGTTGACAGAAGCAGCAGGTGGTTTGAGATGCAAACCTCCCCTGTGACACAGTGTTGATGCTTAGCGCCGGAGTCAGCCCACAGCACAGATTCTACAAACTGAAACATTAGGATTAACTAAATCAGAAGTAACAATGCAGCAGAAAGTGGAGTGTGAAAAATGGTTCCTGTAAGATTTGGTTGAAGGGTAAAAGGTGGATATAAAACTCTAAAAGAACCAGAAGTATATTTTTTGTTATGTATTAGCATTTAAAAACTTCCACTATTAAAGGCATCCCAGGCTATTTATCCCAGGCTATTTTATACTCAGAAGAACATTTTCTGTCAGTTTGGATCAGATGACTGGCAGACAGGAAAAGCTCTAAAATAGTGCGCAGAGTAGCAGCTTGCATGTCTCAGTAGCACCTTTTAGTTCGGGGAAATGGCTGCAGAGACCCTGAGTGTGTGGTTTTCCTCCCTGAGCTGCAGGAGAAGCTCACTGTGACACCCTAACATGAAACAGTGGCCACTGTACTTTTAAAACAAAGTCCAGCAGAGGCCGGATGTGGCCTGGGTTTGGTAGGTTTTCTGTTTTCAGTTTAATCTGGAATACAGTATGTCTGATAATTCATTAAAGAGGCATCATGTCTGAGGGGCATCCTAAGCAAAAACTAGGTGGTCCTTTTAAAGCCTCTAGATTCTTGTATTAATCCATGCAGCGACAGATGATACTACTCAATGATTTAATAAGTGATTTGAATTTCTAAAAAAATTAAATTTCGCTGTAGACAACCTGGAATATTTCCTGCTCGTCTCATTTTCTGCAGTTAACATTTTATATTTTATAGTTAATTCTATAAAATGTTTGCCATTGTTTGGGTGGAGAGCTTCTGTTTATCCCAGCACTTGTCTGTATTGTTTTTTTTGATTGATTTTTAATTGTCTGTTTTCTCATTTTTTACTGAGCAAGTAAAACTACTTCTACTATTTATAATACTGATAAACTAAAAATGTATAGTCTTCATTTGTAATGTCATCATTCCTTCTCTTGAAAGGGCATGCTTGCCCTTTCAATCTCTTATTAGATTAGCACTTTAATCAGCAGTCATACGGACGCAAGTTTTTAAATGTTGAAAAGAACGTAGCGGTGGTGCTGGTGGTGACTGGGGGGTGATTGTAGGGTTGTAGGGATTTATGATGGTAGGTGGATGGTAAGTTAGTTTATTCCTCATCAGTGTTGTAAATTTAAATATCCTAAAAATTATTTTAAATTCCGTCAGTAATCACCTAATAACCTAAAAAAAGATGGTCTAAAGGAACTTGGGTTATGTTGCTAAACCAGTCATGGGTAAAATATGGACAAATTCAGGCCTGATTTAATCTAGGTAGATTTGGCCCAATAGTTTTGGATTATGAGTTTGGCCCATCATCCTGGGTTGGTTTTCAACCCAAAAAAATGGTTTAAAGTGTGTCCAATGTTAAGGCTACCTAAGAGTGGGCTGAAGCGAATAACCCATAGCCTAGATTAACCAGTAGGTAATATTTTGGTTAAAAAGAATGATTTTTATCTTAGCGCTGGAAGATTTGTACATGAATTATCATTGCTTAGTTTAAAATGGTTCTTTATCCTTATGATTTACCATTAAAAGACATTTTCATTTATTTAGTTTGATGAACTTTGATAGAAGTGGTTTTGAATACTTTTCACATTTATTTTCAGAAGTACTTTTATGAACTATTAACAGAATTGTCGTCTTGCCTTAGAGTTGCATTTGGGTGGTTGCTATGCAGACTGAGCAGGAACTTGTGTGCGTGGGAGTTCTGGGAAGAAGGCTGATCACACCCCAGCCAATCTTCGCGTCCTTGAATGCCAGATGTGGACATGCGTGCTGTATCAGTATCTGGACAAGAACCAGTTTTATTCAGTAGGACTTGTATTTGTGAAACTGTGTGTAGCCACACCCACGATGCTGTAACATGAGTGTTTTTTTCCTTTCTTTAATAAAAGGCTGTGACACAGGGCACCTCCTGTGTCACAGGAGCTGCTAACTAACAATGCCATAATAATGAGGCCTGTTGAAAAGCACAGGGCAGAACTTTCAGAATAACTGAAAACTGAAAACAAAAAGGGGGGGCAGACCATCCTATTTTTCAACAGGTGATCCTCATCCCGAAGGAAGACAGTGTTCCTAGGAAATGCAGCTCATGACATAACATCACACTGTGTGGAAGTTTTACTGACTAATCATAGGCTGGATTTATGAAATATTATGTGCACAGACCAAATGACCAAGGTTCTGACTGACTTATGAACCTCACTGACCTGACAATGATAACATGACACCCAACAGAAAACACCTTTAAGGTGGACCCCACTAAGACCACCTTATTGATTCTTGGTGAATAAAAAAAAAATTGAAGCATTCAAAACAGACCTAGTGGAAACAACAGGGTTATGAGGAAACAATGTGCATTTTAAGAATAATAGAAGGAAAATTATGTTCAAATTTTTGCAAAGGAAATTGCTCTTACAGAGAAGTAAGTAAGTAAGTAGTGTGTGAATGTGTGTGAATGGGAATGACTGATTTCATTAAAGAGTGTCTTTGAGAGACCTTAAATGCGCAATAAAGGTCTGATGTTCTGATGATCATTGCCAAACTTCTATCTCGATAAGGTTTCCAAAATTTTTAAAGATAGCAACAGTTCTACCTGTATTGAAAATACTGATAAACATAAGAAAGCTCATAGACCTGTCTTCAATTTTTTTACAATCCTTTAAAAAAAAGGGTAACAAACTTTTTTGGGCCAATGTCTGTCCATTTTTTCTGTTTTGTTTTTTTGGAAAAGAATGTCTGTTTTAGTTATGTAAAAAAAAAGGGGATATGTGTACAAGAGCAAGTCTTAAAAACCCCCCCCAACAGTATCCATGATAATATTAGGTCAGTGTTTTTATGGTTTTAAAAAAAAGATTTTTTAACAGATGTTTGGACTTTTTCCCGTCAGGTTCAGAATGATCAAATTAGACCAAATTTTAACACAAGATCCAAATGCACTATAACAGAATTACTGGACTGGACTGAAAATGGAGAAAACTTGAGTTAATTTAAAAATCTTTAGTTACTTGAAATAAATACAAAGTGTAATAAAAGGAAGAACTATAGCTGACTGATAAAACTGTATGGTGTGTTTATAAAACTGGGTAAGACAAACTAAGATTATAAGACACAATATGCCCTTCATTTTTGTGTTCATCAATGAGGAGTGAGTTTTTTATTAGAACTAAACCAAGCATTATTAAAATAGCAACTAACAAAAAATGGTGACCTCATTCTTAAATATAATGACTTACTGCATAAAAAAATAAAATAAAATAAAATAAAAATAAAATAATAATAATAATAATAATAATACATACATCTAAATAAAGCTAGATCAGAATAGAACATACAGAGCCATTATAATCTTGCTGATGAATACCATAAAAATTTGTATGGAACCAGATGATTAAAAGAGAGCAGCTTTATCATGGCAAAACAGAAACCTTTGTAGGAAAGATCCAATTTCATTTTATTTAACCCTATCTATCATGACACCATACAGGTCTTTTTTACATCTTGGACTTCCAGTTATAAAAAGTATAATTGGCAGTACAATGGAAAAATGCAAAGTTATTACTGAAATTATTAGATGCTGTACTGTTACCAGCTAAATTAGCTGAGTGTAAATGTGAAGGGATTACAAATGTGAGTCATGGGCAAAGCCCTGTCTCAACAGGAGGGAGTATAAATATTAATATTGCTTAGTGATAATAGATGCATTTTCAAAATGGGTAGAAATCTTTCCCTGCAAATCACCTGACGCAATAACAGTAGAAAAGATTTGTGCAAAAAATATAATACCAACTTTTGGAGTCCCAAGAAGAATCTATAGTGATAATGCAATGCATTTTGTAAATAAAATAATACAGGAATTAGGAAAATATTTTAACATTGATCTAAAAACACATTGCAGTTATCATCCTCAGAGTGCAGGACTTGTAGAAAGGACTAATGGCACAATTAAAAATAAATTAAGAAAAACAATGGAATAAACAAAAAGTAACTGGGTTGAATGCTTGGATATAGTAAAACTTTTCTGTCAGTCTGGATCAGATGACTGGCAGACAGGAAAAGCTCTAAAATAGTGCGCAGAGTAGCAGCTTGCATGTCTCAGTAGCACCGTTTAGTTCGGGGAAATGGCTGCAGAGACCCTGAGTGTGTGGTTTTCCTCCCTGAGCTGCAGCAGAAGCTCACTGTGACACCCTAACATGAAACAGTGGCCACTGTACTTTTCAAACAAAGTCCAGCAGAGGCCAGATGTGGCCTGGGTTTGGTAGGTTTTCTGTTTTCAGTTTAATCTGGAATACAGTATGTCTGATAATTCATTAAAGAGGCATCATGTCTGCGGGGCATCCTAAGCAAAAAGCAGGTGGTCCTTTAAAAGCCTCTAGATTCTTGTATTAATCCATGCAGCGACAGATGATACTACTCAATGATTTAATAAATGATTGAATTTCTTTTAAAACTTAAATTTCCCTGTAGACAACCTGGAATATTTCTTAATATGAGATAGAACGTTGGCAGATTATATGAGAAAAACATTAAAATGTAGAGAAATACAAAGTGCAAATAATCTACCAAATGATGTTTTTGACACCCCACAGGCCTCCTCAGATGTGAAGGAAGGAGACTGGTGGTTCTCACAACTCCCACTGCTACTTCGATACTATAATAAGAAGTTGAGTCAGTCAATACTTTCTCCCGACCACTAGGAGGTGACTTAAAGTCTGGCTACAAAGGGGTTGTAAGCGTTTAGAGGTGCTTCGTCTCAACGTCAGTGAAGAAACCAACGGTCCCTCCTAGCACTTAGGGGAGGTAAGTGGTTGACTGATAACACCTGAATAATAAAAAAAAGGTTTGAAAAATGTTATTGAAGCAATTAATCATAGCTGGTTTTTGTACCTTAGCATTATTAATTTTGTTTGATGAACAAAGCCCCAGCAAAAAGGTTAAAAGGTGGATCAATGAAGGATTCCATGACATCTTTTATCAAGATATAACACATGTATATGAAACAAATATATGGTATCAATATGTGGAAGGCATTGCTAAAAAAAGAAATGTCTCTGATTGCTATGTGTGCTCCAGACTTCCTATTTCTTCCAGCCCACCTAGACTAACAGCCAGACCAGTGCCAACACCAGAGGAGTGTTTCATAAGTCAGAGCCTTGAAAGAAACAGTGAGAATTTTCATTTGGTACTGGGAGTAAACTTTACTAAATTTCACACCTGAAATTTCAATTTTTAAGAAGTTAAATGTCACTGCTCCTGTCTCAAACTATGTCAAACTATTAGCAGGTTCTCGGTTCCCTCATTGTGTAGGAGGAAGGCGTTCTGTCCCAATAGGTGCCCTCCCAAGCCGTCTGTGTATGTAACTGACCATACTTTTATTATCAGCCGAGAATTTTCCACTCCAAATAGAATTAAGAGAGAACTCGTTCAAGTCAAACCACATGATAGTATACGGGAAAAGATGTCCCTGATGACTTTAAACATAGATCAACAGGAGATAAGATCTTATTAGGTTTATTCCCATGGCTAGGAGTAGGACAAAACATGCTCAGGTTAGAAACCATAGATTATAGGTTAGGGTTATTTGTCATTGCCTCTGATAAAGCTCTTACAGGAATGTCCAAGGAAGTACTGCAAAACAGGATGGTGTTGGATTTGGTAACGGCCCCGTCTTGGAGAGTTTGCGCTCTTCTGAATGAGACCTGCTGCACCTACATTCTGATGAAACCGGAGATGGTCACACTGTGAGTGAAGCGTTCGCTCAGCTCAAAGAGATAAGGACAGGTATGCAGCAGGATGCACACCCGGGACAGGGAGGCCTGCTCTCATGGCTTACCTCTGGACCATGGTGGCAACTGCTATTTAAAATCATGACTCCTTTTTCATAATAGTGCTTTTTTGTTTTTCACCATGTGTGTCATTCCTTGCATCAGAAGCAATGATTTCCAAGATGGTTGCAGGCATAGTTGGAACAATGCTGTCCCAGTATTACCAGCTGTTGCAGAGAGAGGATCCAGATCCTGACGACGACACGGATATAGTTTAGTACTAAATGAAGTGTGTGCATAAAGCCGAAAGGAAGAGTAGACATGGATAACTTGTTTTAAACTAATCAATATTTAACAGAAGGGAATTGTTGGAAGATTTGTACATAAATTATCATTGCTTAGTTTAAAAAGGTTCTTTATCCTTATGATTTACCATTAAAAGACATTTTAATTTTTTTAGTTTGGTGAACTTTGATAGAAGTGGTTTTAATAGTTCATAAAAGTACTTCAAAAATAAATGTGAAAAGTATTCAAAGAACTATCATCTTGTCTTAGAGTTGCATTTGGGTGGTTGCAATGCAGACTGAGCAGGAACTTGTGTGTGTGCGGAGGAGTTTGGGAAGCAGGCTGTTCGCACCCCAGCCAATCTTCGCGTCCTTGAATGCCAGATGTGGACGTGCGTGCTGTATCAGTATCTGGACAAAACCAGTTTTATTAAGTAGGACTTGTATTTGTGAAACTGTGTGTAGCCGCACCCACGATGCTGTAACATAAGTGTTTTTCCTTTCTTTAATAAAAGGCTGTGACACAGGGAAGCTCCTCTGAGAGAATGGTCTGTCTCTCCCTGGCCAGCCAAAGGTATCTTTGACTCGCTTGTGTCTTCATTGCATACCTTCTCTGAGTTTATCAGTTTGTCTAACTCTGACACTTAGTTTAGTTATGCATTAAACTCTTCAGGTAAAGACAATAAAAACATCTTTCCATCCATTGTCTTTGGCTGATCAGGTCGTGAGGGGTTCTACATGGGCCCACCAACTGCAGGGTGAGGAGTTATGGTTGGGTGCAGTGTGAGCCAGGTGATAGTTGAGGACAGAGGTTTTGCACATGCTGATTTCAGGGGTCACAATTTGGCTTTTGGTATGTGCAGTCTTGTTTCAACAGGGAAATAAAGCCAGAGTTTGTGTGCGAAGTTGAGCTTTAGCTGCTTGAAATAGACAGGTTGCGCTCAGGAACCCAGCTCCAGGCTGGATCCTCTCCTACTCAGGCGGATGTGGAGACTATCAGAAGCCCCCGGCTGAGCAGCTCTTTGTTAGAGTTTTCCTTGGTTAGGGGTTGGCCGTTGCGGGTCAGAGTTGCAAGGGCCTTTTTAGGGTCTCTCGATGGTGCTTTGGAACGTATTCCATGTGGAGATTCTGTTGTGAATGTCCATTTCAGACACCATATTTGAGCAAAAGTGGTTCATAAGTGTAATTGCCAGGCCTCCTTGGGCCAAAGGTGATAAATATGTTTATTGTATCATCAGCCCCCGCAGCATTATGTCTTGGACACTAGGTGAAACAGAGGGGCAGAGTCATCTGCTGATAAACACCTGGCAGAGAGTTAGATCCAGTGGTAATAGAGGCTGCTAGACAGACCTGGGAATCCCAAATATGTAGTGAGGGTAAACTGGGAATATCTGGTGGAGGATCCCGTTAGGTTCCACCCTCTGGTGGACACCAGCGGTGATGGAAGTCGCCAAGCAAAAGAAAAGTCTGCAGGGCTTGGTTGGCTTCGAGAACTCCTGAAATAGCTGATAGGTACTGGATGGTCAGAAGGACTGCTGCTTCTGTGGTTGGAGAAGCAACAACCTGGATAGGGGTGGTGCTGCTGGAGTATGGGGTGTTTGGGAAGCTTTTAAGATATCCAGTCCTTGTAAAAGAAGGATAAGATTTGTCTTCACTCTAGACACAATGTTGAGTTTGTTCTCAGTTGCAGCCTGGACTCCATCAGAGGTGGCTCTTTTCCTGAATGTTTGTGGTGTTAATGAACAGGAACTCAACGGGTAGTCATGGAAGTCAGGGTGTCTGCTTTAGAAACCTAAGGTCTTATCTTTGCAAATGTGTTTCTGTTGCCTCTTAAAGTCGTTCAGCATGCACGGGAGCGGTTCATGGGTGTGAAGCAGCCGAGAAAGGATTCAGCTCCCCCGAAGTCAAAGTGCCACAGCTCTCAACTGACAAAAGATCAATTCCTCCCTCTGGGATGTGGGTCCGTCTCTCTCTCAAGTGGTGGAGTTTAAATATATCTTGGTCCCTTTTTTACGAATAACATAGACAACAATCTCAAAATATCTAACAGGACTTTTACTAAATAATTTAAACAGGGCTTCAAAATTCATACTCAGTGAATAAACACAATATTAAATAATAATTTAATATGTAATAATAACGCCTGTCTCTATTAACTTTAGGACTAACTCACTGTTCAAAGTGTAAAAGTTGAACATAGCTAGCATTAGTTTATGCCAACTACTCAGCAGGTAAAACATTAGATAAAAAACATATTCTCTAGTGTGAATTCAAATCATTAACACAAAGAAACTCACATTAACATTATTATACAGCATAGTTCTACCATCTTATTCCATCCAGTGAAAGGGATTCAGGTCCTTATATTGTTAGTCTCTTCTCCAACCCAACAGAACAGGGTCACAATTTGTGATGTGTGGAGAGACCTCAGATAATTACAGGCAATTAAGAAAATGTCTATTCACCAAATTGAAATGGAAATCCTGTGGGCTGACTGCCCAGATGAGACTTGGCAACGAATTCATTATGTTTTCTTTCTCCTTTTGCATAATAGACGGTCTAACTGATTTTAAAGTAATCCCTTATGATACTTATGACAATGATTGATGCATCTTCAGGAAAAGTGTTGAAAATGTCCTGCTGCATTTGCAGTCCTACTACAACATGGCACTTTCTGCTTCAGACTGGTTGCAATAGTCCTACATTCTGTTAGGAATAATCTTTCTTATCATTACTTATAAATGAGCTTTCACACGTACACACACACACACACACACCCACACCATAATGATAAAGTATGAATTCTAATCTTTTCACTTTTGTTAGGATAAGAATCCTCACTGACGCATGTCATAATAACAAATGACCAACAGTTTGACATAAATGTGCATTGGGTTTTATTATGGAATGCTCTGTAATCGGGGTGATTAGAATGCTGCAGCAATACTTAGATTTAGGGTTGGACACCTGCTATTACACACACTATCAGATAGACACCAGAATGGTGATACATAGTCTATTGATAAACACTGAGGAAGAGTACATACCTTGCAGGCAGTACCAGATATAAAAACCATGTGTGACCTTCTTTTGGGGCTGTTTCATCACTTCGATCACCGAGCAGATTAAGGACGGGCGCCTCAGTGCTGATCTCTGTAACTATTCCTCTGCCCTATTTAGATTAAAAGTGTTAAAAGTATATAACAGTTAGTCGTTCCTTTAAGAGGAAGTCATTGGAAACAGTGGGGTTGCGTCTGGGGAATATCTGGAGGAGCTCCGAGGCGTCTAACCGCCAACAGGGTGCGGCAGCTCGGACAATTCCCAGGTTCCTATCTCAGGCTTGCTTCCTCTGCAATAAAATAAAAATCAATCAGAATTCCACAATTTATGACGCTGTATACTGTAGAAAGAGAAATAAGCAAATGTGTTTACATTTTTCTGTGATATTTGTTCTATTTTTCTCCAATTGATTTGCTGTGCATTACTCCCTTAAGAAAATTACCAGACACTGAAATTATTTCCTGAACCACAAAAAACTCATGTCTGCTTGATGTCATTTCCTCTGCAGAGTTTAATTTGTTGCTTGGTTATTTTGTTACAGATCAACGGTATCACTCCATATACAACTACAAGTACAATATTTTGTACAGCTCATATTCAAATACACAGTTTTCATTGCCTTATTTACAAAACACTTTATGTACATGTTTTCATGTCAGTGCAATGTCACTTTCTTTCAACAAACACCTTACAAAAAAGTTCTTTAAATTAACAAGTCAGGTTTCCATTCGACAGTACGGAACTTAAATAAGAAGAGGCTACAAACACTGACAGACAGCTCAGTAGTAAATCACACTGCCTGCTGACATGCTGAATTATCTGAGGGGTGAGGGCTGGATAGGGCCCTGTGGTTTACAAGATCTGTGTTTGTCCAGCCTCAGCCAACAGGTTGGTTCTGTTAGGCAGGTCATTGTTTCTGAAAATTGTGCTAAACCCCCGATTTTAATAACGGCTTGAGCTACAGGTGGCCTGAGGGAACATTTCTGGGAAAGAATCAACAAAATAAAAAAGTCATATGTATTGTGGTTGCAACTGGATGCAACATTACAACATGGGTTTTTCACTGATCAGATCCTTACTGCAATTTTCCCTTTGGGCCATGTGATGTTTCAAACGAGGACAAAAAATGAACGAAAAACGGGGGGTGGGGGTGGGGGGCGGGGGTCCACCATTTAGATCAACTTAAAACAAACTTTATATGAAAGAAATGCATGTTTGCCTTTTCGGTTGACAAGACGTGAATGGGACAGTTTTTCCAACTGTGGAACGTGATTTTGACACAGCTGCTCATTGTAAAGCAATACAGGGAGCTTTATTCCATCTTCTTCAGTTCATGCTGAGCATTAGTGGTGCAAACAAACTTCATTAAGTGGCCATTGGAACCTGTTTTAGCTGACCGTGTGGTTAGATGACATAATGCAATGAACATAAAAGCTTAAGTAGAAACCAGGGGGTCACCTGATCCCAGACTTTACTTCAGGAGGTAATGTGGAAAAAGCGGTAAGGGGGTTTAAAAATCTGACATCAGATGATCATATAGCGTAAATATATGTACTTAAACTAACTAAATAATGGCCAACTAGGCAGGAAACCAAAAGTTGCTATATATGACTACTTTTATAATCAGAAAGCCATTGTTTGTGTCTAATGCAGTTCAATGAAATAAGACAGTGAGGTCTTATTCAGCATATGTGATTTTAGCTCACATTTACTTTGAGTCTGTGGCCGCCTGAAGATAGTTCACATGATAATCTGAACTGGACATCTCAGATTATTTGAAGTGAGGTTCGGTTGTGAGGTTATGAGCAGTCAATATCTTGCTTGCAGAAGATGGCTTGCTCAGCATCTTCACTTTGATCAAACCCAGACAGGTAACATATTTAGGGTCTCGTCAGAGTGAGGCCTGGGCTTAAACAGACTTCTGTTATTTTAAAACAGAAATCAAACTAATTTACTAATCTTTTACTAAAGTCGTGTTTGCATTAAATGTTCCTAGAGCTCAATCGAGGTTTACAGTAAGGACATTGGTAAATTGTGCTCTGGAACAATGACCTTCTCATGTGAAACGTACTGCAAAAAAAGCAATACTTTTCCTGTGTGAAGGAAAAGCATCAATCTGCATGACAGTTACTCTACCTGGAAACATTTACTTTCTTTCAGCAGCACATGTTTCTATAATAATCTGTTGCTTTATCTGCATAAAACCATCCATAACAAACATGACAACAGTTTAATGCCTTAAAGTAACCTTTGCATTAAGCGCTAGAACTGTTTTGAGATTGCAGCAGTTTTAAGATGTTTGAGGGGGCAACCTAGAACCTCTTAACTAAACCTCACTTCAAACACTTTGTACTCCCTTTAAATTGACAACACTTAAATTACTAGAAAGGCTCAGCTGCATCAGTCAAGTTTTTTAGGGTATTAGTTAAATATTATTAGAATAATAAAACCACTGATAAAATTATTTTTGGCAGCACAATCAATGTTTTTCTCCCTAAATATTCCAGCTTTGTTTCCAAGGTTGTGAATATTTAATAATCAGAAATCTGTAATTCAGAGAACTGCAGCAGGGGTAAGGTGCAAAGAGAAGCCCGCTTCCTGTAGGCGTGGCTTCAGTTAGATATTCATGTCTGATCTGAAGAGATCTGCCTCAACAGAGAGCCTTCCCTTTTACAAAAATAAAACAAGTCTTATAAAACACCATCTCTCTAGAATCAAAAAAACTCATGAACATATACTTAACATATTTGTCTATTTTTTGAAATCATGGCACCTTTCCGAAATAAATATTTATTCCCAGGCGAGCTCTTGGAGTTGTGGCTTTACGCACCTCTGTATTGTACACATCACCACTCAAATTTGGCAGCTGTGGGACTATTTTCATCTCAGCCTAAGGAACTGTGGAAGTCTCCAGGAAGGGGGGTTAGATTTAGTTTTTTTTGATGTGGGTACTCTGAAATGCATTTATCTTGTCTACTACAATGGGAGGAACAACATATTTCTCGTTAACACTGATTCATACATTTAGGCTACAGCTGCTGCACAGACTGCATGATGGGAAGATGAGGTAGCATATGACGTTAACCCTAGTGACACACTATCGCTAATAAAACAGCTTTAAAAAGCATCTCACAGTATCCAATAGTCTAAATAATGAATTTCATCTTCATAACGGCCTGTGGCACTAAATATGATACCAGCACACGCATACTGGTTTCTTTTTTTTAACTATTTTCAGATGGCATTTCAAACTTTATCTGTCTCCAAATGTCAGCCTTATATTCACACCTAGCGAACATCAACACTGTTAATCCTCTGATTACAAAACATCAGTCATATATCCCTCCTTTCCTTCCATCATCACAGGTGATAAATGCACAGTGAGAAAGTAACAATTTCATGACTCAGCCTCATTGGCATCGATTCAGAGATCTGCTAAGTTCCGCTAAATGTTACAGGTTTGTTATGGCAAAATACACATAAAGGAGGATTTGGGGTTTTTTCTGGGCCCAACAAAGTGCACCCCAATAGTGCTTTCAAAAAGGAGATGAGGGGTGGTGCAAATCTCTTTAATCTAGATTTTGGATTGACTAAAAAGTGCTGCGATGCCTCCCTAAAGGCTTGTAGCCATTAGCAGTCTGGGAGAATTCTTCAGAGGGATCCAAACAGCTGGCGCTTCCTGCTGTAAGCAGCAGGCTGGAAGTGGGACGCAGGTGTAGTGCTGACTGATAGAAGACGTCGCACAATCACTGAAGGACGCAGTATTTCTTATAGTCAGACTCAAAGTCTTCATCCATGCTACTGGTGTCGGCCATCTTCTTGCCATCAATCTTTGGCAGGAACTGGGAGTAGTCGACTCCCTGCTGCTCGTAGAACAGGATGTAGGCCGAGTCGGTGTCGATCTCTTCAGAATGCACTTCCTGTTAAAGCAACATCACATCCACTTTGTCAAAACATGAAAAACCAGAAAGGCAAGAACTTCCTTCATCAGATAAGCAAAACATGAAATCATCAAGAACTATTTACAGCGCCTTGCAATAGTATCAATTCCCCTTTAACACTAGGACTGCCAGAATTCTAACACTACTGGAACTCCCAAGCCCGTCAATTTGACGGCGAGCATTCTGGATGCGAGGGCGGTGATGACGTCATCGCATTACATTGGGTCAGAATGCTAAAGGTTTTCTTGCACGCTATAAAATTATGGTTTTGACAAGAATTAATAATAGTATTTGATCAAAACCTATTATGTTTTATTATTATTTATAAATAGTACTGAAAAATAATACAGAGTAGCAGGTACATTTTTAAAAAAAAGCTTTACTAATCTGACCAAAAGGTGGACAGCTCCATGTTACGCCCCCCTTTCACTTCGCGGACATAAACTAGCGCTAAAAAGGCCTTCAGCTCATCCACACTCATGTCCGAGGAGGAATCAGCTCCTAAAACTCTGCGGGCCTCAGCCACAGCGCAGCCCTGAACGTGGATGAGCATTTTGGTGCCACCAAGCAGAGGAACGCTATCTGGGCATCTTGGATCTGGTGCTTTGCGTACGTGGTGGGTCCCTCTGCCTCTGTCAACGCGTTCTGGCTCTGACACCTCCCTCTACTTTCTTCCTCCCCAACCAATGTCCACACAGTGCCATCCTTTCCTATCCCCTCCTTCTCAGGTGTGCGCTCGTCTTGCGATGAAAACGCTGTAAAGCGCACAATAGATTGTTATTACTGGGCTACTATATCTATGACCTAACTTATTGTTTATTTCTTATTCCATTATCAGTACCTTAATTTGTAGTTTCTCTCCTGCCAGTGAGCTGGATGGCTGGGTTTATAGCTGGGGACTGGGCACCTGGCTCGTCTCCCTGTCTCTGAACCTCCGCTGAATGTGGCGCTGTTGCTATAGTTTATATATTATTAGTTTACTAATCTGTAAACTATAGCCTAAAATGATAAAATTGTTACATAGGCTAGTCTTTTACTACCTTGAAATAATGTGTCACAACCTCCTGCTAATGGGACGACGCGTGTTTTTTAGCCGGGGGAGGCTCACTCTCTGACCTGCTGTCACTGGAACTGATTACTGACCAAGAGCCGTCAGAATCCCTCTCGACCCAGAATCACAATCATGTAATTTATGAAGCATTTCCAATGCCTCTTGGGCAGAAAATATCCTTCTAGAAGCCATTTGTAGGATGACAGCAATCTCCTTCTCAGACTGCGTTCTAGAGTGGCGGTTGCTAGGCAACGCTCCCGCGTATACTCAGCCGTTTATTGACTTTGTTATTATTTTTTAAAAGGCATAGGAATACAAAAGACACAGGTTTAGAAAAGTCAGGATGACAGGAAGATCAGAGTTTTAATAAACCGGAGTTATGGCATGTCAAACTTTCAAAACCGTAAAACTTACGGCCCTGGGAGTTCTAGTGTTAACGTTTTACATTTTGTCATGTTACCATAATAGACTTCAATATATTTTATGATGGATCAACACAAATGCATAATGCACAATTGTTAAGAACACATGAAAATGATTTGATCTAAACCACTTCTTTGTAGCTCAGTCATCATCATTTCTATACCGCTTCTTCCATAGTGGGTCATGGGGGAGCTTGTGCCTATCTCCAGCAGTCTATGGGTGGGAGGCAGGGTACACCCTGGACAGGTCGCCAGTCCATCGCAGGGCAACACACAAACGACCATGCACACACTCATTCACACAGCTAAGGGCAACTTAGAGAGACCAATTAACCTAACAATAGGAGGAAGCCGGAGTACCCGGAGAAAACCCACGTATGCATGGGGTGAACATGCAAACTCCATGCAGAAAGACCCTCCGTCGAGAGTTGAACCCAGGACCTTCTTGCTGCAAGGCAACAGTGCTACCAAGTGAGCCAGTATTTAAATCGATGGTGTAGATGAATGTGTAGTGTGAAACCACTAATACTTGAAAAGTCACAATCAGAAGAGAAACACAGTATGAACAGGAAAACAGAGCATGCATGACTTTAGTAAATTCTCACTTTATCTAATTAACTCAGACTAAAAAAGGCCGTCGAGGATCACTTCTAAGGGCTTGGTGTGAGGGTGAGTGTGTGTATGCTGCTGTTTTTGCAGCTGAGTGAGGACCATTTTCGTATTTCACCGTCAAAGTGAGGACCGTTTGTTGTAAAGTGAGGACATTTTCATGGTCCTCGCTAGCTATTTTGCTACGGGTTACGGTTTTTGAAGGTGTGAATTGAGTCCAGGTGAGGCTTAGGGTTAGGTATGTACTAGTAATGGTTAGATTTAGGGGTGGGGGTCAGGGTTATGAATGAAAATCAATTGGAGTCAATGCAAGGTCCTCACACCATAGAGTAAGACAAGAGAGTGTGTGTGTTTGGTTACCTTGCAGCTGCTGTCATTGTAACAGTACCACTTGTCGTTGGGGTTTTTGGCATACGTCACATAGTGGCCCCCTCCCATGATTCCTGAATGACACTGAGAAGATAAAAAAGAACAAAAAGCCAATCAAAAACTTGTTTATTGACAGTAAGCATTTCTTCACTACATAAATGACAGTAAATGTGATGTTGCTACTGACTGATATTGCATAGAGGTTGTAGAGGGGATCCAGACACATGTCTCTGTGCTGAAGCAGAGAACTGTCAGGGTCCACGTTGCTCTCTATGCTGCAGTCCGATCCCATCCCGTTGCTGTCTCCGTTCATCAGGATTACGTCACAGTGGCTGCTGGAGGCCTCTGTACCACAGGATGACTCTAATGCCATCTGATCACCTGAGCAGACAAGCCCTGCTGCTCCTGTGACTCCTGCCTCTACTTCTGTCTGTGGCACACTGTCCCGGGAGTCAGCTTCAGAAGATGCATCTCCATCTAAGTTCTCCTTGCTGTTGGAAAGCCGGTGCTTGCTGCCAAGCTGGGGCAGCCGTAGCCGGCCCGGTCTGCGACCACCGGACTTTGGACTACCAGATGGGCTGCTGTTCCGACTCAGAGAAGGTGCTGATCTCCTGCTTGAGGTGGGAGAGGCTGTTGGAAAACAAAACATGGTAAATGTAAATTACATTCCCAATCAATCTCCAACTAAATGAACTTTCACGGTCTTCACTGCATCTTGGAATAATCAAAGTCCACTTGAGCTTAAGATCACAAATTGATAGACATTCATGGCCATGCACGGATATAGCCAATTCATGGCTACATCAGTTTCAGCAGGTCGTCCAGCTCCTTGAGCAACATATATAACTGTAAATATGTTTCTGAAATACTCTGATTAATGGATTTAACGTTATGGAATGAACAGTATGCAAACCTTTCAAAAAGTACAGTTTCGTTAGGAATGCATCATGATGCTTTTTAGCAAATATGAGATGGGCCTTTGTGTTCCTCTTGGTCAGCAGTGCTTCAGATGTCGTCCTGCGTGCTTTTGTGCGTTCTTGAAGTAATTTTGTTAGGCGGGTTATGTCTGGGAGGGTTCCCTGCTGTTCCATGTTTTCTCAACAAATAGATAACGGTTCTCACTGTGGTTCACCAGTGTCCTTACACCTTAGAAATGGCCCTGTTCTCATCTGTTCTTGAGTTTCCTAAAGGTCTTCTCCCAGCAATGTTTTTCACCACAAAACAAATATAAAGGGGCAGGGACAAATAAAATGTACACATCTAACATTTTGGTTTTAGCCCAGAGATAACCCCGCAAGTCAAAATCCTGTGAACACACCAGCGGTTGTAAATAGTCCTACATGTAAGCCTCTGAATGAGCATTAAGTAGAAGAGGACAAAGGGACTCATGACACGAGGCTGCACTAGCAGGGAAAAGCAGTGATTTTCTTTTAACTGGCTGGCTAATGGCTGTTGCCCAGTAAACATGCTTACAGTCAACGAAGGCCAATAATCCCTCTCAGCCCATTCCTGTTAGATTTATAGTCATAAAGGACAGAGTTTAGAAGCATGCTAAGAACAGCAATTGTTTCAGTAGACCACATGATGTTTGTTTACATTAGCATGCATTAATAAAAAAAGACCAATTCAATTAATATTGAAGTCTCTAAACAAAAAGACACAGAAAATGGAATTATTTACAAAACACCTGCAAAACTCTCACTTCACCTCATATAATAAGCAAAACTACGACATATAACAAAACAAAACATACCAATCCATGTCACCAGGAGACAGCTGCTCAGTCAGCTCATTCTTCCAGATTGTTTTTGGCTCATACACTGTAAAATCCTTGTGGTATCCTGACTGTACAGGGGTTAGACAATAAAACTGAAACACCTGTCATTTTAGTGTGGGAGGTTCTATGGCTAAATTGGACCAGCCTGGTAGCCAGTCTTCATTGATTGCACATTGCACCAGTAAGAGCAGAGTGTGAAGGTTCAATTAGCAGGGTAAGAGCACAGTTTTGCTCAAAATATTGAAATGCACACAACATTATGGTGACATACCAGAGTTCAAAAGGAGGATAAATTGTTGGTGCACGTCTTGCTGCGCATCTGTGACAAGACAGCAAGTCTTGTGATGTATCAAGAACCACGGTATCCAGGGTAATGTCAGCATACCACCAAGAAGGACGAACCCACATCCAACATGGATTAACTGTGGACGCAAGAGGAAGCTGTCTGAAAGGGGATGTTCGGGTGCTCAACCCGGATTGTATCCAAAAAACATAAAACCACGGCTGCCCAATCACGGCAAGAATTAAATGTGCACCTCAACTCTCCTTTTCCACCAGAAATGTCAGTGGGAGCGTCCACAGGGTCAATATACACAGCCGGGCTGCCTATAGCCAAAACCTTTGGTCACTGATGCCAATGCCAACGTCGGTTCAATGGTGCAAGGAAGCGCAAAATCTGGGCTGTGGACAATGTAAAAACATGTTTGTTCTCTGATGAGTCCACCTTTACTGTTTTCCCCACATCCGGGAGAGTTACAGTGTGAAAAAACTCAAAGAAGCGTACCACCCAGGACTTTTGCATGCCCAGAGTGAACGCATGGGGGTCGGATCAGTGATGGTTTGGGCTGACCATATCATGGCATTCCCTTGGCCCCAATACTTGTGCTAGATGGGCGCCGTCACTGCCAGGACTCCCGAATCATTCTTGAGGACCATGGGCATCCAATGGTTCAAACATTGTTTCTGAAGTCGGTGCCGTGTCATCAGGATGACAATGCAACAATACACACAGCACAAGACTGGTGAAAGATTGGTTTGATGAACATGAAAGTGAAGTGAACATCTCCCATGGACCTGCACAGTCACCAGATCTAAATATTATTGAGCACTCTTGGGGAGTTTTGAGGAGCGAGTCAGAAACATTTTCGCTCCACCAGGATCACGTAGTGACCTGGCCACTTATCTGCCAAGAAGAATGGCTTAAAATCCTCTGACCACTGTGCAGGACTTGTATATGTCATTCCCAAGACGAATTGTCGCTGTATTGGCCGCAAAAGGAGGCCCTACACCATACTAATAAATTATTGTGGTCTAAAACCAGGTGTTTCAGTTTCATTGTCCAACCCCTGTAGTTCTCCTTATTGCTTACGTTTTAGCAGAAAGTCATTAAGCTGTCATGGGAACAGTTGGGCCTTACAGTTTTCCAGTGTCAAAATCTCATTCATACAGATCCAGGAGGGAAAACCAGACTTCCCTCCACCTGGTGACACCCTCCTGGTGTTCCCAGGCCAGAAAGGATATACAGTCCTTCCTGAGAGTTCTGAATCTGCCCCAGTGGGACGCGCCCAAAAAAGCTTCTGAGGGAGGCGCCCAGAAAGCTGTTATCTTTGTCTGATATAACAATTTGTCTTGGGATCTAAAATATTTAAATGACAAAAAAGCAGAAACAAAGTTATTCCCTGGGTAGTCTCACAGGTTTCTCTCAGTGTAAAAACATACCTGTAAAATTAGCTAGACTTCTTAATTCAGAAAGTGGACCTTTTTTTCATGTCAAGTTTTTCGTCATAGCTGGAAACTAAAACTTTTCGTGTGTCTTGAATGGTTCGTCAACTCATCAATGGAGCAAAAGAAAATATATACTACTATCTTTTACAATTACTCAATGTAAAGAACATTGAAAACACAAGAAAAAATTGTTACTGTGACTCAGAGTCACAGTAACAATTGGAACTGAAAGACAGTTGAGGCAATCACATTTACAAAATCAAGGTTATGTTCTCGAACTATTCTTAGTGATGAGATGGAGTCTGAACGACCGAACATTGGCAACTATTGCTTTAATAGCAATGGAGAAATAGAATGATTTGAGATTAAAAGAGTTTTCTTGCAGTTTGCTGGAAGCTGCTGTGAGCTGGTGAGGTGTGTGGTCGGTGCTGTGAACAGACAGGCTCGGTACGGTAGAGTCTCTTCAAAACAACACAGTAGGGCAAAGAGGTCAAACAGACACAGCAGTGAGGACTGCTTTACTACTCTAACTAGGGATGTCTCCATCTGTTGCCAGGTTCCTGTTTAAAGCTTATTGAAAGTAACAAAAGTCTCAATCCTGAAAACATGTTTTTTTTACATGACCAAACGCCTATGTTCATGTGCATGGGCTTTCATGCTTTACGAAATTGATGGCTTCCAGTCATGTGACCCGCTCTGCAAGCTGTGCTAATCAGATTCGTGCAAGCACAGCTCAAACAAAAGTCATTAAATTTAGAGATGTTTCAAGAATAGCATGGCATCTATGATGTGAAAAAAAAACTGTTAGTTTTGTCCACACATGATTATCAGGAACTAAAAATATACCAACTGAAAGCAATCAGAAGCCAAAGCAGCACCTCAGTGAAGCTGCTCTGGATGAAAGACATGAGTTTACTGAAGGCAAGCAGCTGAAGACAGTTATAAACATGGCATTTATTTTAAAGAGGCATCAGCTACATGGGTATTCTTAAATGGCTTGAATTCATATCAAACACAAAAGAATCCTGATTGGGACATGCTTAGCTCCAGTTCTATTGGATGTTGACCAGACATCTATATATAGTCAGTCAGTCAGTCATCTTCTAGCGCTCCTTCCCTAGTGGGTCGAGGGGAAGCTGGTGCCTATCTCCAGCAGTCTATGGGTGGGTCCATCAGAGGGCTTGTAATATATATCTGTATATCTCTTATCTTAAATGAGTTTAACTTTTTCGCCTTTTTTATTATTCTAATAAAACAGTCAACTAAAAGCAGCCAAAGGAAATCCCAGAGAATGACCCACCGAATGCAAACGGTGGTATTCTCTGCTGTGACAGTCAGCTATGTCTGGGACATTCTTGGAACATTCCAGTCCTCCTGATATTGCATATGTAGCCCTTAAAGCCTCACATTCAACAGGGCTCCCTCTGCTGGACACTGACTTTCGCAAGAATCAGAAAGTTCTGAACAATATTGAAATACACTATATTGCCAAAAGTATTTGTCTGTCTACTTTTACATGTAAATGAACTTCAGTGACATCCTATTCTTAATGTATAAGGTCCAACTTGTTGATGGCCCCACCGTTGCCAGCAACAGGAACCTGTAACTATTCTGTAAACATCTTCCACCAGATTTAGGAGTGTGTTCATAGTTAGATGAGAAAACCAGAACTGCAGCCTCCACTAATTTATCCCAAAGGTGTTGAAGAAGGTTGAGGTCAGGACTCTGTGCAGGACAGTCAAGTTTCTCCACACCAACCTTTATACACCTGCAGCCATGAACGTCACTGGAACACCAGCATTCATTGATTTGATGCTGTGACCTTAATGCAATATAGTGTACTTATCAGAATCAGAATCAGCTTTATTGCCAAGTTTGTACATACAAACAAGGAATTTGACTCCGGTACACTTTGCTCTTTGGTTTTTGTTTTTGCACTACAGAATATACATATTTACAATGTACAAATATACCCATATATAAATAAAAAGGTGCATTTGCAACATCTGTCTGCTGTTGTTTTGTATTTTATTGAATGTTCAACAGAGAAACAGCCTGGGGGAAGAAACTGTCTCTGTGGCGGCTGATTTTAGTTAACAGCGCTCTGTAGCGTCCGGCCTGAAGGCAGAACTCTAAACAGTTTATGTGCAGGGTGTGTGGGGTCTGCAGAGATTTTAGCAGCTCTTTTCCTGACCCTAGACCTGTATAAGTCTTGGATGGAGGGAAGGTCAGCCCTGATGATTCTCTCTGCAGTCCTGATTATTCGTTGCAGTCTGGACCTGTCCTGTTTTGTGGATGAACCGAACCACACGGAGATGGATGAAGACAGGACAGACTGAATGATGGCAGTGTAGAAGATGACCACCAGCTCCTGAGGAAGGTTGTACTTCTTAAGTTGCCTCAGGAAGTACAGTCTCTGCTGGGCCTTCTTCTGAACAGTGTCTATGTGTGAAGACCATCTCAGGTCCTCAGAGATGGTGGTTCCTAAGAACCTGAAGTGGTCCACATCCGATACAGTGTTGTTGAGGATGGTGAGGGGGGTGTATGGAGGTGGTGTTTTCCGAAAGTCCACCACCATCTCCACAGTCTTGAGTGGGTTTAGTTCCAGGCAGTTCTGACCACACCAGTGTACCAGCCGACCCACCTCCTGTCTGTATGCAGACTCATCACTGTCCTGGATCAGTCCAATGACAGTGGTGTCATCTGCAAACTTAAGGAGTTTCACGGACGATACCGCTGAGGTGCAGTCATTTGTGTACAGGGAGAAGAGGAGTGGGGATAGAACACACCCATGGGGGGCACCAGTACTTATTGATCTGGTTCGGGAGAAGATGCTCCCCAGTCTCACCTGCTGCTGTCGGTCCGTCAGGAAGCTTTACTATGCTTTACTATGTAACAGCAGTAAAACTAGCATGGAGCTTGGAACTTTTGTCTCGTTAACTCATTATGCAGGAAACACGTGCCAGTCTACAAAGATAATTTTCTGCATTTACTAGAAGTACCTTTGGGCAGGTTGCAGAAGCCAGCTGGAGCAGAGATGGATGACAGGTTGTCTTCTCCAACCCTCAGCAGGTCCTCGCTCTCACTGCGGGAGTGGAGGGAGCGATGCTCCAGGTCTCTGGGAGCCAGAAAGGCGCTAGGGTCAAAATTCTCCCGAGGGAATTTGACAATTTTCTGAGACTTTATCCAGCGACCGTTTACAAACTGGAAGCGCTTCAGGTGGACAATCTGGAGAAAACAAACATGGCTGACATGTTTGTACTGTGTTTTAACACATTACTTGTGGTCAAGGAAATATTACTGTCAACACATGTAAAGGCCAACTGCAGGGCCTGTGATTCACTGACCAGTATTGGTGGCAGCCTCCAGAGGTCCAGCTTCTTGGTGGCCAGTCGGTGGGTCTTGCACTTTGAGCAGTAGTAGAGCTCATCCTCCCCCAGCTCCTCCTCACTGGTGAAGGCCTTTAGACAGCTGTCCAAGCTGATGGGCTCAGCCTGAGCTCGACGAGACTGCTCCACACTGCAGTGCTCCTCCACAATCTGCATGGAGAGCACACAGAGACATGCTGTTGAGGAATGTTGGCCTTTAATTTACTAACTCAGCTGGAAGGGTGCCATCTGCTGTAAGGTTTGATTTGACAGGTATTATCACATTTATCTGTGATAGGTAGCTGTTCTTATGCCTGAAAATTCGTTCTCTGTCCTTGAATAATAAAAAAAAGATTCTTACTATTTGTAATAATTTATTTCTAATAATAATCATAATTTAAATTAGGACAATGAAGGGGTGGCTCAAGACTTTTGCACAGGTCTTTGGTAACCAATGAATAAGACACAGTTCTATTCACAGCGCTATATGGTTCTGGTAAGAAACTGTTGGCCCCTTACAGGCATTGCTTTTTTTCCTCCCACTTAAATGTTTCAGATCAACAAACTAATTTTGACAAAAAGCCAAAACATGAAAAATCTGTAAGAGGCAAACACTTTTACACAGCACTGTATAGCTCCAAGGTATTATTTCATTTATTTAGCTTATGTAGAAATTGTTCCACATAATGGAGTGTTTATAATGTGCTTCTGCCAGTCTGAGCCTGCTGGTGTGTATTTTACCCTCTCCTGGGAGGTCTGGTAGCGAAGGTGCAGGGCAGTGGGGTCCCAGTCCACAGCTATATAAGCATTCCCTACAGAAGCTCTGTCTTCTGTACACTCTATGGTGCAGCCTCTGCAGAACCTGGAACAGTATAGACACATTAACAGCACACACACTAACGTTTAATTTAAGAAACGTTTTGAACTATTTAATTTCCATGCATTTGGGTCAAATTTCCCTCAGATGGGAGGAGTCGAACCAGAAGTGATACTTCATTTTCTAAACCTAAATGTTAGCATTAAACATATGTTTCTCATAGATTCAATGTAGTCTGAGTGCATGAACCAGATGTGCTGCTCCCTAACTTGTAGCAAACGCATGCGTGACAATCCTACCTGTACCAGGGACACCAAGCACATGAATTGCCATCCTTTCCTACGACCCGGAGAGTGAAGGGGTACTGGTAACCCATGCTGTCGTCACTGCAAGATAGAAAAAAGAAGAAAAAGAAGAGATCAGCGATAATGACAGTGAGCCTGTAATCTTCAGAAGGTTTCTGGTGTTGTTTACTCAGCAGTGCTGAACAAAGGAGCGGAAACATATCAGACATTAGGCAGCAGACAGCCCTTCCTCTTCCTACCAATCCCAGTGACGGATCAAAACTAGACTGGAAACTTCCTGATACTTGGGCACAACAATCCATGCATCTATACTGACCAAATTCAGTTCAATTTAAAAATACTTTATTAACCCCAAAGGGAAATTAAATGTTGTTGTAGCTCATATTATTCAGGTTTCTTCAAAGAGCCATTGTAGATGCTGATGGCTGTGGGCAGGAAGGCTCTCCTGTAGCGGTCTGTCTTACAGCAGATCTGAAGAAGCCTCTGACTGAAGACACTCTGTTGTTGTACAACAGTCTCATGAAGAGGATGCTCAGGGTTCTCCATAATGTTCTTCATTTTATGAAGAATCCTTCTTTGCACAATGATCTCCAGAGGTTCCAGAGGAGTTCCCAGAACAGAGCCAGCTTTCTTTACCAGCTTGTTGAGCTTTTTTAAGTCCCTGGCTCTGATGCTGCTTCCCCAGCAGATGATGGCAGAAGAGATCACACTCTCCACAACAGACTTATAGAAGATCTGCAGCATCTTGCTGCAAACACCAAAGGACCTAAGCTTCCTCAAGAAGTACAGTCTGCTCTGTCCCTTCTTGTAGATGACTTCACAGTTGCATCTCCACTCCAGTTTGTTGTCCAGGTGAACACCGAGGTATTTATACTCCTCCACCACCTCCACTTCTTCTCCCATGATGGAAATAGTTTTTGACTTATTCCTGCTTCTCTTAAAATCTACAATCATCTCCTTTGTTTTAGTCACGTTCAAGATGAGATGATTGTTTCTACACCATGCCACAAAGCGGTCCACCAGCTCCCTGTACTCAGCTTCTTGTCCATCTCTGATCCACCCCACAAATGCAGAATCATCTGAGTATTTCTGCAGGTGACAGGAGTCTGTCTTGTACTGGAAGTCTGAGGTGTACAGAGTGAAGAGGAATGGTGAGGGTACAGTCCCCTGTGTTACTCCTGTGCTGCTGACTACCTGGTTAGACACACAACCCTTCAGTCCCACAAACTGTGGTCTGTTTGTCAGGTAGTCTATGATCCAGGAGATTGTTGAGGCCTCCACCTGAGTCTTCTGGAGTATCTGACAAAGCAAATCAGGTTGGATTGTGTTAAATGCACTGGAGAAATCAAAGAACATGATCCTCACAGTGCTGCTGGCTTTGTCCAGATGACAGTGGGTTTGTTGTAGCAGGTGTATGATGGCATCTTCATCTCCAACTCCACGGCGATAAGCAAACTGAAGGGCGCCCTGATAGTTTATTGTTTGCTTACTCAGGTGGACCAACAGGAGTCTCTCTAGAACCTTCATGATGTGGGATGTCAGGACAACAGGTTTATAGTCATTGAGAACTGATGGGAGAGTTTTCTTTGGTACCAGAACAAGACAGGAGGTCTTCCACAACACTGGAACCTTCTTCTGGGCCAGGCTAAGGTTGAAGAGGTGCTGCAGAATCCCACAGAGCTGCTCTGCACAGGCCTTCAGAACTCTAGGGCTGACACCATCTGGACCTGCAGCCTTATTCTGATTCAGTCTCTCCAGTGCATCTTCACTTGACTTCTTGAGACACAGGTGGAAGGGGGAGGCAAAGGGAGCATCAGCATCTTCTGATATGGTTGAAGGTAAACATGTAGAAGCAGAAGGGTCTATGGCTGAGGTGGAAGATAAAACATTTGAGGTGTTATTGGACAGCTGTGGGTCCTGTGGGTCAAAGGAGGGTGGGATGTCAGTTTGGCTGTGAGAAGGAGAGGAGGAAGATCCATCATAATGTAGGCGTGAATGTACATGCAATCAAACACCTTATGAAGGAGTTTGAAGAATCACCTGCCTGGTTTTAGTTAAACGTGCACAAACATTCAGGATTCCAGTGGGGTGTGTATATATGTTTCAGTTATTTGAAATTTTAGTTTGAAATATGTCCGGCAGGGCACTGTTTAGCTCAAATGGAATAAAAAGTATTAGGGTAATGAATCTTAAGTCTGACTTTTTGTTTAAATATAATTTTCATAATGTTATTAAGGTATGCTATGCATTACTATATGAACCATTTATTTACAATAGGAATATAACTCAGAGAATTTATTTAAGTAATGATCTTTTACTGTTAGTTTAGAACTCAGGATTTAATATTATGTAATTTTTTTTTACCCTTTGTTGGTAGACAACACTTTGAATACAGCTTCTCAGAAGAGAATTTTTTATTGTTTTGGAACAGACGCTTCTCTGAAAAAATTTAAATAACTGTAGGATTTTTTTCTAATGTGACGTGGCCATAATTCCTCCTGGTGGGGCAGTTAGCCTAATGCTTAATTAGACAAACAGAGACAAAGAACCAGAGCATCAAACAAGGAGCCCCATCAGATTTACCTGGTTAACTTTTATTGTAACTTTTTGGTTTGTTCTCCATCTTATCTTTAATGTTCTAGCAAGCTTTGGCTTAATTGGCCTTCATGCCTCTGGAGTACGGAACCAGAGACAGCGTTACCAGCAAGATTACCCTTCGGTATTGTTTACAATTCAGTTCTGAATTCCAAAGAGAGGAACCACCAAGAGGTCAAAACCATCCCACAGAACCAGCAGCCTGTCAGCATTACAGTGACCTGCCCTGGCAGATGGAGCAGCAGGCCCGAGGGTGACCAGCCCTACAGCTAAGAGAGAGAAGAACATAGCTGAGGGAAACCAGAGCAGAAACCCAATTGGTTCAGAGACACCCAAACCCCCTCATGTCCTGTTCTAGTACTGTGGGAAAATGATGGACCTAGGGTTTCCTCTTTTTAAATTCTCCCTCAGACTTAGGTCAAATGTGTAGAACTCTAACAATGTTAGGCTTGAGTTTTAAAAAAGAGACACCAATATGATTTTATATAAAGTTACATCTTTAATCAACTACTCGTACTCGTCGTCTTCCGCTTATCCGGGACCGGGTCGCAGGGGCAGCAGACTATTTAGAGACACCCAGACGTCCCTCTCCCCAGACACCTCCTCCAGCTCCTCCAGGGGGGACCCCAAGGCGTTCCCAGGCCAGCCGAGAGACATAGTCCCTCCAGCGTGTCCTGGGCCGTCCCCTGGGCCTCCTCCGGTGGGACGTGCCTGGAAGACCTCCCGAGGAAGGCGTCCAGGAGGCATCCGATATAGATGCCCGAGCCACCTCAACTGGCTCCTCTCGATGTGGAGGAGCAGCGGCTCTACTCAGAGCCCCTCCCGGATGGTCGAGCTCCTCACCCTATCTCTAAGGGAGTGCCCAAACTCCTGCTCCGCTCGTACAGGGACCGGATGGCCCCTAATAAAGGGCCCCCGATTCCATACTCCTGGAGCCCCCCCACAGGGCATCATGAGGAACACAGTCGAATGCTTTCTCCAGGTCCACAAAACAAATGTGGACCGGTTGGGCAAACTCCCATGAAACCTTGAGTACCCTGTAGAGGGTATAGAGCTGGTCCAGTGTTCCACGGCCGGGACAAAAACCACACTGCTCCTCCTGAAGCCAGCCGAGGTTCGACTATCGGCCGGACTCTCCCCTCCAATACCCTGGCGTAGGCCTTACCAGGGAGGCTGAGGAGTGTGATCCCCCTGTAGTTGGAACACACCCTCCGGTCACCCTTCTTATGAAGGGGAACCACCACCCCGGTCTGCCAGTCCAGAGGTACTGTCCCCGACCCCCATGCAATGTTGAAGAGGCGTGTCAACCATGACAGCCCTACAACATCCAGAGATTTGAGGTACTCAGGGCGGATCTCATCCACCCCCGAAGCCTTGCCACCGCGGAGCTTTTTAACTACCTCGGTGACTTCAGACTGGGTGATGAAAGAGTCCAACCCCGAGTCCCCAGCCTCTGTTTCCACCAGGGAATGCGTACTGGCAGGATTGAGGAGATCCTCGAAGTACTCCTTCCACCGCCAGATAACGTCCTCAGTCGAGGTCAGCAAGCTCCCACCCCCACTATAAACAGTGTTGGCGAAGCACTGCTTCCCCCTTCCTGAGGCGCCGGACGCTTTGCCAGAATCGCTTCGAGGCCAACCAGTAGTCCTTCTCCATGGCCTCACCGAACTCCTCCCAGGCCCGAGTTTTTGCCTCTGCCACAGCCCGGGCCGCAGCATGCTTGGCCTCACGGTACCCGTCAGCCGCCTCAGGAGTCCCACAAGCCAACCACAGCCGATAGGACTCCTTCTTCAGCTTGACAGCATCCCTTACTGCCGGTGTCCACCACAGGGTTCTGGGATTGCCGCCGCGACAGGCACCGCAGACCTTACAGCCACAGCTACGGGCAGCAGCATCGACAACAGATGCGGAGAACATGGTCCACTTGGACTCTATGTCTCCAACATCCCCCGGAATCTGGTCAAAGCTCTCCCGGAGGTGGGAGTTGAATACATCCCTGGCCGAGGGCTCCGCCAGACGTTCCCAGCAGACCCTCACGATGCGCTTGGGCCTGCCAAGTCTGTCCGGCTTTCTCCTCCTCCAGCGGATCCAACTCACCACCAGGTGGTGATCAGTGGACAGCTCAGCCCCTCTCTTCACCCGAGTGTCCAAAACATGCGGCCGAAGGTCTGATGATACGACAACAAAGTCGATCATTGACCTCCTGCCTAGGGTGTCCTGGTGCCGAGTGCACTGGTGGATACCCTTATGCTTGAACATGGTGTTCATTATGGACAATCCATGACTAGCACAGAAGTCCAATAACAAAGCACCAGGCCATTCCTCCCGATCACGCCTCTCCAGGTGTCACTGTCGTTTCCCACATGGGCGTTGAAGTCCCCCAGCAGAATAATGGAGTCCCAGGGAGGGGCATTTTCCAGCACCCCCGACAGGGACACCAAGAAGGCCGAGTACTCCGCACTACCGCTCGCCCGCAGGCTGAAACGACAGTCAGAGACCTATCCCCAACACGAAGGCGCAGGGATGCGACTCTCTCATCCACTGGGGTTAACCCCAACACGAGATGGCTGAGATGGGGGGCAACAAGCAAACCCACGCAAGCCCGCCGCCTCTCCCCGTGGGCCACTCTAGAGTAGAAGAGAGTCCAGACTATTTCTAGGCGATATCCCTCAACCTCCCGCACAAGCTCAGGCTCCTTCCCCCCCAGCGAGGTGACATTCCACGTCCCTAGAGCCAGCCTAAGCATCCGGGGATCGGGCCGCCATGGTCTCCGCCTTCGTCCGCCACCCAGTCCTCTTTGCACCCGCTCGTCACCCGCTTCAATCAACTAGTCATTTTATAAATGTTCATTCTTAGATTCCTTCAGAATGTCCCCATAATTAGTGTTAGCTATATGTCTGCTTAAGTGTAGTGATTAATTAATTTCTGATTGTATTAGTGACTAGTTCCTAGTTAATCATTCTATTTTCTACTCTACATGAGATTTGATCATTTTTGAGGTAATCTTCATAATTCAAATAAATACTTGGATACAGTGAAAGATATCTGGTTTTAGAATAAATACATTTCATATATTCCTTTCTGTCAAGTATGCAATTAAGAAAAGATTTTTATTACATACAAATAAAAGAATCACCTCATCAAATGCTACATTTCATGGTCAACCATTTTGTATATTTCCTCTACAGCCCTGCTGGATAAATGCATGAGAAGAAAACACATGACTGAGCTGTAAGCTAAACGGAATCTCAAGCAACCCTTTCCCTGTGTAGTGATATTGGGTTTTCTGGTGAAAAGCTGATAATTACCAGTCCTGGGCATGGTTGCTGGCCTCCTGTGGGGGCAGTGGGCTAGCCAGTCGGGACACTTGGATCCAGACTGCATCATACAGGTCCTTCTTACTGGTGTGGACCGTGCAGGGAACTATGAGCGGCATTCCAAACAGGCTGGGGCGGTTCTTTTGAGATGACAAGAAGTACAACTCTGTACGCATCTGAAAAGGGACACAAACATGTACATGTAACAGGTTTATACACATCTACAATGGTAGCCACTCTAAAATTGCACTTAGCATTTATAAATACAGTACAATTTTAGTGAATTCTCACCATCTTCCGGTGCATGGCGATGATGTAGCCAATAAAAGGGCTCTCCTGCACAGGTGTGATATGTCCATTGGCGACCCCATTGACCAGGGGTATCTCTGGGCTGCAAGGCACCATGGTGCCGAGCCCACCATTAGGGATCAGGTGGCCATTAGCAGCTGAGCCGTTGACTGTTGGAGTGATGTCTGATCAAATAAGAAAGAAAACGTGAAAATAGAAAATACAGAAACAGCAGTAGATGATCATGTGGACCTCCAGGATTGAAAAGTACATTGTTAGAGGAGAGGCTAACCTGTGAGTGTGGGTGAGCTCAGAGAGGTTGGTGAACCTGGCACCGGGACCTCAAATGCACAGAGGAAGCCATTGACAGAGAGACGAACCTTCTGGTTGTCCTGAGGAAAGTTCTGAACACAGACGGTTTACACATAAGACTGAACTACAGTAAGAGTCAGAGAGCAACTGCTGTATTATCACCACCATGTGACTACCTTGATGTTGGAAGCATGGACCTCAGCCAGGAGGATCTGCTCAGGCTTCAGGCTGCACAGCTCGCTCAGCAGTTTCTTCAGCCCTGTGTACTTCTCATCCATGTTCAACCTCAGACCATACCGTACAGGTGTGGAGCCATCCAGTTTAATGACTACAGACACAACACAAAACCTTATTCGGGTCCTTTTTCCCCCCGATATGATCTTTTTCCTCCAATGTACTCACCAGTGATCTCCAGATGCATGGAGCTATCCATGGGCAGAGGCAGAGACAGGAAGTTGAAGGGGTCAAAGCGGGCGCTGATGTGACCGCAGGTTTTACACTTCACCTGGGACTTCAGCTGACCGTGGAACAGATCCACTACAATGGAACGGTTCCTGCGAAGGTGGTTCTCCCAGGCCTGCAGAGGGGAGAAGTGTTGACACAGGAACATACGCACACAACAGAGAGAACCAATGTTACCACTGGTCTCCAGGACTTTGCAGCTGTGATCTAACCATGATAAGAATGAGATGCTTTCATTTGGACAGGAGTCAGTTGGAAAAGAAAAAATCTCTTTGCTTCCACTGAAAGCTGAAACTGAACATAAGTATTAGAACAACATCTGCGGTGTTGTGGACACTGCTGTTAGATTTAAAAATCTTTCATCTAACTGGAAACAGAACAATTAAAAAACCTCATCTTTCATTATAAAATGTGCTGCCTTTACATCTGTGTGTGAACTCATGTGAACTTTTTAATCTACTCTTTGATTTTAGCATTTCATCCACCAGGCACCTACAGTTAGATTCAGCTTTTTACGCTCTGAGTGCTTTGAAACAACTATACCAAAAATCAAATACAGCTGAGCTCAGTGAGGTGAAAAACACTCTACTGCCTCCTGGTGGCTGCCCTGGTTGTATTTCACTTTTCCCCTCCAGACAATTACCAGCATCCAGACATTGCCAGCATCCAGGTATGTGTTAACACACACCTGGAAGGAAAGGCATCAGCAATGACCTTCAAGAACCAACGGTTGCTCTCCATCAATCTGGGAAGTGTTCTGAGGCTAATTCCAAGCTATTTAAAGTCAATCATTCTACAGAGCAAAAGACCTTTCACAAGCTAAAAACATTTGAGACAGTTGCCAATCCTTCCAATGGAAATTCATCCCAAGATCAGGTTGTGTAACGCTTAAAAAAAGTGCAAAAAAAAACCCTCCATCTTCGACTCTACAGGTCTCATTAGCGTGTTAAACATATTTGAGAGTACAATTAGAAAAAGACTGAACAGGCATGGCTTTCCTGGAAGAGTTGCCAAAAGAAAGCCTCTTCTCTCTAAAACAGAATATGGCAACATGAATTAATTTTGCAAAGTTGGGTCTGAATGAAGCAGAGGACTTCTGAAATGATGTCAGACAGACGGGTGAAAGCAAAATGGAGAGATTTCCATAGGGCACTGTGCACACCTCATGGTCAATTGTCAAGCATGGTGGTGGAAGGCTGATGATCTGGGCTTGTTCTGTGGTTGTATGACCTATTGAATGTTTAGAATCTGTTTTGTTACCTGCTTTTCACATCTTAACTGACATATTTTATTATGTCCTGAAAAATAAAACACTAGAAAGGAAGAGAGTATACTTTACAATAACTGTGTATTAATAAACAGTTCACCTTCCTGATAGAGTATTGACAGTCTAACATGAAACAGTTCATTTTATAATTCAATTCAATTCCGTTTATTTATATAGCGCCAATTCACAACATGTTGTCTCAAGGCACTTTACAAACTCAACTCAATCCAATCATACAGATTTTAATCCTAACTATCGAACAGTGCAGTCAGATTCAGTTTATTATTCAAATTGGATAAAAAGTTTTTCTGTCTAAGGAAACCCAGCAGATTGCATCCAGTCAGTGACTTGCAGCATTCACTCCTCCTGGATGAGCATGTAGAGACAGTGGACAGTTGCTTGCGTTGACTATAACTTTTTTGTCTTTTACTTCTTTAAATTTATAATCCTGCTGTAACTTTTAAAGCCTCATAAAAACATTGGGGAGTTCAACCAGGTAGTATAATGATACCATGTTGTCTGTAAGTCAGTTAAAAGAAATTATAAATTTTCCTAAACAAGTCTTTTTTGTTAGAAGTTGTATCTATATAGATTCCTGTATTTATGAATTTGAAGATAATGTTCTTTGAGATAATAATTTGTTTTAAAAAAGCATGTGGTGTTCCTCTGTCTTTAAACAACTTATGACAACAAATATCGTTCTGTCTCGGTGGTATTTAAGGGAAAAGACAGGAGAACCAATCAGCAACCCCTCTGACCTCAGAAGCCACCTCCCAGTCAGGCCGGCCGTCACTGTCCTTCAGCTCCACATAAGGCTTCTCATGGACCCTGTTCAGATCTTCATGGAGGCCATCAAGAAGGAATGCCAGTAGCTCCTGGGAATCCTGCTGCTGGAAGCCATTGAAGCGTGGGGCATACTTTGCTATTGTCCACTGCGGAGAAAACAGTTTGGTGCATTTATTATTAGTTTGCTTTAATTATTTTAAAGTTTAGACCCAAGCTGTAAAGACTAACTCCAGCTCCTGACAACAACAGAAAGGTGTAGCATCTTGAACCCTGTAGGTTTGCATGGCAGACTGGTAGGAAACCTCACCCTGAGTTTGAGCGGCGCCACGCTCTTCTGCGTCCCACTCCAAAGCTCCAACACCAAGTCTCCATAACACTTGGCCATATGACCTCTCATTCCAATGGGGTTAGTCCTGTCAGTGAAACAGCACAGTGAAACACGCGGAACCATCCTGATGCCAAAACCGTTCAGACAGGCAGTGAATCAGCACCTGTTGAGCTCATAGAGGTGTCTTCCTGAGAGGAAGTAGTCTGACAGAGGCTTGGTGTTGCTCACACACTGGATGCTGGAGTTCATGAAACATGTGTTGCCAAGGTTACTGAGGCCAGTCGCTCCTTTCTCAGTAGGAACTAGGGAGGAGAAAGCAAAACAATAAATGAATGCAAGAAGGCTTTGTTTTACAGAATTATATGTATGATCAATATTTTGAAAGATAAATGCAAAATGTGTGTAGAGTCCTAAAAATACAGCAACCACAGAAATGACAGCATGGTCAAACTAAGGAACCTAGTCACAGTTTTTAGCCATTGAACAATGGTAACCTGTGAAAAAGAACACCTTGCTGCTGTCAAAAACCCTCTGCAGCCGCTGAAAACATCCTTAACAATAAGTTCAAGAGAGGAGCTGTATAATAACATACGTTTTTATGACTTTATCACATGTTCACATCTCCCCTGCTGCACTTTAAAAAAGATGCAACACAGACCTTCTGATGTGTAAGAAACCGCCTGAACAAAAGTGATGTAGTGAAGAAAAAAGAAATCATCACAGAAGAGGACCTGCTTGAGCTACGAGGAACCGTTTGATGTTTCAGGAGTTTTAGATGAAATACCTCTTCTTCTCCAGACTGACAACTGCGTTTAATACAGAGTACTTTACACCATCCCCACACACAAACATAATCCCAAACCCAGTGCAGTTTAGTTAAAAACGCCGGTGAAACTTCTGAAACTGAACATCTGATATCTATCAGTAACAGTCAAATGATTGTTTTCAGATAAAACAGTAGTAACTGAAGTCTTAATTCAATAACAAAGGAGGAGGAGGAAGAGGAGGATGTGTCACATGGGGGTCATTTCAACCCAGTTAATCCAGATGGAGTGGCTAGATTCCAATTCAGGTGTTGGTAGACCTATATTCCTAAATCCTCTTACATTTTTAATTTGCTTCTCTTGTGTTTCCCAACAGCTGGTTTAGCATTCTCATGACCAATGTCAAACAGTGAGAGATTTCCTGGAAAAGTTATAGAGTTCGACTGCTGCTGCTACCCCCAGCCTATTACTGTCACATCTAACAGCCATTAACATTCACACAGCTGTCTCTCTTTCCTCATGATATTTCCTGTCTTTTAACACAGTCTAATAAGAGCAACAACACCAGCAGGTGCTTTCTATTCACTGATGGACTGATATCTCTGCTGGATGGTTGGGACACAATTCTGCTCTGGTACCAAATCATACACTCCATCATTTACTACATGTTACATCTTACTGTATGACCTGCGATAGTGAGCTCAGTCAGTAGGACATTTCAGGTTCTTTATGATTTCTAAGATCATAGCAAGTGTGCTGGCCATAGGTTTGCCATGACTGAAAGATTCCTCTTCAAAGCTTACACTGATCCCACAAGCAGTCTGTAAGATGTGAGAATACACAGAGAGCTCATTCAGCTTACCTTTGTGTCTGTCCATTTTACAACTGTTGGCGATGAAGGACATTTCCTCAGGCCAGCTCATGTCCTTGTTCCTGACTGTGGAGGAACAGATAGAGATTGTATGTATTCTCATGATTCAACATCAGCTGTTCTAAGTATATGACAGTTTCACTTTAATGACTGAGAAGTAGTAGAAACTTAAGTTTCTCTTACCCTCAATAACAAGCTGCTGCTCATCCTGGATCTTTAGACTTTCCAGTGTGTGGTCTTCATCATCAAGGAGGGTGAGGTAGTTCTAAAGGACAAACATGGGATGAAACATGGTTTTATTGAAACATATTTAACAAAGCCAGGCTTTGATACCATACCAAGGTACTGCTATACCAATGCATGGTCATACCAAGGTACGGTCATACCAAGGCATGGTCATACCAAGGTACGATTACACCATGCATGGTCATACCTAGGTACTGCTATACCAATGCATGGTCATACCAAGGTATACTATACACATGCATGGTCATACCAAGGTACGGTCTTTCCAAGGCATTGTCATACCAAGGTACAATTACACTAAGGCATGGTCATACCTAGGTACGGTTATCCCAAGGCATAGTCATACCTAAGTACGGAAAATTGGTCAAGATTATTCCAAAAATTAGTCAGAAGTTGGCATCTATATTCAGCAGGTGTTCATTCAATATATTTGCATAAGTCTATGTATCAAAATAAAAATAAACAAATCTTGCAGCTAATATACAGTAATAGTCAGTATGTTAGATTATTCTACCAGCAGGCAGAATAATTGGTGCTTTTCTGCATCAGGTTTATTCTTTTCTAGATTCAAACGAACTAACAACAAATCAAGAAACTCAGGTTTAGTCGAGCAGTCTTGGAGTGAGAGAGCAGGGTAAGATACGTCACCATCTTTCTCCTTCTCTGTCATCCCTGCGGAGTACTATGTCAAACATTAACAATAGATGCAGAACAATCACAATCTTTGCTTACCTCGCTGTTGTAAAGCCAGAGCCTCATGTCCTCCTCCTTGATGCGGAGCCTCTGTGACAGGTACAGGTGGATGTCCTTGATGGTGGCCATGCGGCTGAAGCAGCCGGTGTAGGCCAGCATCCTCTTCAGAGGAGCGTTTGGAGATGGGACATTTCCTGCAAGAATAAAAACCCACATTTAGACACTGACCTAAACACAGGAGAAACAATCATGATGAGAACCCGACCTTTCATCCAACACACAAGCTCACAGATGCAACCAACAACAGCCATCAGCTGATTGAGGATTAGTTGTAAGAAAGCAGCAAGAAAGGGGCTCGTTGGTCAATCAATGCAGGCATGATTGGTCAAATAATCAGTAAATCAACTTGGTGAATTTAGGGCTCAGCCCCAATTAATTCAAGCACAATCTAATCAATTAGACATGTTATTTAGTCATTCAACTGATGGTGATTAAAAAAAATTATTAGAAAATCTGGTAGTGTTATTCCCACCTACACAGCTTTGCTTTTCCCTCAAAGCACACAGTGAAGCAGCCTGTACATTTGTTTATCCTGCATAGATCCGGATTGGATATTTATCCCGAGGGTCTCAGTGGCCCAGCATTAATCCAAGTGTGAGTGAGAGTAGAAGCCAACGCTGTTCTGGGGCAGAAACCGGATCTGATGACATGATTTGGAGAAGCGCTCTCATACTGAGTGCTAATGTCAGCCTGAGCATCCCAAACTGGATTAGGGCTGAAATTACTTTCTAAATGTCCATTAAAGCTCAGATGTTCATCAGCAGAGAAATTAAACACCGAGGTGAAGTGAAGCTTTTCTTATTATGTGAGGGGCTCTAAATATAGTTTATTTACCATATGATATTCCTTTATTGTCAGAACAGGTCTGAAAGTGGTCTTACATAACAGCACTATCGTTTACAGACGGACATAATCAAAAAGTACACATGGTAAGATGAGTAGACGATGGCATTCAATGCTGGTTAATGTTCGAAGTTTAGCTTCAGGATTGACTGGTGAACAAAAGCATTTCTCAGTGAACCTTTATTAAACTGTGGAACACTGTATCTTTGGCCTGATGGTAACAGTCTGTATTCGTGTTCTTCAGAGCCATAAAGATCCACACTGGGGGACCTCAAATCTTAGAGAAAGAAAGGTGATGATGTAGACTAAGATTAAACTGAAGGATTTTAAAGGAACAATTTTAAAGGAGGATTTTAAATATTGTGAAGTATTTCTGTTACTTCCTGGCACTGCGTCTATAAAACAGGACTGCATGTCATGATGGTTACTTTTCATTATAAAACTTTTATTCAGTCCCTTAATCCTTTCCACCTCTGCTCATGTTAACCCCCCCATAAATTTTATTGGGACTTTATGTGATAAACTTACAGAAAGTACAACATAATGGTAAAATAGAAGGAAAGGGGCACATGGTTTCCCCTACTCTGATACCCCTAAATCAAACCCAGTGCCACCAATTGCCTTCAGAGGTCATCTACCTCATAGACATATTCCAGCTGGAACACGTGGAGAAGTTAAAAGCAGGGTTTGGCTGTAGAACAATATACTAAGCTTTGAACATCTCACAAAGCAACCGCGAACCTACTGAGACAAGGCTGACCACTGAAAAGCAACACTGCACATCACCCTGAACACACCATTTTGACAATGGTGAACACACCATTTTGACAGTAAAAACTGGTGGTGGCGTGGGAATGTGTTTCCTCAGCAGGGACCGGAAAGCTGGTCAGAGATGATGGAAAGATGGATAGAGCTGAATATAACACCCTGCTAGATGCTGCAAAATACTTGGGACAGGGGCAGAGGTTCAACTTCCAGCTTGATGACCTTAAACATACAGCCAGAGGAGCAGTACAATGGTTTAGATCAAAGCATATTGATGTGTTACAATGGCTCAATGAAAGTCCAGACTTAAACCTAATCAAGGATCTGTGGCTGTTCTCAGATCCACCTTATCCAATCTGACTGAACTTGAGCCATTTTACAAAGCAGCACGAGGAATGATTTGTCCCTAAATATGCAGAGCCGGTTGGAGCAACTGCAGCAAAAGGCTGATCTACAAAACACTGACTTATAGGGGCTGAAGGATGTTTTTCACAGTGTTTTCCATTTCTCGGTCATGCCATCACTGCATAGCTGTGGAGATTGGAAAAACTCAATTATTCAACTTTCATAATGATTAGCCTTTCATGGGCCACTGGGTAATCCCCTGCCTGGCTTGGATGAGTCCACACGAGGAAGATTAACGGTGGGAGATGCGGGATTGCTCAAGAAAGCATTAATCGACGGCTTGCTCTGGTCTTGCTGCAAGCTTACGTTACCTCTTGGTGGAGGCAAATACGGTGGGAACACTCGCAGGCTGGTCATACCCATATTGACCCAGATGTTGGACTGGGGGGACCGGGTGGCGGGCTGCTGGCGGAGAAAGAGGAGGTAGCGGGGGAAGAGTTCCAGCTCTGCTTGACCAATCTTGCTTTCCAGGATAACCTGCAGGAGTAGAGAGGAAAGTTATGGTAGTTACCAGTGAAGCAACTGGTCCTGGAAGAACAGAATAGTAAAACAGAGGGCAACACAAAGGGACATACCAAGACGTTTTGGTTTATTAAGGTTTACTCCAAAGTGAGACCAACTTTGTAAAATCTAAGTCATAAAGTTCAACACATCTACAGTCCAACAAATAGAGCACAAGGTCTCCAACCACCGGGCCTCGGAGCAGTACCAGGCTTTGGTCTAGTGGTACCAGGCCGCAGAGCATTCAATTAACATGCATAGTAATGTCGGTGGTATTAACGAGTGGAGAGTGTGAGCAGTTTGATTTTGAAAACCCAGAAGCTTCCGAAGGTGCGCTTGAGAAGTATAAGATACAAAGTTAAAGTAAGCAGGAAGGAAAGCATGCAAGTAAACATGGAGGAGAGAGAGCATCCGGCCCAGTCCAATCCAACAGTATCTTGTTGCTTTTACGGTTTTACAATAAAATTTGCCAAAGAAACATTTCTGATTATGTGGCTGCATCACATATGATTTTCACTGTACAACATTATAATTAGCTGTTATGTCAACTACATTTGTATTGATTAAGTGTATTTAATACAGAACAGAATAGAATAGAATAGAAAATTCTTTATTGTGGGAAAATTCAGATGTGTCAGCAACAAAGCAAAAGACGAAGAAAGAATACAGGTTTATGCATCACTAAAACCATAGAAAAAGCTACCAGACTAAAAGCTTTAAGAACCAGTCAGGAAAAACAATCAGGCTGTAAAGTAAAGAAGAATAAAACCCAGAATAAATCAAATGTATTTTTGAACATACTGTAAGGTTATCAACAAGCATACTCAGATGAATTAAATTAGAGGTGCAGCACAGTCCTCTGACATTGGTGACAACATCAATGTAAAAACTGTGCAATATATTATAAAACAGAAAACAAATAAAACATAATCTCCTTTGTGTAGTGAAGGAGCAGTCAGTGTAACTGTCATGTATGCAGCCAATTATGCCTGGAAACCCAGAAATATATCAATAGATAATGCTTGAAGTCTCAAATGTGATACAGATTAAATTACTGCTGTCACTGATCCCTGCAATCCTGTAGGATTCTTCTTTTATTAGTCTTGTGGATCTGTGACTAGGGAACACCACAAAACTGTACAGCAGGGCTGCCAACAGTTTCTTAGACTGCAAAACTACTTATAAATGCCCAAGTCACAAAGATCTACTGTCCAACGGTGGGGAGGGGAGGCTCCTGTTTAAAAACTCTGTTTGAAAATGAAATTTAACTAAACCTAAGCTATTTGTACCTGATGATAACACAAAAGAACAGAACTAAACTAAAATCTCAGTTGGGCTTCGAAACCCAGTACCCTGCGTGAGAGGCAGGGACACAGACCACTCTGCAAAGGAGGACAATCTGACTTTAATAAATGTCAGTCAGTCATTTTCTACCGCTAATTCCATAGTGGGTCACGGGGGAGCTGGTGCCTCTCCAGCAGTCTATGGGCGAGAGGCGGGGTACACCCTGGACAGGTCGCCAGTCCATCACAGGGCAACACACAAACAACTATGCGCACACTCATTCATACACCTAAGGGCAATTTAGAGAGACCAATTAACCTAACAGGCATGTCTTTGGACTGTGGGAGGAAGCCGGAGTACCCGATGAGAACCCACGCATGGAGAACATGCAAACTCCATGCAGAAAGACCCCCGGCCGGGTATCGAACCCAGGACCTTCTTGCTGCAAGGCAACAGTGCTACCAACTGCGCCACCGTGCAGCCCACTTTAATAAATGTTTGTGATTACAAATAAATAAATTGAAAAAAATGATGAGACGTCTAATTCAATTCAAAAATACTTTATTAATCCTAAAGGGAAATTTTATAAATCACGGTCTGATCACCCTCTTCTGATGTAGATTTCTGCTGAGTGATTGCGCTCCAACATCTCGAGGCTCCTCCAGAAAAGATCACACCATTTCTGACACTTTCCTTGTGCCAGATCTCAACAAAAATGTAGACCAAACCCAGGGTTAGTTCACTAAAGCCTGCTACCAAGCAGGGTTGGTTCACAGAGTATGTTGCAGGGGTAACTTAACTCAGGGTAAACACTACCTGACTGTCTGAAACCGAAAACCCAGGGTATGAACATACTTACCCCAGAACTTACAGTTCTCACTAAACCTGCTTTCTGAAACGGGGCCCAGGAGGCTGCAAATCAACTGCTTATGTGCCTAATAAAGTTGTCTGGATTTGAATCTGAAAAAGGTCAGTAGTTCAGTCTTGAAGACGTTCTATGCTCAGTTTTTTTCCAGTGTTTGGGATACTATTACACCCGGCCTCATGGTAACACTGAGCTGGTGTGCTCCATTCACTCACCGGTCGAGGCAGGCTCAGGTTGGCACCGTACCAGTGGTAGAGTGCCCGCCACACTGGCTCTGGCACCATCTCAAAGTCTCTACCAGGCACCAGCTGCAAAGAGCGCTTCAGCCTTCCTCCCTCCATAGTTAATGTAGGAGCCTGCAGGGGACAGAGCACATGTAAGATAAAAAAGCACAAAAAAGACGCAGTTCTGTCACTTTCAATTACACATAATAGTTGGAGACAGTATCCTTTTGCCCTCTACAAGCTGTCAGGCTTCTATTATTACAGTAAACAGTAAAGATAAAAACTAAATAAAAACATCCTCTGGTTCCAGGCAACAAAAAACACAGAAGTGGGTTTCAAGTGAGAACCTCTGCTACCAAAGTAAAATCAAGCTGCAAAATAAAACAGTTATTTTTCATTTATCTGCTCACTAAAGCATTAGCATTGCTTAATTACCAAAAGCTTGGATGATATACTTGTATAAGCCTAAGACAGCGTAAATGTGGGACTATAAGGTAAACCTGGGATGGACTAGATCATACTGGAGTCCTCTCTGAGGCTGCTTCTATTCTCAGATGTCAAACATATCTAGAAACAAAGCGGACAAGCTTGTGGAAGGTTTGTACCATGAGCAAAAACATTGACTTCTATCCAGTTTAGTAAAGTACAATGCAAAAAGTTCTCATACTGTATGAACCTTTTCATATTTTGTAATGTTACAATTACAAAATATACACTGCTCAAAAAACTAAAGGGAACACTCAAATAACACATCCTAGATCTGAATGAATGAAATATTCTCATTGAATACTTTGTTCTGTACAAAGTTGAATGTGCTGACAACAAAATCACACAAAAATTATCAATGGAAATCAAATTTATTAACCAATGGAGGCCTGGATTTGGAGTCACACACAAAATTAAAGTGGAAAAACACACTACAGGCTGATCCAACTTTGATGTAATGTCCTTAAAACAAGTCAAAATGAGGCTCAGTATTGTGTGTGGCCTCCACGTGCCTGTATGACCTCCCTACAACGCCTGGGCATGCTCCTGGTGAGACGGTGGATGGTCTCCTGAGGGACGTCCTCCCAGACCTGGACTAAAGCACTCCTGGACAGTCTGTGGTGCAACGTGACGTTGGTGGATGGAGCGAGACATGATGTCCCAGATGTGCTCAATCGGATTCATGTCTGGGGAATGGGCGGGCCAGTCCATAGCTTCAATGTCTTCATCTTGCAGGAACTGCTGACACACTCCAGCCACATGAGGTCTAGCATTGTCCGGCATTAGGAGGAACCCAGGGCCAACCGCACCAGCATATGGTCTCACAAGGGGTCTGAGGATCTCATCTCGGTACCTAATGGCAGTCAGGCTACCTCTGGCGAGCACATGGAGGGCCGCACGGCCACTACACACCATTACTGACCCACTACCAAACCGGTCATGCTGAAGGATGTTGCAGGCAGCAGATCGCTCTCCACGGTGTCTCCAGACTCTGTCACGTCTGTCACATGTGCTCAGTGTGAACCTGCTTTTATCTGTGAAGAGCACAGGGCACCAGTGGCGAATATGCCAATCCTGGTGTCCTCTGGCAAATGCCAAGCGTCCTGCACGGTGTTGGGCTGTGAGCACAACCTCTATTTGTGGACGTCGGGCCCTCAAACCATCCTCATGGAGTCAGTTTCTAACCGTTTGTGCAGACACATGCACATTTGTGGCCTGCTGGAGGTCATTAGGCAGGGCTCTGGCAGTGCTCCTCCTGTTCTTTCTTGCACAAAGGCGGAGATAGCGGTCCTGCTGCTGGGTTGTTGCCCTCCTATGGCCTCCTCCACGTCTCCTGCTGTACTGGCCTGTCTCCTGGTAGCGCCTCCAGGCTCTGGACACTACGCTGACAGACACAGCAAACCTTCTTGCCACAGCTCGCATTGATGTGCCATCCTGGATGAGCTGCACTACCTGAGCCACTTGTGTGGGTTGTAGAGTCCGTCTCATGCTGCCACGAGTGTGAAAGCACCACCAAAATTCAAAAGTGACCAAAACATCAGCCAGAAAGCATAGGTACTGAGAAGTGGTCTGTGGTCCCCACCTGCAGAACCACTCCTTTATTGAGTGTGTCTTGCTAATTGCCAAAGATTTCCCCCTGTTGTCTATTTCATTTGCACAACAGCAGGTGAAATTGATTGTCAATCAGTGTTGCTTCCTAAGTGGACAGTTTGATTTCATAGAAGTTTGATTTACTTGGAGTTATATTGTGTTGTTTAAGAGTTCCCTTTATTTTTTTGAGCAGTGTATTTTACTAAGATTCTATGTAAAAGACTAAAGATTAAATAGTGCTTAATTGTGAAGTCTGATGAAAAGGAAACATTGCTTTCAGATTTGCTTAACAAATTTTTACCATTTGTATTCATGCCTTCTGAGAAGGTACTTTGTAGAAGCAAACATTTACAGCTGAAGATTTTTTGGAGTACGTCTCAACCAGGTATGCACATCTAGAGTAGGGCTGGAGCAAATCAGGAAAATATTTTATTATGATGAAGATATTAATAAAATATTATGATTATGATGAAAAAGTACTTCTGTTGTGGGCATTAAGAGGAGTCGGAGACTTTTCAGCTTACCAAATATGTTCTGGATGTACAGAGCATGAATGCAAACACGTGAGATATTATATTCTTCCATATATTGCATCCATGCAGTCCTTTGCTATTGAGATTATGTAAAAACTGATATCATAGTAAAAATTGCGATATGATATACAGTGCAGCTCTAGCTTAGACTGAAATGTTTGCCTTTTCTTCAATGCAAAATAGCTCAAGCTCTTTCAGACTGGATGGAGACTGTATGTGAACAGCAATTTTTAACGCTTGCCACAGAATCTGAATTAGAGTAAGGCTGGACTTTGAGTAGGAAACGTTAACACGTGAATTTGCACTGATCTAAACCATTCCATTGTGGTTCCAGCTTTATGTTCAGGGTCATTGTCCTGCTGGAAGGTGAACATCAGCCCCAGTATTAAGTCTTTTATAACCTTTGACAGGTGTTCCTGTCTTTGCATTTGCTTAGGCCATATTCCCATCAACTCTGATGCCCTTTCTGTGTCCCTAGAACAGGCATTTCCACAAAATGATGCTGCCACCACCGTGTTTCACCGTGGCGATGATCAGTCCAGGGTGATGTGCAGTGTTAACTTTCAACCATACAGCATTTAAGGTAGAGGCCAAAAAGTTAGCAAACCATGATTTCTGTGCTCTCTATATGGTTTGTTGTCAACTGTGAATGATATTTCTAAAGGATTTCTTCCAACAATGGCTTTCATCTTGCAGAGAACATGACTAATAGTTCTTCTGTCAACAAAATCTTCCACCTATGTTGTGGGTAACTGCAGTTCCTCTAAAGCTACCTTTTTATTTGGGGGTATCAGAGTAAATGGGACTGAATGCAAATGACAAAACAATTTCACATTTTTATCAGCAAAAACATTGAAAACTATGCATCCTTTTCATTCCACTTAAATCTGCAATACAATCCATTAAAATATGTGGATGTAAAGTAATTAATACACTTTTTAAGAAATGTTTATTGCTTCATATTCTTTTGGATTGGGTCTGTATATCGAAGAACCTTTAAATACAATTCTGAAATTGATGAGTGTGTACAGGATTTAGGAAAAAACATTTCTTGCCTTTATGGGATCGGTGGTGACCAGAGACTGGTTGTCGATGGCTCCAGGCCTTTGTGCTGTCAGCTGGGAGGGCAGGTGGCCATTGGCTCCAGAAAAACACTGATTGTTATTTTCTGATATATTGTGCTGACGGGCGAAACAGCTCTCTGCTGCTGATGGAGCAAGCTGAGGACTCAGTGCTGTTGGGGCATGGAGGGAGGAGATAGGAGTCAACAACTGTAGCAAACGTCTGAAAAATGCTGTTACATAACAAAACTGTCAGATGAGACAGCTTATCTAGTACATACTCTAGTAACATAACGCTAATTCTAATATAAAAAATTAAGCTTCTTGTTTGTTTACAAATGAGGAATATTTTACAGCAGACTTTTTAAAGTAAAGTTGGTATTTGAGGGCAACGTCTAACTAACTGGACAGCCAAGCCTCACTTTTTAGATGGAAACAAAATAAAATCCGTCAAACAATATGAAATAGGCTAAAAGATTTCCAAAAGCAACATGTCTAAAGAAACTCAAGAACAGATTATACACTGACATTTATTAATCTGGAAAAAGTCACAAAGTTATTTCCAATGGTTTTAGATCTCCACCAAACTACAGTGAGAGTCATTATAGAACGTGTGAACCTCGCCAGGCATGGCCGGCCTAACAACATTTCTCCAAGAGCGCATCGAGGACTCATCCAGGAGGTCACAAAAGAACCCAGAACAACATCTAAATCTTTGCAGTCCTCACTTAGCTCAGTTAAGGTCAGTGTTCATGAATCAACAATCAGACAGAGACCAAGGAAAAGGGCATCTATGGGACAGTTTCGAGGTCAGAACCACTGCTGACCAAAAAGAACACAAGGACCCGTCTTACATTTGAGCCATATCTTCTCAAAATTTCGATATAGAGGGCTAGACGGTGGCGCAGTTGGTAGCATTGTTGCCTTGCAGCAAGAAGGTCCTGGGTTCGACTCCCGGCCGGGGGTCTTTCTGCATCGAGTTTGCATGCTCTTCCCATTGTTAGGTTAATTGGTCTCTCTAAATTGCCCTTAGGTGTGTGGTGTGTGCTTGGTTGTTTGTGTGTTGCCCATAGACTGCTGGAGAAAGGCACCAGCTTCCCTGTGACCCACTATAGAAGAAGCGGTATAGAAAATGACTAACTGACTGGGTATCTGATAGTACATTTCATAGACTACATGAACTAATGAACTAAATCTAAAAACTGCCACTTACTTATTTTCACATTAACAAACTTCAAGAGGTTAAGTAACTATGGACTCTGTATTATGAACTATTTAAGATGACTGACCGGTTTCTGTCGCTTCTGAAGCACTGGACACAGCATCAGGGGACTTCTCATCTGAGGGGCTGGAAGGGCCAAAGGATCCCAGACCCGTAAGTCTGTCAGGTTGTGTGGGCGCCACAGTGGCTGTGGCCATCGGGGCTCTGAGTGAGTTAAGAATGGACGGCTGTTCCACAACGATGCCTTTATGCTCCTGGACAGGAAGACAACAGCAGGGACTGTCCTGTCAGTGTTCAAAGTGGTTAGTAGTTAATGGTGGCTTCCATGACAACCACAGCTAATGTGCAACATACAGTGAGAAAATTGCTGGAACATGTCAGGGACTCTAAAGACACCAAAAACACATGTTGGGTTTAAAAGTGAAAAAAATACTAAGCAGGAAGCAGTTATTACCAATAATGAAGTGTTCCCTCAGGTGGCTCAGATAAAATGGTGTCATGCTTACTGCCACTTCTGACACTTTGATTCTGGAAATCTGAATCCAAGCCATCAGCTCAATTTCCTGATCACTTTAGGTCTTAAAGGTTTCACTTCGTCTTCTGGACATCATGCTTTTTATTTATTTTTTTATAAATCTCAGCGTTAAGGAACTACATCTCTGGGGAACACACACAGAGATGTGGAGATGCTTACTGCTAGTATAAGATGCTAATGACAGATTAAAATATCAACTTAGTAATCATCCTCTTATATTCAGTTCTTTAAGAGAATCGGAATAAACCAAAATTGAAAGTTTCACGAAAGTCAGAGGTCAGAACAAGGCTAGAAAATTGTGATTGGTCCATCTAAAGAGAATACATCAACCAAGATACTGATGGTTACAATGGTCACTGGATGATCGATGTGACAGACACCAAAAGCTCTCATCAAAGTTGCAGGAACTAAGATCTATCTCTCACAGGTTGCATCAAGTCTGTTATCAAACAGCAGCCAATGTCTTTTTCTCACGTTAAATAGAAAATAGGGACGTGATTTAATTTGTTATACAGCCAAATACCTGCAGCAGAATTTAGCTGTTTGATTTGCGGAATCAATATTTAATGTTTACAATGTTTTGGATGAAGCTGATACTTCTTTTCTTCTGCTCTACTCACATATTTAACGTAGTCTTTCCACTGCTGCCACCACAGCATGGAGATCAGGAACCAGTTCTGGCCTTGCTGCAGCCCATGTCTGCTCTCCCTCTCTAACCAGCCCCTGCACGCACACACAAACACACACACACACACACACACACAATACCATAGGTGTAAATCCAACAAAAAAACTCTTATTACATAAAACTCATACAATATAGATAAAGAGGTCAAATACCTGATGATCTGCCCTTCCTCTTCAGGTGTGGCAGGCCTGAGGCCCAACACTATGTGGCAAACCTGGTGGAAGTCAAACACATTCAAATGAACATGACTAAATACTTTTACAGTAGTATTATGTATTTATTTTACAGCAGCAGTATTATGCAATCACACTATGCTGGTATACCGACCTGAAAGAGCAGGTTTAGGAACTCGTTGGCCAAAGCGCTCTTCACACTCCAGATCTGGTAGTCTTCAAGGGTCAAGTGACCCAGCTGGTGAGGAGCCAAACGACAAACTGGTAAGGTAAGACTGAAGCGTTTTATATATCACTCTAACTGGGTTATGGTGTGTGTGTGGCGTGCTGGTCAGCATTCAGGTATAACGTCACTTATTCAGCTGAAGCAGCCTGAGGTTCAGTCTAACTATGAACACTTTAAACTCAGGATTAAACCTAGGTCACAGTACATCTCTGGACAAGTGTGAGTTTGTGAAAAAAGACCTCTATCACCTTGTGTCTGGAGCTACCATTTCTAACAAAAAGCACTGAATAATCGTTTTGCCTGTTTTGTGTGTAGGTATGGAAAACTGAACAACACACAATCACTGAGGTGAATATTTAAAAATGCATTAACTACCACCGGCTGCTGGGTAGTAAAACAAATTCCTTAATAATTAAAAAAATAGAAAATGTCAACAACAATGATAAAAGGTAGCTTCCAAATTTAATAAGACTGATGATATACGCTGCATACTCAAACATACTTGCACTTTTAAACAGTACTGCTAGTTTTGAAAATAAATCTCAGTTACATTATTTTATTACTTATTTTAATTTGTTCTATTAGTCTATATTGAAACAGATGCTATCTTACAAACTAGACTTTTAATGTGTAACAGTATTTTAATAATTTTCCAAACTGTTCATATCACCCAGCTGTATTATCAGAAAGCCGTCCTTATTTTTAGAAATGTGTCCACAGGGAGCACCCCAGGGAAGGCTGAGGCACTGAGAGCTGTCTCACCTTGGTCGTGTCGTGCATCTTCAGAATCTCCTCCACTATGTTTGACACGCTACTCTGCAGCTCCTGGAGGAACAGCAGCAACATGTCAGTGGGAGGCAGGAGAAACCTGCTCTCACATCCTGGGAATACATTTGGGAGTCTGAGGTCAAATTATTTTTCCTTTTAACTGATGTGCAACGTTCCCACATCTTTTCCATTTCAAAACTTCGTCCTTTTACAAGACCTGAAATTCTAGAGATGTTTTATGTCGTGTAGGTTTTCTAACAAACAGGACATTTAGTTATAAAACATCAACCTGACCTCATCTACAGTAGTTAGGATTTACTATCTGCATGTTCCACAAATCATAAAGCACAATGCTGAACTTGGCTTGTGACTCAGGGCTGTTAATGGCTGTTTAATACCCGATGAAAATCTGTAACACCACAGAACTGGACTTCCTTTTCAAAATACAGATTCTTTAAAACAGTTTCTAAAGGTTGATACCTTGGCATTTAAACCAGACCAAGTTTAAAAAGCGCAGGTCCAGTTAAAAACCTTGATGGAACCAACAAAACAGACCTTTTGAATGTTCTCAATCAGCAGACCAACACCAGAATAATGATGTGGCAAACCAAAAATAAAAGACGCAATTTAAATATATTTTAATTTATGATTTATTTTTCAGACATTTACATTTCTCTCTTTTAGAAGAATAAAAAATAAAGCCAGTGAACTCTTTCCATTCTGTGTTTTCTTGGTTTACTCAGGATATAAAAGCAAACTGCATATTGTCAATACTAGACTAAACTTATCAAGACCATGTAGGAACTGGAATAACAGACTTGCTGTTTCTTCTTCTTACATTCGCATATGTTCATGTCTTCTTAAGCTTAAAACCACAAATAAGAGCATCGGGTTCAAAAGATCGTTTGAATTAAAATTTATACTGCCATTAAAGTCAAACCCTAACACAGACACACAGAACAGCTTGGACAGTATTGAACTAAATGATGCGTTCATACCAGGAAAACGAATGCTGTCTCAGTCTGAGGGTTTACTCACAGGGATTGTGTCTGTGCGATTGTCCTTCCACACCTCCAGCAAGGCAACAACCATCTCATGGAGCTCATCTCGAGACAGAACCCCGTCACGGTCCACATCAAACACTTTGAAGCAAACTGAAGAGGGAAACAGAAATAAATAATAATTTTAAGCTGCAGTAAAAATCCTGACAATATGAATTTTGCGGCCTCCCATCAATCAAAAAATATTTTCATGTTAAGAGTTGACTTCAGGCTACAGATTAGAGCCACAGAGAAGAAAGCCCTGCAATTCGTCTGATAAGGGGGATGTTTATGATTATGAGGACCCTCTAGGGACTTTATTAATCTAGAAGAAGTTAGAACCACAGCATAACTTACATTTCTGCCTTTCAGCGACAGGCCCCCTACAGCAGGCTGACAGTCCACAAGAGATCTCTTTAAAGTCGATGTGATTGTCCCGATTTTCATCGAAGGCATGAAAAAGGCCTGTAAGACAACATGAAAAATAAAAATGATGTTTGGATGTTGTAATAAAGACCAAATGTGTTGGAGGGAGGGGAACTGGAGTCTGTTTGGACTGTTTCTGAGCTCATTAAGATTCAGAGATTGTAAACTGGAGATCACAAATGATTCCAGAGATAAAGCAAAGCATCTACATTCCTGTCATTGGATCCAAATTATCATGGATCCAAATACTGAAACCTAAGGATCACAAAACGTCTCACAGAGTTTATTTCCAAATTACGAACCAAGAGTTCAGCAAGCAGTGCAGGGTCTAGACCTCTGTACTAAGGAAAGTGTTAAATAGAAGCTATGCATATGCCTGTGGAAGGTCCGTTCAGGCTTGATGTGTTGACATGTTTAACACAGACTTCTAATATGCCTCAGAAGGACGGTAAGTCCTGGTTTACACATGTTGAGAAGCAGTTACATGGTTTCCACACATTTTCTCAGGTCAAAATTCAAAACTTTTATGGACACAGATTTCCAGAATTCTCAATCCAAATGTTAAAGTATAAAAGCAGAGGCTTACTGTGGATTTACTGCATATGTCTACAGTGGTTGGGTTTTATAGATGGAATCTGTCAAAACCACAGAGTTAAGGGGGGGTAGAGTGGATGATCATACAACATTTCGATAAGCAGTCAAGAAATAAAGACTGCAAAGACAAATGTTTTCCCATGTCCTGTTTTTTCCATTCTTATTCACAGCTTCTAATCTTTTGAATTTGAGACCAAGATTGTATGTTTCCATTAAATATGTTCTCACTGCATGGATATCTATATCTGCATAAACTGCATGAGAAGATGGGAATTACCTTCACTCAGCGAGGCATGGATGGGAGGAGAAACCAGGGGGACAAAGGTTTCCAAGTCAAAGCGCCCGGTTCTGGACTGGGCTTTCAGCAGCCAATAGCGCTTCTCCAAGTCTATTATGTCAGACTCCTCCACTGTAGGACAAGATCAGACAGCTGAGACACGTATCATAGTTTTACATCTATAATGCAAGAAAATGTGGTCATTAACTCCAGCTCCAATCATCAAAGAGCTTAACAACATTTTCCAAAGGAGTGGTAACTGCCTGAGCTCAAAAGAACAGACTTCATGTTCCTCCTCTAAAGTAACGAAACCCACGACTGATGTTAGAAACTTTGACTGAACATTTATTTAGCCATTTGTTTTACAGTAAAATGTTTACTACATTTATAGTACACGGGGTTTTGTTATGCTCATACTGGCATCAAAGGAAAATGCATAGTTTAACTAAAAGGAACAAAACATGTTAGTTCCAGCTTCATCCATGTGGAGGAAAATGAATAAAAACTGTTACAGTCTGACCTTGGCAGCAATATGAACTTCTAAAAGCAAAAAACTCATTTTATTCTGACCAAGTCTGTCAACATGTTTTGCATCACAATCAATTAAAAGAACAACTTTCATTGCATCACATTCTGCCTTTACCAGTATACCTGCTTATTACAAGTGTGCTTACATTAAAATCAAATAAAAATAGACATAAGTTCATTGTTTTATCTGTACTGGGTTACATTTTTTACAATACATCTACTATTCCTGCACACATATTCACTCTTTACAATGAGCAGATCCAAAATCCTTACAACAAAATACCTTCACCTGGTGAAAAAAGGTTCTAAAAATATGTCCTGCACTGTGTGTTTCAGCACAGGTTTGCAACATCATTTGGAAGGGAAATTAGTCTTGTTTTACTGAGTTTGTACAGAGCCTGCTTCTCAAAGAGAGTGTAGTACTGACTCCATGAAAATCAGCCACTGTGATGAACTTTCAGACTGATTAAGAGAAAAGAAGTTCCAGAATTGTCACAAGAACGGAGGCTGGCATTGAAAGAGGTCTGGAACCACAAATCTAGAATAGGCCCTTGTTTAAGTTTTTATGCCAAGAACGGTTCTATGTCTTGGGGTTTGGGTTATATTTGCAGCTGAGGTGAAATAATCTATCCCCTAAAGAACTTTTACAGGAACTTTCAGTAACGGCAATAACATTGGCAAAAACAGCAACTGGAACATAGATTGTGTTATTAGTCAAGCATAAAAATATGACCACCAGCCTAACTGCGCGTTGGTCGTGTTTTTTGCATCCAAAACAACCCTGATCCATTAAGGCACAGACTTCAATCCCCTGAAGGTGAGCTGTGGTATCTGGCACCAAGATGTTAGCTTTAAGTCCTGGAATAGGTCAGATGGGGCCTCTATGTATTTGTCAAACACATCCTGTAAATGCTGGTCTGGATTGCGACTCGGTGGCCTAGTCAGAACCTCAAAATAATGATATTTGTCAAAGTAATATCCACATTAATGATAGGACACAAGGTTGCCCAGGAGATCATCATCCTCCTTACTCTGCTGGCTTCCCTTCCTCCCATAATGCATCTTGGTTCGGTGTGTTCCCCAGGTAAGCGACCAAGCTGGAACCCAGTCCTCCACATTAAGTAAAAGCCAACATTATTCATCAGAATAGGCAATTGCTCTGTGGTCCAGTTCTGAGACTTACAGGCTCATTGTTCTTTTCAGCAGTGTGTGTGGAATCAGCATGGGTACTCTTTATTGCTGCTATTAACACCAACACACAACAAACTGTATTCTGACAGCTTCCGCTCAGAACCAGCATTAACCAGCATTCAGCAACATGAGCCACACAGGCCAGCCCTCATTCTCCACATGTATCAGTGAGGCACAACTCTAGCACTGGTTCAACGTTGATTCATTCACTGTACCAATTTTGTGAAGTATTGATGACTGCAGAGGTGTCATCAGTGATGATGCCAGGACCCAGTCATCTAGCCAACACAATCTGGACCACAAATCCTTCCAGTGCAGAATATATCCTACACACCACCAGCTGACATGACAAACAGACTGATCCGTGTATACCGGACTGTGTTTTGTTTTTTTGTAGAAGAAGATTTAACATATGGCTCAATGTAGAACACAGAAGTGAATGATTTGCATGTGGAGCATATGATTAGTTCCTATCTGAAACAGTTCCGGGCTTTATGATGAATTCAGTACTCAGAGAAACTAAAGGGCCGAAGAAAACCACAGCAAGAAAACAACCATCAAACTGTCACAGAATGATGGGCTGGAGGGAATGCTTTTTGGTGGACAGATCAGATAAATATAGAATACTGTATGAAGCTCTGCCAGGGCCAATGAAGTAATCTCCCCCTTTCAACATGCTAATCCCCAGATTAAGGTAATAGGATTCAGCAGCTAACCAGATACAGTAGCTGTTCGCATGACAGGTGTCAAAATACAGACATGCAACCGAATTACAGTCAGTTCCTGGGAGAACGTAGACCCACTTCCCAAGCAGGCCATGAAAACAACCACCCGGATGGTTTGTGTTAACAACTACAGGTCACAGGATCAAGTGAGGATGGCAAATGAAGCAGCAGTGGAGAACAGACTGCTGCCTCTGCTTGTGGTACTGATTCTGAGTTCCGGAGGTAAACATGAGGACAGGTGCCCCGCACAGGCTGAGAAACGCGTTTACCTTTCCTGTTTACTGCAGCAGTTCCTGCTGGTTTTAAAGCCCTGACTGAAACAAACTGAAATGGGAGCACTGGGAAAAAAAAAAACAATCATTTACAGTAGAGTGTTAAGAGAGCTATATTGAGCTAGCAAGACGAGTGGATGTCAGACTGATAAATTATTTAGGGTTATGGACTGAGGCAGGGTGAAAATACTTCTCAGTCTCAAAGCTCAGTTGGATGCTGCAACCTCAGCAAAACAATGAAGAAATTCCTCCTTGGAGATCATCATACAACAAGAAAAAGCACATGGGCCTTCTGTGCTTGGGCTAGAAAAAAGTGAAAGTATAAAGACCTCTGCCAGTGAACAGGAAGGTAAGACAGCATCATTTTCCCAACATGGCAGCAATTTCTGCTGAAAGACAGGAATCATATCACTGTGTGATTGTTATTCTGAGCATCTGATGGCAAATCAATAAAACTCATCAGCCTTCCAATGGATCCCCTCCTGCACATCTTCCTCTAACCCGCCCGCCCCTAAAGTCACGAGCATACTACAGGAAACAAATATTACAATATTAAAGACGCACTGAGAAATCAGCAGATTACGCAAGTGCTGCCAAGTCACAGTAACAACAGCACTCTTCGGAGTGGAAGCTGTTCCTGTGGGAAGAAGACTCAAAGTTAGTTAATTACAGTGTAGGTGAGGGGCCCAAAATAAAGTTTGAGGAAACACAGAGATGTTTGAATGTTTCTAAATGAAAAATATTCTGTTAAATAACTTGTTGAGACGGGTCTGCAGATAACCCAGGCTGCTAGGGAACGAGAGAAAACAAAACTTTCAGGAGATAACAGGAAGGCTCAATGGAGTGCATCAATGCTGCTCCGTTTCATCCGTTAAAACTCTGACCCTCTGTCTGTCATGGAACATGCTGGATATGGAAATGTTGACAAACTTTGGGAAGTTTCAGAGTTAAAGTAAGGACCTACTTTCTCAGTTATCTACACACGGAGACAGCTGTAAAGCACCCATCAACTACTACTAATATAAATAATTAATGATAGCCCAGGGCACCGAGGTTAAAGAAAATATTTTTAATCTTGTTCTGATAACTTTTTCCAAAATCTGTGTCCACAGATTAAAGCTTTACAAAAATGGAGTTCTGAAATCAACTATAAAACTCTGATCATTGCATATCTATGCAGTATTGGTCTGCTTATCTACTTTAGTAACAATGACCCAAGGACATGAACACCTGCCACCCATAATAATTAAAAAATACTCATAACCTCAGAGTAACAGCTACATAAACCTAAGATGACAATACATTGAGGAATAACAATGTAAAAAGCTTACTGCGGTCACTAAGTAACTGAATAAACAGTAAACTTGGTAAACAAGAGGAAGATTTCTCACATTTAAGAACATACGATTACATAAATTTCAAAAACGAAACTGACTCGAGCTCACAGTGTGAGGCAGTTCCAGGCAATAAAGCCATATTTAACTCACAACACAAACAGGTTTCCAGCAGAGAGGCACAACCCTGCAGTTCTGATACCCACCTAAAGGTGCGACTCTCTCAGAGTGGCAGCAGAGATACCATACCATGATCCAGGGAACATCCTTGGACAGGTGTTGCCACAGCCTGCATGTAGCTAAGTCAACTCAGCGCCAATAAGAATACTCTCACATAACCTACATCATCCTGCAGGGAAGGCTTTAATTCCCAACAATTCGTCCACTTTGACAGTAGGCTAGCAAGCAGCCGATTCCCTATGCTAAGCTCTGTCATGATTCAAGCTTTACCTTCTTGTTCTAGAAAGAGTCATGAACCATGATTGGGTCAGTCACTCTCTCTCTCCAACGCGCACACGCACGCAAGCGCGCACACATACACACACACACACACACACACACACACACACACACACACACATGCAGAGAGTTAAGAGGATAAGATAGGAGCAGGCAGATTAAAGGCAAAGGCCAGGTTACCTGGACAAGATAGGCTCTTTCCAGCCCTTTGCTCCGAATTGGTAAAATTAAGCTTAACTATATTTACTTGTCCTGCAACCTAAATAATCAATTTCATGAAATTCTTTTTTATAAGGCCATCAATGACTTGTAACACCTGAAGAACTATGATAAACAGTAGAAGATATACATGTCTAGATGCAGATGATACAAAATAATTCCCCTTGTCTGACATACAAGTTCAGTATCTTGCAGATGTTTTCATACTCTTTCACTTTATGTCATGTTGCAACCTCAAACGGCAATGTATTTCATTGGGATTTTACATTCTAGACTAACACAAGATGGTAAATAATTGTGAAGTGGAAGGAAAATTACACAGTGGTTCAACATTTTTTTACAAATGTGGTGCATATTGGTATTCAGTCCCTAAATAAAATCTACTGCGACCAATTGCCTTCAGTAGTCACCTAAATAGTAAATAGAAACTACTTGTTTGGAATTTAATCTAGGTCATAACCCAGCTGCTCCAGAGGTTAGTTAGAGAACTGACAGACAGGTGAAGGAAAAAGCTGTGAAGAAGTTTAAATCAGTAATTGGTTAAACTTAGTTATAGAACATGATTCCAAGCTTTGGACAGATGGCAGCATTGTTTCGAAAATTGAGTTTTACCAAGCAATGACTCAAAGGGGCTAAAAGTTTTCTTATTTTCTTCGTACAAACATTTCAAAACCACGTAACCTTTACGTCCACTTCATGATTATCCGCAACCTTGTGTTGATCAAACTTGTGAAATGACAATAAAAACACAGAAGTTTGTGGTTGTTACATGACAAAACATGAAGAAAACTGAAGGCATGTGTATTAAATAAAAAAGCAAATGGAGGAGGAGGACTGAGCAAGAATAACTTCACAAATATGACTTTTAAAGTAAAATCTAGGTGCAAATTGTGCCATCTGTGGAAGAACAAAACAGAAAGACTTTCCTCTCTGCCTTTTCCAAGTAAATCAAACCTCTATGAAATCAAACTGTCCACTTAGGAAGCAACACTGATTGACAATCAATTTCACCTGCTGTTGTGCAAATGGAATAGACAACAGGGGGAAATCTTTGGCGATTAGCAAGACACACTCAATAAAGGAGTGGTTCTGCAGGTGGGGACCACAGACCACTTCTCAGTACCTATGCTTTCTGGCTGATGTTTTGGTCACTTTTGAATGTTGGTGGTGCTTTCACACTCGTGGTAGCATGAGACGGACTCTACAACCCACACAAGTGGCTCAGGTAGTGCAGCTCATCCAGGATGGCACATCAATGCGAGCTGTGGCAAGAAGGTTTGCTGTGTCTGTCAGCGTAGTGTCCAGAGCCTGGAGGCGCTACCAGGAGACAGGCCAGTACACCAGGAGACGTGGAGGAGACGTAGGAGAGCAACAACCCAGCAGCAGGACCGCTACCTCCGCCTTTGTGCAAGGAGGAACAGGAGGAGCACTGCCAGAGCCCTGCAAAATGACCTCCAGCAGGCCACAAATGTGCATGTGCCTGCACAAACGGTTAGAAACCGACTAGAAATCCTCCATGAGGATGGTATGAGGGCCCGACGTCCACAAATAGGGGTTGTGCTCACAGCCCAACACCGTGCAGGACGCTTGGCATTTGCCAGAGGACACCAAGATTGGCAAATTCGCCACTGGTGCCCTGTGCTCTTCACAGATAAAAGCAGGTTCACACTGAGCACATGTGACAGACGTGACAGAGTCTGGAGACACCGTGGAGAGCGATCTGCTGCCTGCAACATCCTTCAGCATGACCGGTTTGGCAGTGGGTCAGTAATGGTGTAGGGTGGCATTTCTTTGGAGGGCCTCATGGCCCTCCATGTGCTCCCCAGAGGCAGCCTGACTGCCATTAGGTACCGAGATGAGATCCTCAGACCCCTTGTGAGACCATATGCTGGTGCGGTTGGCCCTGGGTTCCTCCTGATGCAGGACAATGCTAGACCTCATGTGGCTGGAGTGTGTCAGAAGTTCCTGCAAGATGAAGACACTGAAGCTATGGACTGGCCCGCCCGTTCCCCAGACCTGAATCCGATTGAGCACATCTGGGACATCATGTCTCGCTCCATCCACCAACGTCACGTTGCACCACAGACTGTCCAGGAGTGCTTTAGTCCAGGTCTGGGAGGACGTCCCTCAGGAGACCATCCGCCGTTTCATCAGGAGGATGCCCAGGCGTTGTAGGGAGGTCATACAGGCACGTGGAGGCCACACACAATACTGAGCCTCATTTTGACTTGTTTTAAGGACATTACATCAAAGTTGGATCAGCCTGTAGTGTGTTTTTCCACTTTTATTTTGTGTTTGACTCCAAATCCAGGCCTCCATTGGTTAATAAATTTGATTTCCATTGATGATTTTTGTGTGATTTTGTTGTCAGCACATTCAACTTTGTACAGAACAAAGTATTCAATGAGAATATTTCATTCATTCAGATCTAGGATGTTATTTAAGTGTTCCCTTTATTTTTAGCAGTGTAGATGCACTCATAATAAAGGTTGGATTTTATTCTTAAATATTTCAGTGAGTGTGTATGTTACTGCAACGGAAAAAGCAAATATATTAAGTATTTTTCCAAATCTTTACCAGGGGTCTCTATTAGTGTGGAGGGAACTCACTATGCAAATAATGCCAGGACTTCATCTGAGCATTAACAACTGCTGAGCCATTTTTAATAATTCACAAAACAAACAATGTTTACTACTAAGGCAGAACTGGGATGATGATGATGATGATGATGATGATGATGATGTGCTAAAGGGGAACCAACAACACATCACAGGAATAACTGACAAAGAGGCTAAAACTTGATGGGCTTTTAATCTGCATGCATCTAAAGCATCAGATTGTGTGTTTAGGTTTGTGGTCATCTTGTTGAACAATCTGTCATCTTTTGTGAAGAGCAATATTAGGTAGCTGATGGAGCAAACTGTCCTTGTTTGATCTTTATTTGGCTGTTTGTGGTACAGTTTATGCAACGGAAAAGTCTGGTCAGTGACAAATATAAAATAAACAGATGCACGTATGCATGTATAATAAATACAAGAATACTTTTAAATCGACTCACAGTGTGTGACACCAGCAAGGGTCTGGTAGAATGTGGGTGTGTCACTGTCATCTGTCAGTGTGACACACACTCCTGTAGAGAGAAGCCATCGGGACAGAGTGAAGGCCTCCTTGTTCTGCAGGAGCCAGTTCCTGAAGCGCTCATAGTTCACCTTGTCACTCTGCAGAAAAACGCCAATCAAGAGCAAATTACTGTGTTGTCCCCAAGGAGCCAGATCACCTGGCTGTAGAGGTGTGTGTTTAATTTCCCTGGAGGAATGGATGACAGATGAGTTCACTGAGACAAATTCAACTGACAGTAATTTGAAAAATTAGGATTTCCAATTTGAGCCTTCAGCCATGAGAGGAGCACACATGGACAACTTCTGCTATAACAACCCCAACAGCAATCCTTTTTCTTTTTTTTTACTCCTACTGGAGATATAAACGAATACTGTATATTATCTGCATCCAGCCAGTCTTTTAGATTACAATCCTGCAAACATGATATCCTAAAGCAAAAAGCTAGAGATAAGTTGACCGGAACAGAGCTGAACTAGTGGTACTCATCACTGAGCAAAGCTCTGCATTAATATAAATATAGCTTCATTAGAAGGTTGTCCATTGGACAGACCTTGACCCATGAACAACTGTCATTGGACAGCTGTGGGTCAGGTGTGGGGGAGGTTCTCTGGGAACTGGAAGGCTGTGATATGTAAAAGTGTGCGAGTATTTTAATGTGTGCATGGATGAATTTGCCCTATGGTGTACTTTTAGTGGTCAGAGTAACTACAACAGAGCTTAATATGTTCAGTCCATTAATAGTTGCAAAATGATGAGGGAATTGCTGCCAAAGATCTACAAAGATCCCCTTCAGAAATCTGAGACAGGAACTAACGTTTCAGCGCTAATGAGGAGGCAGAGTTGAAGTTTAACACTTTCAATACATTAAAGTTAAAATCCTTGACTTCTCAATAAACCAAACCAGTCACTGACACTACTTAAAAGCAGTGTTTTTTCCCATTTGTAGCTTAAATGTCTTCAGTTTTTATTTGTGACAAAGTGTTGTGTCACATCCTCTTACAATGTTAAAATTTATTTCTCGTCACAGTGAAGGCCCATCCAGTTGTTGTCAGGATGTGATCTAGTCTGGTGGAGTCAGTCTGAGTTATTACAATGAGCGCCTGGGCTTTAAACTTAACACCCTGAGGTGTCGACATAGTAAACAATAAGACTTTTTATTGAAAAGACTCGTGGCAACAAGCATATAAAATGACTTAGAGTATTACTCTTAATAGCTAAGAAGGCAATAACTGCTTTATGATGATGGCCACGCCCATCAACAGTGATGTAAGACATATATCTACATGGTTACTATTAAAATCTGCAGAATTTCAAGTTGTCCCTGATAATTTTATCTCTTTAATTTCTGCAGTGAAGGTAGATGGTGGACATTGTAAGTCTGGAATCTTATTTTAGATAATTTTTGTGACTGGTATTTCTCTTCTCTTTCTCCATTGTAAACCTAACTCTTAATCCCCAGAACCCTGCTATATTTGTACATGAAGAGGAAGTAAAGTTCATGGACAGCAATGCCTACACCCTACTTCCTCTCAAATGCACTGATTGTAATGTAACTTTGAAAATAATAAAGAAGTTTTTAAAAAAATGACTTTTTGTTGTGTCGGCTGCAGAATTAGGTCGTAGAAATGATGAACATAGTCAGATAATGGCTCCTAATGGCAGCAGCATGGAGTGGATTTTACACCGCATCCTTTGTATTTTTTTGGAGTTGTTTCTTAAATAAGAAAATAACCGATATAATAACTAGGTGTGAAGCCAAACTTTAATGAACATGGATGTTTGACAACAAGCATCACCTGACTGTTCTGACAGTAAACATGGAGAACCCTATGCTGTGTTTACAGACCTCTGTGAAGCACTTCTTCAGGCAGGATGGGATCTCTCCATCCAGGACCTGCAGAACAGCCTCGATATCTTCCCTGGCAGCATATCCACCCAGATCGCTGGCAAACAGGCTGAAGAGATCTAAAGGTGCACACACAAACACACACACTCACAGTGTGAAAGAGCATTCATCTTTATAACAGCAAGCAGGCCTCCTGCACTAAGAACCAGTGATGGTTCTGTCCACTGTGACGTCCTGATGGACTGAGATGCTCCGTCGTGGTTATTTAGCAGCAGTTTAAACAATTGGGAAAGGATTTCAGCATTCTGTTGTTTAAGTATAAATATGGGTTTTCCTCTGTGTTGTGAAACATTGAATAACTAGGATTATCTTAGGATTCTGTGATTGTTGAGTAAGGTCAGGTTTTCATCCACTTCTGAAATCTGCTGAAGCTCCGACTGCTCTTTCATCTGACTTATTGTTGGGCAACAGTGGACAGACCCACAAAGGTAAAATATACAGACCCAAAAAGCATAAAATGTTTCTAAAACTCCTTGGATTCTTGAATATGGAAGCCTGTGCTTGATCTTGTCATGATCAGCAAGCTCTGTATGAAACATGCACTTGTTGCTCAAGCAAAGTACCTTAATGTTAGTATTACCTGAGGGTTATGTTAAGTACGATCTGTGCGACGATGTTTGTTCTGTATTCTACATATAAATACCAACGGTACAACATACTCCAAAAAACATTTTGGAGAACAAAGTAGCCCCAGTCAAAAATTAATCAGCTTCTGCCTAATGCTAATGAAAGATGTTTAGAGAAGTTCAGATCGTTGCCATATTTGTGTCGTTGCTAATTATTAAAGTGATCTAAAAAAAAAAAAAAAAAGAGTACAACACATGTCCATGATTGGCTTTATCTGTTGCACATTTATTGTGTTCTGCTGAATGAAATAATCATAGAGGCAAGTTATTTTTACAACTGCTATCTATGCATGAATAAGACTCAGAACAAAAGGTAAAAGCAACATGATTTCCATTTTTATGCCATTTTTAAACATGATTCTAAAATAAATGGCCCTGGTGTTCCTAGCTGGAACTTTTACAAGCATAAGAACAAACTTTAAAAGCAGTGCCTACATCAGATTTACATATTTGTGTGAACCGAATTATTCCTAAGTGATTTTGTCCCTAAACTCTTGGTTTTTGAAAAAAGCCAACACGAACTAGCACTTTATTAAAAAAATCCAACAGTTTTACACTTTCACAAGTTTAACTAATTAGTGTGTAATAATAATAATAATAAGAGAAAAGTGAAACAGATAGTGGATTTTTCTATTACAACCTTACCTAACTGACTTTTAGTTTCAGGTGGAAACGCAACATTCAGAGGTTCAACAATAGATGTGTTCATACCAGCATGATGTTTTGATGGGAAGGACATTTTCTTTAACCAAATTACTTCTGACTTTCACTGACTGTTGCTGTTGGTAAAAGACAGTAGTGATATTTATGTCGATAACAACACGAACAAGAACTGAAACTACTTACACTTAGCCTTCTCCTCATCACGCCCTCTGGTCAGCAGCACCAGACCCACTATCAGGTTGTTGAAGTGCAGCCCTTTGGAGGAGCCTCCAAACGAGCTGTAGATCACCTAAATCAGACAGAAACAAGCAGAAAGGCTGAATACATTCAGAAAATATCACAGGGAAAACTATTTCTCACCTGCTGTTCACAACAGCAACATGAACAACTTGTTTCAGTCACAAAGCTAACAAGAAGGACTATCTTTAAAAGTGTAAATAAGCTTCAGAACAAACAGAACCTTTATCATCAGCTGTAAAATGATAACAGTGTAGCTTTTCCACCTACACCTTAAAATGAAATGAATGAGTCATGAAAGAAGCATTAAAGGTGTGGAATATACATATTCCTTAATATTAATTGTATCTGTTAGTTTTGTAAAGACATTTGTTGTTATTTGGAGCTTTATAAATAGACTGAAATGGGTTTAAAAAAACACTGAAATCACATTCTAACTAATATTAATCACTTAATGATAAAACCATTAACACCTCACATATTTACTTTGAAATCGCTCATCAATAAAAATATATCTTTCTGTTTTTTTTACTGATCTAGAATAATGTGCCTTAAATTAAAAATATAAAAAAAATCTAAATGAGAAGAAACATAAAAGCTAAAGCTAGGTTAAGTTCATCAATGTTTCATTTTCAAAATTGAATGCGTTCAAATGGCAGAAAATATGATTTTATTAGATAAGTAGCAAAGACTGCAATACAAACTGCTTTTGTCGCATGAATGCTGTTTTTCTTTTACATCTTTCGATACATCTGTGTGTCTGTGCCATGCAAAAGCAAAACATTTTTAGCCAACACAAATCAATGCTTGTTTTAAACTGAGGTCACGTTGAAGCTCTGGTTACAGTGGTTGTGTGTGTCAGATCCCAGAGTCACTGGTTTTAAACAAATAAATAGTAGCCAGATGAAAACATGCAAGACATTTTCTCTGCACACTGAGGGGAAGGCTGCTATAACTGGCTCCTCTGTGACAGCTGCATGCAAAGTTACACACTGAACTGTGGCGCAGGCTAGGGTCAACCAGTCAACACAGAGGACATATTAAGACTGCCAAATTGATCCTTCTTCATCATTATGATGAGCAACTTATTCTAAGAGACCAAATGTATTTTATGTTTGGACAAAGAACAGAAAAAAAGGGGAAACTCCCGCTCAGTGTTAAACTAGCAAACCTTTGATATGCAACGTTTCTGTCAAAGATCTGTGATCAAAAGGTTGCATATTTAAGATTTATGGGCGTGATGCATGCCGTAGCGAGTAGCGTGTGACCCGTATACGGAGACCCCAGTCCTTGACACAGCCATCCCGGGTTTGAGTTTCCACCCGGGAGACCTATGCAGCACGTCTACTGGAGGCCACTAGTGGAGGGAAAAAGGAAAAAACGGTTACAAGTTTAACAGGGTGCAGGAGTTAACCCCTTCGTTCTGGTTTCGGGGTTTGGCCGCTTTTTGTCTGCTAGTTTATTTAAATGGAGAAAGAAAGGGTTAATACTCAGCATCAAAGGCAATATACTCAGTCACTCATGGTGGTGGTACCCTCTTTATACAACACACTGAAGTGTAAAGCCCAGCAGCAACTAAAGTGTGACCCTTGAGCAGGTCAGGCTTGAGCAGCTGTGTCTGGGAAGCATGCAAAGCTGACTTGCAGGAGGTGCCTGTGCAATCAGTGAGCTAATGAAGCATGTCCTTGTCAGTAGGTCACACACTGAACAAGTCTTACTTGTGGTTTTAAACAAGGAAGTCAATGTGTGTCACACTTTTCTAAATCCACCGCCACATTTTCCTCTTTGTTGCTTCTGGATGGTCTTCCTGAATATAAATGAATTAACTTTCCTTATCTTCCTGAGGAAGATGTAAACAGGCTCTTTCAGCGCATGAAAACAAAGAAAGCTGGAGGACCTGATAACGTCTCCCCATCATGCCTGAAAGCCTGTGCAAATCAACTCGCTCCAATCTTCACCCGGATCTTCAACAAGTCACTGGAGAAGTGTGAGGTCCCCTCCTGCTTCAAACGATCCACCATCATCCCAGTGCCCAAGAAACCCACCATCCTAGGATTAAATGACTACAGGCCTGTAGCCCTGACGTCTGTGGTCATGAAATCCTTTGAGCGGCTGGTGTTGAAGCACCTGAAAGACGTCACAGGCCCTCTACTGGACGCCCTGCAGTTTGCTTACCGAGCAAACAGGTCGGTAGATGATGCTGTTAACTTGGGTCTACACTTCATCCTGCAACACCTCGACCGCCCAGGGACCTACGCCAGGATCCTGTTTGTAGACTTCAGCTCGGCCTTCAACACCATCATACCAGACATCCTCCACCAGAAGCTCACCCAGCTCAACGTCCCAGCCTCCACCTGTCAGTGGATCAACAGCTTCCTGACGGACCGACAGCAGCAGATGAGACTGGGGAGCATCTTCTCCCGAACCAGATCAATAAGTACTGGTGCCCCCCATGGGTGTGTTCTATCCCCACTCCTCTTCTCCCTGTACACAAATGACTGCACCTCAGCAGACTCGTCCGTGAAACTCCTGAAGTTTGCAGATGACACCACTGTCATTGGACTGATCCAGGACGGTGATGAGTCTGCATACAGACTGGAGGTGGATTGGCTGGTACACTGGTGTAGTCAGAACTGCCTGGAACTAAACCCACTCAAGACTGTGGAGATGGTAGTGGACTTTCGGAAAACACCACCTCCATACACCCCCTCACCATCCTCAACAACACCGTGTCGGCTGTGGATCACTTCAGGTTCTTAGGAACCACCATCTCTGAGGACCTGAGATGGTCTTCACACATAGACACTGTTCGGAAGAAGGCCCAGCAGAGACTGTACTTCCTGAGGCAACTTAAGAAGTACAACCTTCCACAGGAGCTGCTGGTCATCTTCTCCACTGCCATCATTCAGTCTGTCCTGTCTTCATCCATCTCCGTGTGGTTCGGTTCATCCACAAAACAGGACAGGTCCAGACTGCAACGAATAATCAGGACTGCAGAGAGAATCATCAGGGCTGACCTTCCCTCCATCCAGGACTTATACAGGTCTAGGGTCAGGAAAAGAGCTGCTAAAATCTCTGCAGACCCCACACACCCTGCACATAAACTGTTTAGAGTTCTGCCTTCAGGCCGACGCTACAGAGCGCTGTTCACTAAAATCAGCCGCCACAGAGACAGTTTCTTCCCCCAGACTGTTTCTCTGTTGAACATTCAATAAAATACAAAACAACAGCATACAGATGTTGCAAATGCACCTTTTTATTTATATATGTGTATATTGTACATTGTAAATATGTATATTCTGTAGTGCAAAAACAAAAACCAAAGAGCAAAGTGTACCGGAGTCAAATTCCTTGTTTGTATGTACAAACTTGGCAATAAAGCTGATTCTGATTCTGATTCTAAACATGCTAATACTGCAACATGTCACAGAGAAACAACTACATGGTGTATACATATAGTAATGACTCCTGTCACAGCTAGCAAAGAAGGAAGTACCTCATATTTTCATTCTGAGCCCCAAAGCTGAAGAATTGAATCAATCTGATTCCATATAAAGCATACTGATATATGAATTTCTAGTAAGTCATTGAGCTCACAATGAAACAATTGAAACAGCTCAGTGTCTTCTGTGGCAAAACAACCCTGATCAAGTACGTAACACATACAGCAAAATGAGATTACAGGGGAACCCCATCAACCTCAGACCCAACAGTTAGCTGTCATGGAAAGCACATGGCAAGCTGAGAGGCAGACTAGAGCATGTTTTAGGTAAATCTTCCCCAAATCAGTTAAAAAATAACACCGGTGATCATATAAAGGCAAATTTTTAAACATCAGGGTAACAGGATGACATGGCACTGATGCTTACTGTTCATACTCAGCAAGCAGGCGTTACAAGCTGAATGTCAGTGTGTCTTTTTAAACAGCATGTCGGCTGATGTTTGGGTGCTGCTCACCAGAAGCACCCAAACATCATCACCCTAGATCTGCCTCTGAATGTGAAGTACGGAGTTCAAGGGTCGATCTTGATTTAAGGTGAAGTCTGATCTGTCCTTCCTATGTTACGACAGAAACAAGCATCTATGGAAAATGCTTCAGTGACGAGCATATGCAAAAATACATTATTCTAACTCACTGTGGAATCCCCACGGTATCTGGGGAAACCCTGAGATCCACAGCTAATGCTTCTAACTCTGTCCCCTTTGCCCACTGCTTTAGGTACATTTACATTCAGACGTTATCAGTCATCAAAAGTTTATTTTTAATGGCAACTTCACTAAATGTTTTACTATTTATGTGTTCAGTGGCAAATATTCAAAGGTCTAAAGTCACAACGTTACTGTGCTCTTAGCCATCAACTAACCCAGATCATCATCAGAAGTCTGACCTTTTGCTTATTGTCATAAATAAAAATAATGCTCAGTAGTGGAAGTATTTGGTTAGTAGTTCTATTTGTGTTTTATAACCAAACAACAAAATCTGTGATTGAATTGTTAATTTTTCATTTTATGTTCATCAGATGAAAATTCAGATGTTCTTATTGTTAATGAAAACACTGTTTAGATAAAGCTACACAACAATAGCCTGCTATTCAATAAGACTACTCAGTTTAAATGTATTCTTCCAGCAGCGGTCTTCTCACTGAAAATTACCTACAAACAAACTATTTAGTTTCTGTAGCACTATAACGGTACCCCCAAACCCAAAATTATTCTACAAAATCTGATCTCAATGGTGATATAAAATCCATCCAATTTTTCCAATACTTCTTAAATGTGCCAGATTCTAATCTGATGGAAAAGGTCAGCCTTTCCATCATATATATATATATATATATTATGCATTACATCAACCCAATCTTCCCTTTTAGGAGCCTCTGCCTTCAGCCACTTCCTAGTAATGGCTTTTTTACTAGCTACTAACATGATTCTATACATATATTTATCAGCAGATCTTGTTAGAATCAGCCCACTTTAAATGTTGCATTTTTTTGTTAAGCAGGTAAAAATGAAATATAGTTCATACTAAAATTATTTTTGCATTTCACCCATAACAAAAAAAAACAATTGTGTCCGGATAGTACATTCAACTTGAGGATATTTTGACCCATATGGCAAAACGTTGGGACACTTTGACATGTCGCAGCTATATTAGAGAAATTTTAAGAAACTGTCACCTTGTGAATAAGGGGCATGATGAACAACTTGATAATTTCACAGTAGAATCGCTCCTAAAACCATCTGCCTCATCCAACAAGTCATATTAACATACATGTGGTTTCATATGATATGACGCATCCTCTGTGAGGTGCAGGGAAACAGAATGTTGTTGGCCTTGCATGCTTTCAGTCAGGGATCATAACTCGTATATAACATTCTTCAGTTATTTTTTTACATGCACTGTATGATAAAACACATTTTAGGCTTTTTGCCAAGCTTCCTGTAAGAACAACCTTTGACCTCTTTGCTAAGACTGTAAGAGCCAGTCCTCGAGAGGCTTTTATTCTGCGACACTCCTCCATGTAGGATAGACGGTAGAAACATTCTTCAACTGTCTAGTCTTGTTTAGTGTAATTACTGGCAGCATCCTGAGAGACTTCATGGAAGCAGGTCAGCTGTGAAAGATGATGTGAAACCGGTTCCTTATCAGGGCTTTATCAGAGTGGGGTGTGTTCTCAGAGCAACAACGTGACAAGAAAAAGATTAAATTCATGCATTTTAAAAAGATCAAACCAATCAAAGCACATTACATTCTCATTTTTAATTTGATAGGTTGTGGATTACTCTGTTGCTATGAACATTGAGGATGCAAGTCTGCTTTCTGAAGAAGTTTTATTAGACCAAACCAAGAAGGCTCAGTCAGGTTTATCTGAACACACCTTCAGCTGCCTACAGCTGACAACATCATTCGAATTCTGGGAGATAACAAGCAAAGTATAAAAAAAAAAGGCTGCAGTGGACTAATCTATAAAGTAGTGATGTGAGTGAGCTCAGCTGTGGCTACATTAGTGGGGAAATGGAATAAACCAACACACAGAGAGAGCACCTTCTGTTAGATGTTTTAATGTGGATGCTATCAAACAGCGCTGCCAGAAGGGTAAAAGCAAAGCAATTCTAAAGGATATAAACAGAGACTAAACAGCTACTTCAGGCTAAAACACTCACTGCTCGGTTCATTGATGCTAAATGTGTTCGTCGTACCAACCTAGCTCCTTATGGCAACTACAGCCTTATTTCTGATCAAACTCGGTAAAAAGCATTTAGATACCAAGGACTGTGGTGCTTTCATCTGTTTGGAGTCACGCCTTTTCCTGTTCCCCATCCTAAGAAAATGCCCTCTGATTGGCTAAAACACTGCCATCGTTAACACTTACTGATGGGCTATACAATTAAGCACCATTTCTTAATAATCTAAGGATGGGAGAAAGGTCCAGTGTACCTCCAGTTGATGATCATTTAAAGACATTTACGGGATGATGTTACACTGTATGCTGCTGGCTGTGGCAGATCACCTCTGATGATCACCACTTGCTGAGAAAAATAAACTAGATTGTGCGTAACTCCACTATGGAATATCAGTCTCAACAGTAGACAAAAAAATAAACTGGAGTCTATTGCAGAGACATAAGAAAGAAAAATCACATCTTTTTGAATATGTTAGCCTTGATATAAGGAAGCTGTACCCAGTCTTTCCATGAGTATAATGCTCTGAATGCATATAGCAGATAGCATATGAACACCTAGGACTACCACATAATAACCAGGGAATAAATGTCTATTTAGTGTCACCCCACTGGATGAGGAAGCCAGTTATTTGCACTGTTTGAATGTTTTTGTGACTAGTGTATGAAGGGCTGAATCTGTGGGTCTTATAATAATTCACACACTTAAAAAAAGGGCAAACTATGGGTAAGCCTTTCCTTCATTAAAGCCTGACTTTAAAAATGAATGATAAGACGCCGGTTTTCTATGAACTATCAAAATGTGAAACGGCATGTTTGAAGATACCAGCAGAGACCTTGCTTCTAAGAGATGTCACTGAACTAACGGCTGCCATGGTGACACAGAGACAGCAGCAGCAGCAGCAGCAGCAGCAGCAGCAGCAGCAGCATGGGACTGGGGGTAGGAAGCACTGAACAAGAGGAGAAGAGGATGACTAACACTAGCCTTATTGGAACACACTGAAGACACTGAATTTGAGGTTAATGTATGCTCATGAATTGAGCACAGGAAGAGAGCCTGGTTGCATTATGTGTTGAAGTGTTGCTCCTGCAGTTGAGTTGCTCTACAATAGATGTAAAGGTAAAAAATTCACAGTGTTATGAATATTATAACAGCAAGAAGAAATAGCTAAAAGGGAACAGTTTAAAACCCAACAATTTAATATAAAATGTACATTAGAATTGAATGTAGTTAGTACCAGTTACTGTGCAAGTGTATACAGTTTTCAGATATAATTTCATATGTAATATATAACTACTAGGTTACCAAAAATAAAGCTCTGAGTGGAACACCTGTTTCTGCAGGCGTCACAACCCGACGTCACAGCCCTGAATCGAACCTTTGTTAAACCTGAAGCTCACTTCACACATCTACAGTGTGTGCTCTGTTCAATATAAGGAGACTGATTTCTCATTTTCTTGTTAAAAATAATAGAGAAAATCTAAAAATTTTAATCTGACTTAAACATTTTCCATCATACCTTAACATTTCTATGTGAAAAGAAGCTGTCCAAAAAAAAGAATACATTCAAAAATCACTGTGATATTTAGCATAAAAGAGTCATTTATCCTGCATGCTAACCCTGCTAGAAGCATGGTATGTTGAAACAAGAATGAGACAATAAAAGGACAGAGCAAACTTAGAAATGATAAAGATGATTGTCAGGTGGGGTTTTTTTGGAATGAGAAAGCTCACCATCATAGGGCATCGTAGCTGACCAGTTTTCTGCATGTCTCCATTGGTATCTTAGGCCATTTTTTTTGTTATATGCTCCAAGTCTTGGGGTTAAAGGCCTTTATGCCATCACCCTAATCTTTAGCTCCCAATACAGCTTCTCTATCAGATTCAAGTCTGGACTCTGGCTCGGCCACTCCAAAAACCATGTTGGTAAAATCAAAAGATCTACCAGGGCTATGAAAAAATTTTGGACCTGACTATAATGGTTTACAGAAAAACTTGATGACCATTCAGACTAGTCTTTCAGCAGTGCTCTCTACACAGCTGGTAATATCTGAGCTACATGACCTGAGAAAGTGTGCAGAGCAGGTCAAAGACGCAGGCAGACTTGGGGGTTCATTGTAAGGAGTGAAAAACACTTTGATTGTTAGGGAAAATCCAAATTTATAAAACCAGTTTAATTTGCACTGCCTATTTTACCGTTTTGCAAAAATGAGCATAGTTTGAGGATATGGCTGACCAAATCTGATGGGTAGGTCAACAACAGCTATGGCGACTGAGTTTGCAGGGGCTCTGAAACAGATCATTTTAAAAAGCTTCATCAGGACCCCGAGCATATACCTGGGGTTCAGGCTGACCTGAAACCCTCATCAGGCTGTGTATCAAATCCTGCAAGACTGTAGATGCATTGAAGGGCAACTCATAAATTTCTAAAAATCTTTATGTTAGATCACCAGGAATGCTGGATGAAACAACACATTAAAATTATTTCATCTATCATTTCTTTGTTGGTTGTTTATTCACAAGCAAAAGCAACATTTACACTTTTGTCTTTAAAACCAGAAACTGCCTTTCTGGTTACTGCAGCAAAACTAAAATACATACAAACAAGTATTTTAATAAATAGGAAATATTTACATAATACATAATATATATACAGTTATAATACCCAACAATAAAAATACAAAGAAAGGTTTTGTGTTTACCACTCTAAATAAAAAACCCACACATGTTGGGCCTCTCTCACCTGCTCTACCAACCTCTCAGTTCAACTACATGACAGGGTGTGTGACATCACTGTGGCTTACCTCTGCAACTTTCGGAGGAACTCCATCTCCCAGGACTTCTCTGTAGAAGCACTGCTGGGTCATGTAAAACGAGAGGCCACTGGTTCTCTTAAAGGCATCTTTCAGCCGCTTCAGTTCCACATCAGTAACTGCAGTCACAAAGAGAAGCAAATGATCAGACTTAGAGGGATCAGGGCCATCCAGACAAATGGAGCAACTCTTTGTGGCGTTGATTCGTCAAGTAAAGTGTCCTAATGGTCAATATCTGTGGTGTGATGCTGTCTTAAATAAGTATGTTGGAAGTGTTGGAAAGGCTCCTGAGAGACATGACAGCATCATGCAGTCAGTCACTGTAGACTGGTCCACTGCACATCCATGATAGCAGTCTCCCATTCCAACACATCCCAAAGGTGTTCTGTTGGACTGAGATCTGGTGGAGGCCATTGCAGCACAGTGAACTCTGACATGATGCATTTTCCTGCTGGGAGTCCTAAAGTAATGGAGACATCATCTACATCAATACTTAGGTAGGCTGCCACATTTAAACAATGCTCCGATGGAACCAAGGCTTCCAAAATGTGCCAAGCCTGAAGCATTGATACAAGGTAGGATGGATCCATTGCATTCATGTTGTTTACGCCAAACTCTGATCCTTTCACCCGAACGCTGCAGCTCACATAGAGACTCACCCAACCCGGCAACCTGTTTCCTCTCTGTTAAGGTCCAATTTTGCTAAATCTGTATGAACTGTAGTTTCAGTTTCCTCTTTAAATTTCTATTTTAAATTCATGACATTTTAAACATACAACAAAGGGCTTCATTTATAAGTCTTTCTTTGCATTTATTTTCAGGATGCAACAGTAAACCTCACAGAAATCAAAACTAAATTGACAGACTTTAGTTGAATATTGGAATAAATTGGTTAATTATAAAACAATTGTTAGTGGCAGCTCTGCTCAGAAGTACAGCATTTCAGAAGATCAGAAGGTTTGACACATCCATGCACTCTGATTTATATGAGCTGACAATTTTGACAGCTTCTGGGAATACTGGGGTCCACCAACTGTCTCACACAGACCATGTGATGACAACACTTAAAGCAGCCACCACCACGTAGAAGGTAGACCTCCTCTGTAACAGAGCACGACCCAGACCAGCAGGCTCTTAAAACTCTTTCCAGGTGACTTCTATGGACAAAAAGAATGATGTGATCTGAGCGAGACAACCTGTAGGTGCTGTTAGGAGTCATAGTGTCCGTACAGTCTGTAAGACAGTGGAACTGTGTAAATAAGATGGCCTGTAGACAGGGTGGTACAGCTTCTTCATGGGATTATTTCTCTCAATTTGCCTGTTTCTTTGGAGGCTTCACAGGTAGGTGCTCATAAATATTTGTGCTGTAATGAAAAAACCAAAGGTTTTAGATAAGATGGCATTAATCCTAATAACACATTCCAACTTACAATACACTGGAGATATTACCACCTGAGCAAATAATCCTGAATGCCTTTTCTCAGAAATACAAGTTGCAGGAGGATTTGGCAGGGAAAGACACATTGTGGGGTCGCTTCACAAAGCACTAGGATCAGATAAGATCCACAAAGCCTTGAGTCCAACATATGAAGAAGCAGCTTTCATTCTACATGATGTTGCAACATGCATCTGCTAAGACAGGGGAGAACTGCTCAACTAAAAGTGGAAATAGTGGAAACAGGAAGGAATGTTTTGCTCACACTACTCAGCTTAGAAATAAATTCCTGGGAATAACCGTTTCACATGAAGAAGGCTCCCTGGGATAACAAGGAGAGTCAGAAAAACTAATGAAAAAAAATCAGAAGAAAAAGTAGAATTCCACTTGTCAAACAAAATTGTTCTGAGATCAACCACTGGGGTTTTAAATGGTCTGCTATCAGTGTAAAGTAATTCAGTCCCGGTTTTCAAGCAGAACCCCGTTTAACGCGGTCTTAATGCCAAAACAACAGTTCATTTTACACCTCACCAGCTCCGTTATAAAGAATCTCAACAATCGAGTTCAGGATTTTAGTTTTTAAAAGAGATTATTAGATGCAGACCTTAAAAATAGTCCTGAATTTCTCCCAAACAGAATAGTTTAACAGGTTTAATACAAGTGAAACTGAGCTGTCAAGAAACTAAAGGCAGTGTTAAATAATTTGTACAGGTTTATCCAGAACCAGAACTGTATTTTATCCAAGGATAAAAACTATTCTTGGAATAAATGATTCAATAAAAAAAAAAAAGAACTTAAGCCAAAATTATTTGATTTGATGCTTCATTTCAGTTTAAACTCCATTGTGTACAGCCATCACATTTGTTGTTTATTGTTTAGATATTCATGCCTCACAGGGAGCAGTTGTTGCTGCCTGTTTATGCACACTTTCACAGCAGGTTGTCTGTGATAGACCCTCTGATTAAATGATCACAGCAGCAGAGCAGCAACGGACAGAGGCTCTCGCTGTGACTACATCTTTGCTGTTCTATTAAACAAGTAGGGCTTGGCCAACGGGCGGCTTTCAGTCAGGGTAGAAAAACACTTGCAGGGGCATTGAGGTATCAACAACAATACAAAAGCTGATTCTTCTACATAGGTGAAGGAAACCTGCTAAAAAGCTGGACTGCCGTAAAAACAAAAGAGAAGCAGTCATAATCATTAGTAAACAGGGTAAACTTAACACAATTGCATTATGTCCGGAATACGTTTTCCTTTGTAGATGAAGCCAATGAAGAATCTACTACTATCATTAATGTTTCACTTTTCCTTCCCATAGAAAGGACTCCTGGATCAGTGCTTCTTTGTTCTCTTTGTGTCTCTGCTCTGTTCTCTCTAACCCCCAGTCGGTCGTGGCAGATGGCCGCTCACACTGAGCCTGGTTCTGCTGGAGGTTTCTTCCTGTTAAAAGGGGAGTTTTTCCTCTCCACTGTCGCTACATGCATGCTCAGTATGAGGGATTGCTGCAAAGTCAACGCCAGTGACTGTCCACTGTCTCTACATGTTCATCCGGGAGGAGTGAATGCTGCAAGTCACTGACTGGATGCAATCTGCTGGGTTTCCTTAGATAGAAAACCTTTATAACCAGTTTGAATAATAAACTGAAATTTACTGCACTGTTTGATAGTTAGGATTAATGGGAATGTTTGTACCTGACTTGAAATCTGTATGATTTGATTGAATTGAATTTGTAAAGTGCCTTGAGAGAACATATGTTGTGAATTGTCGCTATATAAATAAATTAAATTGAATTGAAACTAAATTAAACTACAAACTGAAATCCCATACCAACTTCAGGCTTGTTAGCCCGCTGTGGCTAACAAAACATTCTGTCCATCAATTTATATGTTATTTCTACGTGATGTAACAAATGATGTAAATGTATGGCTTCTTCACTCAGACTGGATATTATTACAGGATCACATTACACTGGTAGCTCTAAGAAAAACAATCTGACTCTGACCAAGTCCTAATCAGCAGGTCCGACCTCAGATGAAACCAGAAATTGGCCAGTGTAGGACTGATCAGTGTATCTCTGTCTTTAAGAGTCCTAGTTCCCGGTCCTAATTTTAACCAACTGTGCCAACTGGTCTGATGAGTCTCGATTTCTGCTGTGACATTCGGAAGGTAGGGTCAGAATTTGGCGTCAACAACATGAAAGCATGGATCCATCCTGCCTTGTATCAAAGGTTCAGGCTGGTGGTGGTGGTGTAATGGTGTGGGGGTATTTTTTGGCACACTTTTGGGGCCCTTAGTACTAATTGAGCATCGTGTCAACGCCACCAGCCTACCTGAGTATTGTTGCTGACCATGTCCATCCCTTTAAGACCACAGTGTACCCATCTTCTGATGGTTACTTCCAGCAGGATAACGCACCATGGCATAAAGCACGAATCATCTCAGACTGGTCTCCTGAACATGACAATGAGTTCACTGGACTCAAATGGCCTCCATAGTCACCAGATCTCAATCCAATAAAGCACCTTTGGGATGTGGTGGAACGAGAGATTCACATCATGGATGTGCAGCTGACAAACCTGCAGCATCTGTGTGATGCTATTATGTGAATATGGACCAAACTCTCTGAGGAATGTTTCCAGTACCTTGTTAAATCTATGCCACCAAGGATTAAGGCAGTTCTGAAGGCAAAAGGGGGTCCAACCCGGTACTAGCAAGGTGACCTAATAAAGTGAGTATATGTTTAAAAAGATGTATAATCAAAAACTTAAATATATTATGATGACAGTCCCCTAAAACAAAACAAATGCGTACTGCATCACGTCAGACAAAAAGAATTAATAAAGGTCGAATATGCAATAATAAAATTCATTTTTATTTAAACACGTTAGCTGGATTCAGCTCAATTTTAGATTCAGATGGATTTTATTTCCTCAAACTGCTTTGCTATCAGATCGTCCCAATGTGCTTCATTAAATCACAGCAATAGGTTCCTCCTGTAAAGAGTCGGATTTCATTAATGGAACTGCACAGACAATAACCAGCTCCTAATGACATCTAATGCACATTAGACAGTAATCACTGACCGTATTTCTGAAATATTTTGGTTTATGCTCCTGTTACTGCTGAAACACCCTTTACAGGATCTGGACAAAAACTGATAGTCCAGTCCGATATGAATGTTTATGAAAGAAATGAGAAGGCAAAATACATATAAAGATGAAAACAACTAAATTATTGCACTCAATTTACCCTCAGACCAAAGCCAAGCATGGACGTCCTTGCTGTTTAAGTTTAACCTGTTTGTAATATGTGTGCCTCAGGGCAGCAAGACTTTGCCTGTTCAGGATGCTGCTGAGATGCTCCTGGCAAGTATGTATCTGTACTCCTCCATTAGCCCTGAGTGGGCACAATGAGCTACTCAGCTTAAGGGTAGAACTGATAAGGAACAAAGTGCTGAATCACAGGCTTTAGTAACACAGCAGCCACCTCCTAATCAACCCAGAGCTGCACTTCTCAACACAACAGAAGAGGAAAACACCTTTGTGTATTATGTAAGCAGGCAGTGCAAAGTATTGAAGAGTATCCTTGAGCAGACCTGGGGCTTGTTTTGCAAGCAGATTTACTTTTAAATGACTGCATATTGGTGGAACTTTGATATTTGATAGGTGGATACTTTAATGCAATTAGAATAATTTACTGCTACAAATATAAAAATATACACCTGTTGAGTTTGTACTTTTTACACTAAATAACAGAGCTCAGTCGACCTATTGCTAAATTGGTTGAACCACCGGGTTAAATAAAGGTTACCAGGAGGTTGAAACCAGTTTAGTCCACCGTTTTCACTAACGTTGCTGTTCACACTACAGCACAGAAACAGCTTTGTTTGGCCTTTTGATGTTTTTATTATGAACTTTCAAGTACAATTAACAATTTATGCAGAAAGACAGCTTTGCTATGCTAACTCTTGCTAATTCTATGCTAACTTCTTTGTTTCCTACAGCCATGAGTTCCAGGTTGTAGTGTGTCATGACATTATAAAAAGGATCTGGTGTGGACCAGGTTCTAAAACTCTTTAAATCTGGCCTTTACGAGTAAAACTAACACTCCGAAGCCAAACTAGAGAAGCTGTGGGGCATTTTGCAGTTGCTGCTCTGATGTGGGTTAACAATGCCTAGGGGCAACGGCATTCACGACCACCACAGAGGAGAAATTGATGCTGCCTACATTTTTGAAGGCCAATTTCTAACAATTTAAAGTCAATCACTGTAGAGTGAGAAACATAAACATCATTCCAGATAAGCTGCGTGAAACTCAGGAGCTCCATCTCAGGCCCTACAAGCCTCAGTTAGCACGTTAAATGTTCATGACAGCACAAGCAGAAAAAGACTAAAAGTGTATGGCTTGTTTGGAAAGGCTGCCAAGAGAAAACCTCGTCTAGCTTGAAAGAAAATGACAGCCCAACATCAGCAGGTTTGTAGAGTTGCATCCAAATGAGCCGCAACACATCTGCCACAATGTTCTCTGGACAGACACAAGCAAACCGGACATATCAGAACAAACCGCTAGAGGGGCCAGAATTTCCTCCAGCTTATTGCAGATACAAGAAAAGTCATTGTGTTTGGTTACATGAACAGAAGATGAACGATCAGCACTCAACTAGACTCACTTCTGCTAAAAACTACAGACAACGTCAGGATTCTAGGCATTAGGGATGCTAACATTAACTGGTTTTAATAAGCCGACGTCCATGTGGAAGATGTTAGTACACTAGTAGAGCAGCAGTGAAAAGATGCAGTTTTGGGGAATAAATCTAGCTATGTCACAAACATCAACAACAACGAGGTAAAGATGGCAGAGGCAGTTAAAATTTACACACCAGACAACTATAAGTTAGCAACCTTATTACACACTTGAGACATCGATAGGCTGTGAATTTGAGGGTCCGCCTGAGACCCAGCTTTACCTGCCTCGGGTTCTGACTTATTTCAGGCACTTACATCTTAGAGTTACGTGTCTATCATAGAGATCCTTCAGGTCATCAGAGTCCTGTTCGCCAAGTGTTCCCAGGACCAGAGCTAAACAACGGTGGCGGAGGGGGAACTTTGATGCTCCTGAGTTCCGGAACCAACATCCTGAAAACCCAAGGTGTGTGAAACAGCGGGTTCCTTTAAATCAGGACTAAAAAAGAAATCACTACTTTACTGCACCTTTGTCATAAAGGTATCATTAGTTGTTTTTCATTTGGATTTAGCTTCTTCTAATCCTTGTATTTTAATGTAATTATTTTATGTATTTCTTTTCTTTAAATGTCCTTTTTCACTTAATGTGTTTTCTTGCATTTGGAGGCTCTTCAAGTTGCCTAGTGTACGAACAGCGCTACACAAATCAACTTCCTTTGACTGAAAAAGTATATTTTAATATTGTTTAATGACAATAATTTGGACTGATCCTCTGTCCTTTTTTAGTCACTACCTCATAAATACTTGCTGTGCCCCCAGGTCCACCACTGCTTCCCTGACCCCTGATCTCTCCACCATTACTGACCTTCACCCCTGTGTACTCAGCACTGTGACATGGTGGTAAATGGATTTCCAAGTCAGACTTGAATATCCTTCTCTTCTGTTAACAGTCAGATGCAAAATATGCTCAGGTTCTGTGGTTATCATTACAAAGCTTTTTGAATAGAGCTCAGGTATCCTGGCACAGCGTCTGATATCCTCAGCAATAAACAAAGTATTTGCTTTGTGAAGAAAATGGAAACAAGCCAATGTGTTGATAGGATGACACAGCGAGGTCATCATAAAAAAATGCTGCAATTACTTAAACAAACGTCTTGGGTAAACAAGGCCAGCCATTATCAAGTATCATAAAGAACATTGTGATTCTGTGAATAAGTCGTGTCTCCTTAAACACTGGGCTGCATTCGCTGCCATGGCTGATATGGTGCCTTGCAAAATAATTCAACAGTCTAAAACATTATCACATTTCGTCTCTTTCGAAGCACAAATGTAGTCTAATGTATTCTTTTGGGATCTTATGTGATAAACCGACACATAATTATCAAGCAGAAGGTCAATGATTTTATAACAATATATGTAGAGAAAATAGTAGGCCTGATATTTAAGTTATATAAAATCTGGTGATTGAATACAGTATCAATCATGCCCTAAAGGGTAAATATGAATTATTTCTACTAGTTGCAGAATGTCATGAATGGGGGCCAATTCAATTCAGTTCAGTTCAGTTCAATTCAGTTTTATTTATATACCGCCAATTCCCAAAACACGTCGTCTCAAGGCACTTCACAAAGATAATCCTGTCCGGAGCCCAGGCAAAGCTATCAGCTGGCCTGTCTCCATTGGATTTAGGTCTGGATTTTGACTGGGCCTTTTTAAAAACACATGAATATGCTTTGATCTAAACCATTCTAGTGTAGCTGTGGCTGTATGTTTAGGGTCATTGTCCTGCTGGAAGATGAAGCTCCATCCCAGTCTCAGGTCTTCTAGTATTGCTCAGTAATTGGTTCCCTATCTTCTCATCAACTCTGACCAGCCTCCTTGTGCTTCCTGAAGAAATGCATGCACACCACATGATGTTGCAACCCCATGTTTCATCTAGGTAGTATGTTGAGGGTGAGGTGCAGTGTTAGTTTTTTGCTACACATAGCTAATAATTACCTGACCTCTGAAGGCAAACAGTTGCACTGGATTTTATTGAGGAATATCAGAATAAAGGAAGATTCCTTCCATTTCAAACACTGTGGTTGTGGCATGACAACATGTAAAAAATGTCCCATTGGTCTGAATACTTTAGCAAGGCACTGTATTCTATTAGGGCACACAATGGGTTTAGTTTTAGTTTGTGTTTCTCTAGTATATAGGTCCTCACTCATACACACAGAGTTAACAATCCAAATCTGCATTACTACAAGCGTCCAGCCTCCATTCATCTTACTCATAGTATGCACACTTTCACAGCAGGTTGTCTGTGATAGACCCTCTGATTAAATGATCACAGCAGCAGAGCAGCAACGGACAGAGGCTCTCGCTGTGACTACATCTTTGCTGTTCTATTAAACAAGTAGGGCTTGGCCAACGGGCGGCTTTCAGTCAGGCTAGAAAAACACTTGCAGGGGCATTGAGGTATCAACAACAATACAAAAGCTGAGCTCACATGGTCCTGTGACCTTTAAGTCTTGGTGAACTATCAACAGACACTGCAGCAGACAGAAACATACAGGCTGTGCTGTTCCTGAAAAGCTCACTGTAGGCATTCATCTGGAGGCTGGTGGTTCACAGCTTTGGAAAGAAAACATTTCATTTTTCATTTTAAAAGCTAATTATCCCTTAATCCTGCAAATCTTCAGAATGTTCTTCAAATGGCCTGTTTTTAACATCGGCTGTGCTTTCTGCTGTGCGTTAACCTGCCTCCCAGATCCTGCCATTCTAAACAGTCACAACTAGACTCCAATTAAAGTCTAATTGGAGTTTAAACTTCTCCTCGTGGCTCGTTAATATTTGACTACATTCATCGGACTTTCTTTGGCAGATACACTATATTGCCAAAATTTTTTATTTGTCTACTTTTACATGTACATGAACTTTGATGACATCCTGTTCTTAATCTATAAGGTCCAGTTTGTTGATGGACCCACCGTTGCCAGCAAAGGCGACTTTTACTATTCTGTAAACATCTTCCACGAGGTTAAGGAGTGTGTTCATAGTTAGAGGAGAAAACCAGAACTGCAGCCTCCGCTCTAATTCATCCCAAAGGTGTTTAAGAAGATTGAGCTCTGGACTCTGTGCAGGACAGTCGGGTTTCTTTAAACCAACCTTTGTACACCTGTAGTCATGGAAGTGGTTGGAATGCAAAAATTCATTGATTTGGTGGTGGGACCCAATACTTTTAGGCAACATAGCATATGTCAAAATATCACAAAAGAAGAAAGTACAAGCTTTTACCTTCGCTTCTCAAAGTTGATGTTACTGACACTGTGGCTCTTACTATACTAATAATTACACTAAATCAAAATAACTGTACAGCAAAGAGGTTCACATCATTTAAAGCAACTGTGTTACCATATTTCCATGCCTAAAATGATATATTTTAAAACTCATACAATAGTATCATTTAGCATTTGAGTACATTCTGATTTAAGTGTGCAGACTTATCTTTAGGTTTACATTAAGCCAGCAGGACCTAATGCCCCTGCAGGTTTCAGGTTTACAGGATGTCTCTGATCCACCAGGATAAAGTTAGAGTAACAAATAAAAAAAACATCAGATTTACCATCTTTTATTAAACAGTGAAAACAAAAACACACATATATAACTCCTCTTAGCTAGTGCTGTGATGCTCACTTTGTTGAGAACTTTGAACTGAACAATTCTGTTTTTTACATGATGAAACTGAAGTGAGCACAGCTCATCGTGACATCATTATATAGCACTCTGTATGGGAGAGATAGAGGATGGGTGCTGCGCTTTTCAAGGGAAAACCTTTGGTACTTAATGCAGAAGAGAGCTGTAACATGTTTTCCTGCAAGGTGAGAGCTGGGTCACTGTTGTGTATCCTTGTGTGCCAACAGAAGAGCAGTTCAGCTGAAACACACACAGAGGAAGTCTTTGTGTGATCTCCCTTTGAGAATATGTGCCCATCTTCACATTAAACTTAAGGGAAATCTATGTAAATTTCAATAAAATAAAAGTGATTTTTATTTTGCACCCTGATCTTTTGTTACTGGACTGGAGCAACTGCAGAGACAACAAGTCTATTGAAGCTGCAGTCTTATACCTCACACCTCGCTGTCACTGGCAACTGTCCCCACCTGCTTAAAGACTGCTACTATTGTCCCCGTCCCTAGGTGCTCTACAGTGACATGGCTAAATGACTACTGACCTGTAGCCCTAACCTCGGTGGTCATGAAGTGCTTCGAGAGGCTGGTCATGACTCATATGAAGGGCTCCTTTTAAGTCACTGTGGACCTCCATCAATACGCCTACAGGAAGAACCGCTCTCACCCATCTGGAGAGCAGTAAATCCTATGACCGTCTACTCTTCCTGGATTTCTCCTCAGCCTTCAATACCATCATCCCACAGACCCCAGTACAGAAGCTCTCTTCTCTAGGTCCCACACTGGGGAACTGGATCCTGGACTTCCTGACCAACAGACCTCAGACTGTCAGGATCCAAAACACTGTTTCATCCTCAGCACTGGCTCGCCTCAGGGCTGCGTGTTGTTCACTTCACTGTATATTTTTTTACTGATTGCTATATTTTGTCTTTTTATTGTTAGATTTAGCTTTGTATGTTATAGTTAGTTTTCTTTTTACTTAAGTATTTAGCTTCTTAACCGGGACCTGAGTCCGAATTTCGTACCTAAACATGTAAATGTGAGCTGGTAACACAATAAAAATCCTTGATTCCGTGAATTCTTATACATTCAGTCACTTTTAACCTTTCTCTTAGACCATCATACAGGTAAGTAGCCCAAATAAAGCATAGAAAAGTTGTCTTTAATTTCTAAAATTGAAGATCTTGTCAGGAGCAGAACACAAACTGTGCACTGCTTTAAAACTGGATGAAATTCAAAAAGGAGCCAAATGGAGGGCTTTTCAGTCCAAATTTCAAACTCATTTTGCTTTACTGGGACAAAAGCATTCCAATATGTGAATGAGACTGGCTCTGCTGGGAACTGGTCCTTAATAAAGTACAGTTTGTGTGAACGAAGACAACAGGAGACTTAAACAGATGTAAACATATGTTAGAAAATCCAAGATGACATAATCAATATATGTTTTTCAGACAAAATATTAAGAATTAATGAACTTTGAATTTAATTCTGAATGTTTAGGTGAGGAACTATGAACATGGAACTAACACAAACAAGGCTAAATGAATTCTTGTTGTTTTCCGACATCAGGGTGGACTGACTGATCCGAGTTTCATTGGGTCTTCTGAGGTCGTATCTGTGGCATGTCGGTCTAAACTAATTTACAAATGTTGGATTGATAAGAATGACAAATTATTTCTTAAACTTACTGTGTCATCACCAGTGCCACAAGTTGCAGGACAGTGGGCCTTGCAGACTGAAGCTGGGGAACCCGGTTCTACACAGCTCACTGTTTGTTTGTTAAACCTTTCCTTGGTTGGTTATTGAGATTGTCAGTTTTCCTAAAAGTATTGCTAACATCTCATCTCATGAGCTGGCTGTATCATTACACTCCTAGTAAAAAGCAAACATTTGTATAAACATAACACACATTTAGTTTGGACCTGTTTTACAAAGGTTTATCAGCACTTATTTAGTTTAAGGTGTATGTGCTGCATTATACAGTCTTTTGACGAACCCTGATTCTTAGGGTTACATATTTCACTTTAAACTAGACATTACACAGGTCAGAGTTCCATTTTAAAATATGTTTTCTGAGAAAAGCTCTACATTTGAGTATATTTGCCAGCAAAATTCACACCCCTTCATTTGCATAAGGGTCCCTGTAACATTACAGTTTTCAGCAGGTAAAAAACCATGCCCCTTCGCTCCTCCCCTACACCACAGAAACTACTGGGATGTCCCATCCCTTCAGCATGAATGCACAGATCTAAGGGCGTAGAATGAAGTGCAACAGGTCAGATGAGATATGGCCTGGGTCTTATTTTTTTAGCTTCTGTTAAGCTCTTTCTTTTTCTCCAATGTTGAACCCTAAAAATAAAATGGGTGCAACACTGAACAAAGAAGGCTGTGCTCTGTCTACAGATAACACATAACTGACAAGCAATGAACCAGTTTTAAACTGGGTCTTTAGGCTCTTTGTCCCCAGCAGCCTGTCACAAAGACACCATTAGTTCCCATTTGTACGATTAAATGTATACATATACAAACTTTACCAGAGTTTGACAGACAGCAAATAGGATTTCAGCTCCAACAAGATGATTCCCAAAAAGCTAACAGCATCTCACTAGTCCTATGTCAAGTCTTTGCTGATGTTTTTAAGCCCTGAAACTGCTTCTTTTACTCTCCACTTGGGCCATTTGCTCCTTTGCCAAGGACATGCCACACCATACTGTCACGGTTAGGTACTGGAACTGGAAGAAAGATAAATGAAAAAGGTCAAAAGAAACACTTTAAGTAACCCTGAAGACCCACTGAAGACTCACAACATGTTAGAAGTTAAGAAGGTCTGGATGTTTGGAAGCAAAGTATAAATAAATTAGATGTGATTTAAAACATTTGCTCTGCACTGTATGAGACTAAAATCTCACGGACCATGATGCAAATGACAAATGGACTGCATTTATACAGCATTTTTCTAGTCTTACTGACCATTCAAAATGATTTTTACATAACGAGTTGTCACACACAGATCAATAGGTAACTCGGTGTTCAGTGTGTTACCCGAGGAAATTTCACATGTGGTGGAGAAGAAACTGGAATCGAACTCCCAACCTGCCGATTTTCAGTCGACTACTCCTCCCAACATAAACTCAAATTAGAAACATGTGCCCTTATGAGGAGAATGATACAATATTACTAATACATACAACAAGACTAATACCCTGGATGGGTATGGCCCAGTTAGTTGTATACTAAGGCTTCCAATCTGCTAAAACGTTCTATCACATATTTTATATCCTTTTATTGAGAAGCCAAAGACTCTACCCGGTACAGATTTATACGACTGCAAGGAGAAGAGTGACACAGGACTACACCTCCCCCACCTGTTCCTGTGCACTGCCAGACAGCTGGTTGAAAGAAGGCCACAACCCTTTTCCCTCACTTTCAAACATGACAAACTTGGCTGTTTAAATAAAAAATATGGATAGACATGTTGTGCAAAGGAGTTGTAGCCATTACTCTACAGCTGTGGCATATCTGTTTAGCTGCCAACTGCAGGCTGGCTGCAGGAGCCAACAGTCGGACTAATTACCCAGCTGATATCTCCCTGATCAATTCCCAGTGTAACTCTATAAAGAACAAAGGGGAAAAGGCAGTAGCAGGTAGTAATAATAATATGCACAATAAGCACTCCCAAGCAACAATTAGATTTATCTGGTATTTATTCTGGATTTTTACTGAAGTTTACAGATCCACATCAACATAAAACTGAATAAATGTTACAGAAAACATTAAAACCGTAATAATCAGCAGGAGAAGGTAAAACTATTGCTTTTAATAAATAGAAATAATTAGGTTATGTCTTACAGCAAATGTTATTCCTGTGAAATTGGTAATATATTGTGGAAATCTAATATATTGCCTGATCTTGGATTTCCCCAGCTGGAATGGGTCAGTTTTCTATTACCTGGAATATCCTGACTCCAGCAGCCAGCCTGAAAATATACCACCCAATAAAACGATTTGGCATGCAAATCAAAACAATACACACAGCCGCCTGCCCAAGATACCCAGCATAAGCCATAGCGAAGGTACGCAAATCCACTTCCCCAACCCAACGAGCACCAGGTAGAAATGCAAAGCAGTGGTTTATTAAGTAGGCTAAAAAAATGGGCCTGCTGACATTTCTGCCAGCATGTAACAGTAAGGCTATGTCTGCCATGATGGTCGCTGCGCTGTACGTAACTGTATGGTGATCAACCACAGAGGATCGAGTGTCTGGTCAGAGTGTTCTTGGAAAAACAACTAACTAGATCCTAATTCAAGCACACGTTAGCTACAATTTCCTTGATCAAACCGGTTGACTTGCATCACCCAGAGAGGTCAGAGAGCACTGTGATTCACCTGAGCATACACACCCAAACACTCACCGCTACTCTAGAGACAAACCCTCACCAACATTATTAATAAAAGGATATTTTTAATATGCTGCAACAGATCATAACCCTATGACCTCAGCAGGATCATAGCAATGGGCTAATGAGAAGCGACAACACCTCTGGCAAGGACATAAGGTTCTGTTTCCCTAACAGCATCAACTGTTATCAGGTTACAATCAGCTGCTGCTTCTGGAAGGAAGGTTTTCTTCACCATGAACTGTTTCAGAGAAGTTTATTTTAAACATTAACTTGGTTCTTATGTAACACGGAGTAGTTTAACTTCCTGCAGAAGATCACACCGCCTCATCCCAGTAAAGGCCGATTTCCTGACTGCTCTCATTTCTTTAACAACATGACACCAGAGGCACCATCAGCTGTTAGCTGTGCAGTGAGTTGTCCACTATGCCTACTTTTACAAAAACTGACAGTGGCTCTAGCTTGCACAAGGCCAATAACAACAAAGAAAATTAGGATATTTTTCACTTTTGTGATGATAATTTAGAATAATAATTCATAATGATCATTTGTTAAATAATTACAGCGAAAACAGAGCAGACTGACTTACTAAGTGGCACTGACATTATAAAAGTTTGAAACAGAGCAATGGTTGTAAAAAAACATGCTACTTTTGGCACTTCCATATGGAGCAGGAGAGGTATTGTTTCTTTTATTTGAATAAAAAGAACCATACGAAGACTTATATAATAACGTTTCACAGAAAGCTCTAAACAATTTTACAAGCTGCAGCAAATTGTTTTCATTCAAATATTGGAAACAAAGTTCCACCATAACTACAGACCTTGTTTCCAGCTGACAGGTATTACTGTGCTGGTGTAGCAGTAGAATAGTAGAACTGATGTATGTTTAATATGCTGGGATGGGCCTGTTGTTGGTTCCTCTGATGGAGCCCTTCACATACTGGTGACTTGCTCTTGCTTTATTCATGCTAGTCAAAATCACGCAATCATAGCTAGACATGTTTAGAAGTAAGCTCCTTGCCTGTCGTTATGCTAATTAGTCACATGGTCGTTATGTTGTGATGGGTATGCTGGTACCAGCTGGTGTAAAACAAGAGACAGAGGTGCGGTATGTACGTCACAGACCTTTAACCAGCACCCTGATCCAACACTTTTTATCCCGTTAATGATGACAAATAGCTCGCTAGCTTGAGGTTCTGTTTTATGTTTACAGCTTGGTGATCATGTGATGGTGATCTAAACAGCATTTATTTAGAACTAACCAGAACCTCGGCTCCCTTATTCACTGACTCCAGTCACATTACAAATTAATTTCTCTTTAAGGACCAACAGGCCTCCTAACCATTACTCTTCCCACTGGTTTCTCTGACTGCAGCCTCATTATGACAAGCTGTGGTCAGTATGGTGTTTCACAAACAGTCACATTTAAATTCTCCTTTTCTTTCCCATTGAAACATGTCTGCACGGCTCTATATGTGGTTTTTGGACTGTGCTGCCTACAGCTCATTTTAAAGATGGCCACGGCTTTTTCGAGACAACTTTAAATGCGACTGTAGGACTCATGCAGAGATATCGGATAAAAATGTTCCTGCACTTGTGATGAAACATAAGGATTGCTAACCGCCACTTTAAACGCAGGACTTGTGTGACCCATTTGTCAATCTCATCAAACGGGTCAGCCCTATTTGATGAAAACACTTGCTCTGCTAGGAATATGGGTTGCATGTTCATGAAGACAGAGGTTGGTGATGGCATTCAAACTACGTCAAAGTCAACAAGGAGCAAACACTGGATCTGATCAGCCTATAGCTTCATGAATGGATCCCCCGCTTGGTTACGGTGTTAGTGATATGGGATTCAGTGATATGATATTTGTCCTTTTGAACCATGAGGAAGTAGATTATGACTGTCGTTAAACACTTCATCATTGGTACATGTACTAATACTTCTGAGGTTGTGCATGTCAGACTACAGGAGGCATAAGGCACACAGCGTGAGTCTGATATTAAAATATAAGTCCACCTTTGATTTTGCTCTAGAACCGCCCGGTTTTTTGTCCACTTAAATTAATCTCATCTCTTCCATTGGCAAGGCAGAGATTTACAACGCCAACATCTCAAGAGCGTACCAACGTGCTGCAACAGTTCAATGTGTGCAAACAGTCCAGAGCAGAGAACCGCTATCACAGCACATCCACAGATATCTCTGCTATGACTTCAACCGAAACCATTCTGAACCTTTGAAGCTGGCATCGGATCATCATCATCTGAGTCGTTCTGTAGCCCCAGGGATGACAAGTAAGAAGCTGTAGCTAGAGAGTAATGCTTGATGCTACTTGATCCAGCCCCATCCTGAGCCTGGTTCTGATGGAGTCTTCCTCTTCATTATCCCAGAGCTTGCTCAGGACGAGGGAACATGTTTTACCAGCTGATACTGTATGATCATCTGGATTTAGGTTCTGTACTATAACTCAATGGAATTTAACTGAGCATAACTGGATTTGTGTAAAGGTATTATACTGAATTGGGCTGAAATGAATTAGATAGAACCGTATATTAACCGGGTCTGTTTTGTCTAATAAAACAGAGGCTCTAACCCTGGTCCTCAGAGCCTGCTTCGGTGGACGTTTTAGTTTTCCTGAAGCCACACCCCTGATTTAAATAAAAGGGTCATTACCAGGTTTCTGCAGAACCTGCAGGCCTAATGAGGAGGTGACTCAGTCATTGGAGCAGAGACACATATAAAACATGTTGGACAGTGGGGCTCGAGGACCAGAGTTGGGAGCCACTGCTGTAAAGGGACGGGTTTAAATAACTTTTGTTGTGAACTGGCTGTTAAGGTCAATATTTGACGATGAATAAACACAGAATACTTCATATTAAGGTGTGTGTTGGTGAAGTGATGAAAGGAAGTGAATCTAGCTGATAACAACAAACAGACTTGGCAAATAATTGTTGTGTTTTAGTATTTATGAGTAATTCTGGAGCCAACAGCTCGTGATTTTCAACTTTAGGATCAGTTTTGCTCCTGACAACAGACAAATATTCGTATTTTACTCCTGCTGCCATTGCGTCTGTGAGTGTAATCAACTCAGTGGACTTTTAAAAACTCTCTTAGTTGTTACATGTGCAGCCTTGACCTTTAAACTTATTTTCCAGATGAACTTTGTCACGCGTGATAGACTAGCTTATTGCTAATCAAATTAGCAAGTTTCATCCCTTTCTGAGTCAATGTTCCATCAACTTGTTACCTAATACTCTGGGAAAAAGGAAGTGAACTTTCACCACTGACACTAAAGCTGATTCTGATTCTGATTCTGATTGTGCACCCACTGTGGTGTGGCAGACTGATCAACAGATTTCAACGTGTGAGGCATTTTATTATATGCTCTGATTGGTCATTTCAGATTAATTTACACATAGGTGTAGGCTGCATGTATGGATAGGAGACCACAGCACTCAAATCAAGCTATGAAAGCAAGTGCAGACATTTATTTCATCATCTGACTACTTCTGAAACCCTTTTTAGTGAAGGGTCCCTCAGGAAAACTGTCAACAAAGTGAGTAATCAGCCCTGCAATTACAGACTTGAATCAATCAGGTTTAGATAATTCTGAAAAGTAAACTTTTTCAAAAGGATTCTTGATGACCATCAAACCACTGCTATCCAAGCAGAGTGCGTCTCTGTCAAAACTGAACCCGTAATTGCTGCAGTCAGGCCTGCTGTGGGAATTAGGAATGCTGCCATGTGACTGGTCAGATAAGGCTGGATACTTCCACAGCCTGTGACTGTTTGATGAGTGTTCCTGTGTGTGGTTATATGTGATCATCAGAGCAGGAATGGCTTTCAGCTGAAGGAATCCCTAAACAAGCACACACACATCAAATATCAGAAAAGATGGAGGCAAATTCAAGTCAATGCCTTGTTTAAATATAGGACAGAGGATGTTATCTATAAAATCAACCCCAGATGCTCCTAATTGCTTTTCTCAGGGTTATCAGAAAAGAAACCCAGATGATTGTCAGTACAACAGAAGGAGAGTATAGCTTGGCTGGATGAAGTGGAGCAGCCTCTCACAGCCTGGAAGTCTTTGATAAATGCAGCAACACTGTGTCTCCATTTACATTCTAATGTTGTTGTAACGTTAAAACCGCTAATTTTAGCGTATTTTATAGTTATTATACATAAAAATTGATATATGGTTGGTGTTTACAAATAAAATTCACAAAAGGGTGTCATAAATATAAATCAACCTCTTTAATCTGATAACCTTAAATAAAGTCCAGTACAAACAATTGCCCCGAGAAGACACCCATGTACAATTTAAACTCAGTATAAGTTTGAGCTGCACCATTGATTGGTTTTCAATCATCACTGCAATTTCAATATGAGCCATGCTTGACAGGACTTTTTTAGGCTATAACATCTTAAGGGTCATGCATTGAAACTCTGCTAGCCAATAACACATATCTGGCAGGTTGGATGGTCTAGCAGTGCTTTTTATGCCCCCG